>CADEHL010000187.1:1663119-1987953 GCA_902827135.1 Harpagifer antarcticus | reverse complement strand
CAGATTGATGCATTTCACTTCAACATTTTAAAAAAATCATACATGTTATTTTAGTAAACACTGCAAACGGGTCCCACAGACCCAAACAGCACACAAAGGTTAAAGGTCAGCATATAATAATGTTAAAATTGGCTAAATATATACACTGCAAAAAAACAAAAAAAGAGGAGTAAAAGTGGCTCACGACTTGTTTTATTTTGTGAAAGTAGCTCTCATCCTAAAAAAGGTCGGAGACCCCTGTTATAGAACGATACATTTGACAATTTTAAGCTTGGCCTACCATTTTATTGAAGTGATGAGGAACAGGTGGGGCTTGAAGAGGCCGACCTGTTCAAAGTGGGGAATGAGAGGACAAGTTTGAGAACCACTGCTCTAACTTGTAGTTTTAAAGAAATTGAAAATGAAGTTGTGTATCACCCGCTGTGATTAGGATTCGCTCAGAAATGACTCAGCCTATGCTACATCCTTCCACTAATTTTAAAAGATTAACAACAGAACAGCATTTACATTTTAACTAAACTAAACATTTTGAATGAAGTTAGCTTTTTATTTCCCTGATAGTTCGTGGGACAAAGGAACATACAACCTCTGGAGTAAGGCCTTTTTAGGAGGCAGGAACTGGCCAAGTAAGCAGAACTGGAACATACATGAAAGTTCCCGAGGAGGTGTTCCTAAAGAGTTGATCTGGGCCTGCTTTCTAGTTTGATATGGTTTACTCTTCACAGTTTATTACAACATCAGAAAATACAACGACTCAAATGTATAATATTGGATCAAGTCATATTTCGCTGAAATGGCAGAAGTTTCTAAAGCCTAAGATGGGTTTATGATTTTAGAAAAGCCAGTTTTCTAGTGTATGTTTTTGGAAATACAGACTAAATCTATGCAACTTCTTTAAATACTTACCAAATAATACCAATAAGGCAAAAGTATTTTATTTTCAGCACCATCCTGCTACATAGGCACACTTTTGTAAAGGAACAGGCGCTAGCTGCTCAGGACCCACACTCTTTGGCCACGTTTCAAGGGCGCCTGATGTTTGGCATCTCGTGTTCTTGAGAGATTAGAGTATTGTCACTGCTAGTTGGTAGTATGGAGGCAGCAAGCCAAATGCTAATAGCCCAAATACAAGTAGTGAAGGCCGGTGCGTAGGACTGCCGACAGGACACAGGGACGAGTGGGACCAGAGGGACAGGACGAATGAAAAAGTGTGAAGGATAATAAAAGGAGATGGGGGGGGGGGGTCGACGCCCTCATTACAACATTGGTGTAATGGTGATTTATTTTGGGTAACAATGGCAACAGCATAGCTGGGGAGAGAGGCAATAATAACACTGAGTGGTTTAGAGGAGAAAGCATAACGACTGACAGCTCTGCACACGCACACACACACACACACACACTAGGGCTGTCCCGAATACCATTTCTCGGGCTCCGGATATTCGGTAGTAATCAGCAGCGAATATTCAAGATTCGGTGCGGAGATTTTTTTCATACACGCTCCGAGACACCTGACAACACACTGTTTAAGCAGAGAAGCGCAGAAAGAGCATACTATTACGATTTATATTTAGTTTATTGTCTCAGTACAACCAAACGCATACATAAAACTACAAATGGTGTCCTCTGCATTTAACCCAGCCGCAGTGCAGCGCCGGGGATATAGGGCGTAAACAGTAAACGGTATTTAAATAAATGAAAGAACGAAAAATAAATGAACGAACTGTATGCCAATAATTGCCTTAGCCCCAGATGTTCCCACATCGCTCCTATTATTTTCACTATTCGGATAAAATTGAAAAACTAATATAAAAAAACAATTCGGTTGCTTGTTTGCAACTATTTTCCAAGGATAGTAAGAGCACGATTTTATCATGTGTAACGTTACTGTTTAAACGGCGGATAACGCAGCTTCATCATGGCAACTTGACAACAGCTAAGCTAAGCTAGGCTAGTACTTACAGCATCCGGTGACTTTTCAGAGTTGTTGTGCCACCGGCCAGTTTCTTGTCGCATATTTGGCACACTGCCTTCTTCTTACCGTCGTCCAATTTAAAATGGTCCCACACAGCTGGGTCTTCGCATTTTGTGTTCAGGTGTGTGAAGCGAGGTGAAGCAAGGAGAAGCGTGCCGTTTGCGTTCGTGACTGTGAGTGAGACGCGATGTCAGGAGCACAGGCTGAGATTGTATATATTTCCCGCATTTTAACAGTGCAATTCAAAAGTATAAATATAGTATAAGAATATGGAAATTCGCCTTTATTGATAGCAATACATTTAGGGTAAAAAATTTTTTGGAAAAAACGAATATCCGAATAATGAAATTGAAACCCGAATAGTTGGCCAACGAACGAATATTCGAATAGTCGAATATTCGGGTACAGCCCTAACACACACACACACACACACACATATATATATGATAGTGGTGACACTACCAGATCATTGATTGAATTGAACAACCAAAGGAATTAATCAGCAATAATTTTGATAATCAATTTGTAGTTTGCCTGGATAGCTCAGTCGGTATAGCATCAGACTTTTAATCTGAGGGTCCAGGGTTCAAGTCCCTGTTCGGGTGAGACATGTTTTTAAATAATAAAAGCAGACTTGGAGGCCTAAACTAAATATAATCAGGAAATAATAAATACAGGAAGTAATACAAAAACAAGTAGGTGCTGAAGCGATTGTCCCGTTCCAACCAAGCCCCCAGGAAGTGCGCCGGACTCTGATGAAAATATTCGTTGTGTCCAAACGGCGGTACTACAATTTCCGTATCAGTCCGTGACGTCACTGGGCCCAAAAATACTTTTCCCCATTGACTAACATTGGGAAAGAGATGTCTGTAAACTAAATAAACCACCCAGTATGAACTATTTTATAGCCCTTATTAGAATCATTAGGTCCTGAAAGTTGTAAAATGTATTTTAAGTCTCCATTCATTCTACTGAGCCGAGAGTGGGAGCTTGGGAGGCGGGGCTTAAGGGGCGCATGCTCTGTGAGCGCACATACAGGTTCTTCTGCTCTGACAGCTAGGCATGATGGGTATCTGTGACGTTTCGCTCTCTCAAAAGTTGGGCCATTTTGCCTTCCTGCGCCAATAAGCAGCTCTCATAGGAAAGAATGAGACCCCGCCTCCGAAGCTGTATCCAGTTCTTATTATACATCCATGGTTCCAACCCCTGTAGTGAACATGTTGGGGTGTCCTTGGGCAAGAGTCTGAATCCCTCATTTCTCCCGTAGGCATTTCTACAGAATTTAAGTGTATGTAAGTCTCTTTTTGATAAAAGCGTCAGCTAAATTATCACTGCACCCGCCTGAGGAATGTTCTGATTATGGGAGACAAATGAGACACATGGAGAAGTCTCCACTGCCCGTCTCCCCCCTCCCCCCTGTCAACGCTTTTGAGGATACTCCGTTCACCCTTTCACCCTCGCACACCCTCCTGGAGATCGTTGAACACATGAAGGAGATACAGAGGGTTGGCACCGATTCCTTCCTGGTGTTCAATAACCAAACTAAGGCGATACGCAGGGCTGGCAGCATGTCCTTTATCCCCGCTCCTCAACGACGCCCACCAAAATCACTGAAGCAGAGAAGCGCACCATCTCCCCCGTCTTCATCAAGAAAGCATCTGCAGTCTCCGAAGCCTGATAAGGATGTGTGTGTACAAAATGCAACAAACTCTTACTGATATGTGCTGGGTCCAGGCTCTATATCTGTGTTGATAGGTAATAGATTAAGAGCCGTAAATCATCTTAGACACAGGAAGCGCTCAAACGTTTGTGTGAGTTTATCTAATTTAGCAGTGATTCCATGTCAGCCACAGCTTGTTACAAAAAACATGACTGATAGTGTGTTTAACAAACTTAAACTAGCTTTATTAAATGTCAGGTCTTTGGCAGGAAAAACATTTTTAATCAATGATTTTATCACTGAGCACAATCTCGATTTTATGTTTTTAACAGAAACTTGGATTGAACAAAATAACAGTGCAGCTGTTCTTATCGAATCAACCCCTCCCAACTTTAGTTTTATGAGTCAGGAAAGAATGCATAAGAAAGGGGGTGGAGTTGCTATTCTGTTCAATGATTCCCTTCAATGCAGGAAGACATCTTATGGGAACTTTGATTCTTTTGAATATGTGGCCCTTCAGCTGAAATGCTCCTCTCGATCTCTGTTCCTAAATATCTATAGACCACCCAAATACTGTGCGAGCTTTTTTTGATGACTTTACTGAACTGCTGTCTATAGTGTGTATTGACTTTGACCGTCTAGTCATTGTTGGTGATTTTAACATCCATGTTGACAACCCCCAGGACAGAGGGGCAAAATAACTGTTTTGTGTTCTTGATAGCTATGGACTGACTCAGCATGTGACGGAGCCCACGCACAATAAGGGGCACACTCTGGACTTAATTATCTCAAAGGGTCTGAATATCTCTAAGGTTGTGGTGACTGATGTTGCACTCTCTGACCACTGAGACTGCTCTTGTAAAGGTATTTAATGACATCCACTTAAACACAGACAGTGGCAGAACTTCAGTGTTAGTATTATTAGATCTCAGTGCTGCGTTTGACACTGTTGACCACAGCATATTACTAGACCGACTGGAAAACTGGGTGGGACTTTTCGGAAACACTTAAAGGACAGAAACAACTTTGTTTCTATAGGTAAATACACATCTGAGTTGACAAATATGACATGTGGGGTTCCTCAAGGCTCTATCTTGGGGCCTCTTCTCTTTAACATCTACATGCTACCACTGGCTCAGATAATGAAAAACAACAAAATAAGTTACCATAGCTATACGGATGACACACACATTTACGTAACAATTTCACCAGGAGACTATGCTCCAATTCAAACACTGAGTAAGTGCATTGAACAAATCAATGGCTGGATGTGTCAGAACTTTCTCCAATTAAACAAATATAAAACTGAGGTAATGGTTTTTGGAGCCAAGGCAGAACGTATAAAAGTTAGCGCTGAGCTTCAGTCTGCAATGTTCAAAACAACCGATAAAGCCAGAAATCTAGGTATAGTCATGGACTCTGACCTGAGTTTCAACAGTCACATTAAAACAGTTACTAAATCAGCCTACTATCACCTAAAGAATATATCTAGGATTAAAAGATTAATGTCACAGCAGGATTTGGAAAAACTTGTCCATGCTTTTATCTTCAGTAGACTCGACTACTGCAATGGTGTCTTCACAGGTCTCACTAAAAAATCTATTAGAAAGCTGCAGCTGATTCAGAACGCCGCTGCTCGAGTCCTCACTAACACTAAGAAAGTGGATCACATCACTCCTGTTCTGAAGTCTTTATACTGGCTTCCTGTGTGTCAAAGAATAGATTTCAAAATACTGCTGCTGGTTTATAAAGCTTTGAATGGTTTAGGCCCAAAATACATTTCTGACCTCCTGCTAAATTATGAACCATCCAGATCTCTCAGGTCTTCAGGGACTGGTCAGCTTTCTGTCCCCAGAGTCAGAACTAAACATGGTAAAGCAGCATTCAGTTATTATGCTCCAAATATCTGGAACAAACTCCCAGAAACCTGCAGGTCCGCTGCAACTCTGACTACTTTTAAATCCAGGCTGAAGACTTTTCTTTTTGTCGCTGCTTTTAATTGAACTATTCATATCTTAGACTGCACTGTAACTTTATCACTGTAACTTTATCCATGTATTTTTTCTTTTAATGTTCATTTTATTAGCTTTTCTTTTTAATGACTGTTTTTAAATGCCATTTTTTTTTTGTAAAGCACTTTGAATTGTCTTGTGTTGAAAAGTGCTATATAAATAAACTTGCCTTGCCTAAATAACATATAATGTAATGAGTCTGAATTATGAAAATTCAAAGTAAAGAGGTCAAAAGCTGAAGGAGCAATGATAGAGCTGGTGTAGACTCACACAAACGCACTCAGACTTACCAAACAGACATGTCCATCATTATAAAAAGTATTGTTATTTTCCTTATAAAAATGTCATGTCATTCTGTTTGGGTAGAAAGGGGGTTGCAATGCAATTGTGTTGGTGTGTTTTTCCAAAGGTGATTCCTGCTCTTTCTTCCAGCTCCATGTTGAGATCAGAGAGTTTGCTGCAGTGTGAACGTTTGATCCTTCAGTGTTGGAACAGGAGACTCTGTTACTCCGTGGAGTCTGATTTGAAAAGTTTCTCAGATCCAGATCTAGATCTCTTTCCAGCCTGGGAAAGCACACACAGATCCAGAAACAATATGTATACTGATCCTGTCTATGTGCTATAGTTTACCATTCTTTTACACCCTAGATTTAGTGTTATAAAGATTATCATAGAGATTCCATAATAACGATAAACAAAATTGAATTGATGTCAGCAAGCATATATAAATATGGAGCATGAAACAAGATTCTGTACTGCTGTGTCATCATTTTTAATAATCAATATCAAATGATCTGAAGAGAAGCATTTGTATTGTTATGTCCAGTATAAAAGGACTCCGGAGAGTAAAAAGCTAACACATTCTAGCACTTGCCTTTTGGTGCATCTTTTTGGTTTTAGCTGTTTATTGCTGATAAACCTCCCGTGCTGGCTGCTGTAAGAGCAGCAGCATTACTCAGCACTTTAGTACACTGACACTGTAGGACAGAAGAACTGTGACTTTCCACTCTTGTTTGTACCTTTTATGGAAGTAATTGTTTGCCTACAGTATATAAGGTTAGAGTAATACAAGTACTAGAATACACCTTTAAGGTACTTTCACAATATCCTCAAATAAGGATGAGAATCGAGAACCAGTTCTGGTAAGATCTGGTTTCGAGTGGTCTGATTCCTTGAAATCGCTTGCCACCATTACTATTAATAAATAATAATAATAATAAATAATATTTTTATAGCGCCTTTCAGGAAACCCAAGGTCGCTTTACAATTTGGGTAGGGGGGGGGGGGGGGGGGAGTAGGGGAAAAGAGGCAGACAGGTTAAGGGGGGTGGGGGGGGGTGATGTAGCGGAAAAATAAACCTATTAAACTATCTATACAGTGGGGAAAGCCTTGGTAAAAAGGTGCGTTTTGAGGGCTTTTTTGAATTTGTCCAGGGTTGGGGCACTGCGGATTTGGGGGGGGAGAGAGTTCCAGAGGGTGGGGGATGCCACACTGAAGGCTCTGTCACCGAAAGTCCGCAACCTGGTGCGGGGGGTGGAGAGGAGATCCTGTCCAGATGATCTTAGGTTCCGGGATGGAGTGTGGTAGCGGAGAAGGTCAGACAGGTATTGGGGGGCGAGGGCATGGAGGGATTTGTAAGTCAGAAGAAGGAGTTTATAAGTGATACGGTGCTTGACTGGGAGCCAGTGGAGGTGGATCAGGGTGGGGGTGATGTGCTGCCAGGGCTTGGTGTGAGTGAGCACCCTGGCAGCTGAGTTCTGCACATACTGGAGCCTGTCCAGGGCTTTACTGGGAACCCCGAACAGGACTCCGTTGCAATAATCTAACCGGGAGGAGACAAATGCATGAATGAGGGTCTCGGCCACGGAATCAGAGAGTGATGGTCGTAGACGGGAGATGTTCCTGAGGTGATAGAAGGCAGATTTAGTGACGGATTTGATATGTGACTGAAATGAGAGAGTGGAGTCAAGGATGACACCCAGGTTACGGACTTCGGGAGACGGGGAGATGGAACAGCCGTCAATGTGGAGGAGGAGATCCCCCAACCTTCCGGAGCAGTGCTTTGGGGGCCACAACCATGAGCTCAGTCTTCTTACTGTTGAGTTTGAGTAGATTTGCTGTCATCCAGGTTTTTATTGCATGCAGACAATTGACCAAAGACTGTGGAGGTAGCTGGGCGGATGGTGAGGTACTGAGATAGAGCTGAGTGTCGTCAGCGTAGCAGTGGAAATTGAGACCGAATTGACGTATTGATTCATATTATTCATGCTTTCCCGAAGTTGCGCATTACCAAAGACTAATATCCCACGCAGCTGTGTCATGTTTCAGTTTGTTTAGGGCCAGAGAAAGTGCTCAAAAGTGTGGAGCTAATTTACCTAGAAAAGTTAGATGCCGCCTATCACAGTGCCCTGAAATTTGTTACTAACTGTAAAGCACTTACTCATCACTGCACCCTGTATGCCAAGGCAGGTCTGCCTTCGCTAACTGTACGGAGGCTCAGTCATTGGTACATGTTCATCTATAAAGCCATGTTGGGTAAACTACCTTCTTATATCTGCTCTCTGATCTCTCGACGAATTGAAAGTACTTATTGCCTGAGATCTCATGATGTTGTTTTATTAAATGTGCCAAGTGCTAGGACTGTCTTAGGGAAGAAAGCTTTTAGTTGAGCAGCTCCACTCACTTGGAACAGTCTGCAAACATGTTTAAAACTAAGCACTTTGGTTCCCCTGCATCATTTTAAAACTCGGCTGGGTGACATGCTGTTTGATACTCATGGTACCTGTCACTGTAAATAGAGTTTGTAAACTGTACCCTGTACATTATGTTGTATGTCATCCTTATTGTTGTTCTGTTGTTTTGATGTTACATGTGTAACTAATGTCCTGCAGGTCACCCTTGAAAAAGAGATCTTTTGATCTCAAGGGGCTTTCACCTGGTTAAATAAAGGCTACAAACAAACCTAAGGAGACACACCCTCCACTGACAATATATATATGTATTAGATAGATGGATGGATAGATACTTTATTTATCCCAAGTTTCAGAAATTGACAACATTTCTTAAAAATAAAATAGAATACAAATATTATTTTTCCAATGAACTATTCATTTACAAATCTATAGGGAACTGATAAAGAACGATAGAAACAAATCTATCAATTCTCACCCCTAGTGTCAGCATTTTGTGACTGATGTTGCGGTTTTACATTCATAACTCTGAATGCTGATGAAATCATTGTGAGCTCAATGTGCTGTCACCTTTTCCTTTGTCTGTGTCTCCTCCATCTGAGATCTCCCTCAGGCTGTGTTCAGTCTCTGGAGGCTGACCATGAAGCATCTCACTGCTCATGGTACTTATAGAGCAGAACATGGATAGCCAGGAGTGTGTGTGTGTGTGTGTGTGTGTGTGTGTGTGTGTGTGTGTGTGTGTGTGTGTGTGTGTGTGTGTGTGTGTCAGACATGGTGTTTGCTCACGTGCCTGGGGGGGGGTGGATTCCTAAACAGCTGAGTCTGATTCTTAGAATAAAAGAGACACACACACACATTAAGGGTGATTCTGATTGATTTAAAAGACACCAGGTGGTTGAGGTTAGGCGAGGATCAAGGCAAAGAGAACATAGAACAAACACACACACACACACACACACACACACACACACATACACACTCATTGTAGGTTAACTGACATGAGAGTGTAGCAGTTTGACTGATGTAGACTTGCTTTTGTTTGTCCTCTAATCCAGTGATGGTTTTTGCAACATACCTTTTTGACATTCTCTCATCATCTCACTGAAATGTTAAGTCTTATAACGATATAACACGTGTGTGTGTGTGTGTGTGTTATGTGGTTTATTCTTAAATACAGTAATAATACAGTCTGGTGACAGCTGAGACAGCATTACTGCTATGTATTTAAGGAACAAAGTAGTTAAAAATATCACTCTAGGTTTTTCAGATGGTCTTTCTTGTATTCTCTCTGTCTATTTGAACCTTTGCTAGAATCTTTGCTTAGAATCAGTCAGTCTACAATGACTGTGTGCAACCAGCCTTATTGTTGACATTCTATCTCTGAAGGGAAATGCTGGTGAAGGATATTGCCACCGTGGGGGATATGGGTGTAAAATGTAGTGGGATTGATTTACAGAGGTGAGACCCGGGGTTAACTCATTTGCAACATCGCTGATCACACCATCCACTGCCACTCATCTGAGACAAAACACACCAAGACATGATGAGATATCACCAGGACAGCTGCAGGGCAGTTTTATAGCAGACAATGATTCAGTGATGTTCAAGAAGAAATGTAGCTAAAATATATTTAAAAATACACAACCAGTGCACCCTTTTCGGTTATTGGTACCCAATATTCCACTGCAAGCCATTAGATTGTTTCATTATTAATATGCTAAATATAAAATGTAGCATATTGCTTAAAGTCAATCAGTCGAATGCAGTTTATTATATAAGATTTCTACAGGCAGCAAAATGTACATATTCATTGCTCCCGGTTTTTAAGGTGTATTTTTAGTTTTTAAAATGTTTGTTGGGCATTACAAAATATTTGTATTTCTTACCTCCGGCCCCTCGACAATTTAATGGACGTTTTTTGCTATTTCTTACACTTTTTAAACAAATTGATTAAGAAAATAATTGTGAGTCGCACCTCTTATTACATTATTGTAAGCAAATTTGTTTGGCCTTTTCAAATGAACCAGGTGAGAATTGCATCTTTACATGAATTCTGTTGACCATGTTATCTAAGGTTTGATGTTTCTGCTGGACTCGTGTGCAGTGTATCTGCTTCATCACCAGATACACTGCACTGTAATGTTTTCTGTTATTCTCTCCTGGGAGAACGACTAAGTGCATGTGCGCAACTATCCCTTCTTTTTCTGTCTTGCAGGGCATGCTGACATTTACTCAATATAGCTACATTCTTTTCCAGTGGTTTAGGGTTAGTGACAACAGCGAGCTTTTGTTGCAGTATAGCGGCAGGGAGTGGCCAGAACAGGGGACACACACAAAGAGATGTAAAGCAAAAAGGACATCTCAAAAAACAACTGAGAGGCACCTGACTTTCACTTTGAACTCTCTTTCAAAATCTGACAGATTATCATAAAGTATGTTTGATTCAATGTAAACATGCCAAATTAGCCCACAACATGCACACAAACAATACCCCAAGCCGCATTGGATAACAGCACCAAATGGAATTTAATGTCTTGTGGGCACATCTGCCATTTACCCGGGGACACCATTGCATGTATTTTCCATACATCACGTGTGTAACACAAAGAAGGTGGGGGAGGAATAAACTGCTAATGTGACTGTGTAGCATTCACCAGAGGCCTGTACTACGAAGCCGGATTTTCGCTTAGTGAGCTAACTTCAGGGAAAACTCTAGGTTTCCGGTAGGGATGGGAATTTGAAAGCAAATGTATATTCGAATATTCAACCCCCAAAAAAAACAGTTAACCGATTAACCGTAGCTCGGGCTGCGGGGGTGCTAGAGACGGGTGCATGTTGATGCGACCTTCCTAGCCGGAGATATGGCCGCATTTTACAGTAAACTTCCGTTGGGTCGCTTAAAAACAAATATCGCAAATCGAATCGCAATATTTGTCAGAAAAATCGCAATTAGATTTTTTCCCAAAATCGTGCAGCCCTATTGTGAGTGTGTCTGTGCTCCTGAATCAGTCTCTCCTGTCTCCCCCCTCTCCTCCCTTCTCCTTTTTGAGGCAGCAGCAAAAACTAGTTTTAGCTCTCAACTAGTGTATCTTACCTTTTTTCACCTAGTTAACTTTCTATTTATTTATTCATCCTTATTTTACTAACCACAACCCCCTCAAATGGAAATATGTGTTTACATAAATGGTGACCAAACCGTTTGAGACCCACTGAGAACTTAGACTAAGTTAACTAAACACTCAGAGAGTCCTTTACCTCACCTGGACCTCTACCTCAACTAGATAGGGCAAAGCTGGCTTGAGTTAACGAGTTGATAACCAGCGTCGTAGGACTGTTTAGCGAGAGCGCGTTTGTTTTGGATTAGGTAAGCCGGGTAACTCAAACATATCCAGGTTATGTTGAACCGGCTTCATAGTACAGGCCTCAAGAGTCAAATAATAGCAAATAATAGCACACATCGTAGATACCTCTCTTTAGTACTAAACATAAACTCATCATAGGACTAAAAGGTGTGACAATATTGACATCAATTATAGTTTGTGTTGTCAGCTTGAGTTGATGTGTGTTACAGTGGATCCTTACACTGATGAGCTTTCACAGTGGTATCAAAATGTCCTGGCTGTCACAGTCTGCTTTCTCACTCACCTATTTTCTGCATTATCATTCCTTAGTCACCTGGTAGTCACACCCTGTCTCTCTCTCTCTCACTCTGTTACACCCATCAGCTCCATTAGTATTTAGGCCCACTTCACCTTCACCTCAGTGCCAGATCGTACTTCGCAGCATGCTTGTCTTTCCCGCACTACTCCTCAGATTGCTCTCCCGGTTTCGACCCTGCCTGTCCCTGACCAGCCTGCCTCGCCTGCTCCCTGACCCGTTCTGTGCCTACGACTCCCGTCCTGCCTTCTCCCGGAAACCTCGCCTGTCCCCGACCAGCCCTTTGCCTACTATCTGCCGTGTTGTCTCCTACCAGCCTATTGACTCTAATAAAGCTGGTTACCGACTATCTCTGGTTTCCCGTGTTCTGCATTTTGGTCCTCAGCTCGTTTGTGACAGAACGATCTGGCCAGAAATGGACCAAGCAAACACCGGGTCTCCTAGAGACCGCTTTGAGAGGGTTGAGGATGCCATCCAAAGACAGGAGGTCACAATAGCTACCTTAGCTATCGAGACCCACCAGGCAACCTCAACCCAGGGACAAACGCTGGCTCACCTTACCTCCCAGATGCAACAGATGGCCGCCACCGTACAACAGCTAGCCGCTACCATGGCTGCTACCGTCCCTCCGCCCGCAGCTCCGATGCTCGCTCCAGCCCCTGGGTCGACGGGATACGCTCCGGAGCCTCGTGTGGGAACGCCGGAACGCTACGCTGGTGAGCCGGAGGGATGCAGGCCTTTTCTCACAAACTGTTCCATATTGTTTTCACTGCAGCCACACACCTTCGCCTCCTCGGCGGCTCGGGTAGCTTTCACCGTTAATCATCTGACGGGGAGAGCACGTTTATGGGGAACTGCTGAGTGGGAGCAGCAGACACCAGCCTGCGCCTCGTTTGCTGCCTTTTCCGCGGAGATGCGGAAGGTGTTCGGTCCCGTTCGTCTGGGTCCCGACGCTGCTGGAGGCCTGCTGAGTTTGTGCCAGGGTTCCGGCACAGTGGTGGATTACGCTATTGACTTCCGCACCAGTAGCCGTCGCAGCAGCTGGAATGAGCCGGCGCAGTGTGACGCATATCTGAGAGGATTAGCGGATTATATGAGAGATGAGCTGGTTTCCTATGATCTTCCTGCTTCCTTGGATGGGTTGATAGAGCTCACCTCTCGGATTGACGGACGAATCCAGACTCGGAGAGGAGAGCAACAGACGCGAGCGGCGGGCCGCTGCTCGCGACAACAACTTCCGGTTTCCGGGAGATTTCGACTTCCGGGTTCGGCGGAGAGTTCCCACTCCTACTCTGACTCACGGTACGAGGTCGAGCCCATGCAAGTGGGTCGTACCAGTCTTACCTCTGAGGAGAAGGAAGTACGTCGAAGAGGTAAAGGACAGAGCTCATCAGTAATGGGGAGTATACTGGTGGGCCAAACCTCTGAGCTGATCCCCAATCTAAGACCCTTGTGCCATGCTCGACTCCTCCTGACAGGCAAATCTCAGGCTCTGGCTGTTTTTATCGACTCCGGATCAGATGTTAGCATCATTGAGGAGGAGCTCGCACGACAGCTGGACATCCAACAGGTTCGGCTGCTCCAGCCGGTACCGGCTAATGCTTTGGATGGTCACCTGCTGGGAACAGTGACACACCAGACGACACCGGTCCGTATGCTCATGTCGGGGAACCACCATGAGACAATCCGGTTTCATGTGCTACGGTCCCCCCAAATCCCTCTGATTTTGGGTTATCCGTGGCTCCGCCGCCACAACCCGAACATTGACTGGGCAACTGGGTCCATCCTAGGTTGGAGTTCTTCCTGTCATCAGGTTTGTCTCAAGCAGGCCGCCGCACCTCAACTATCTGTGGATATGAACCTGGTTCCGGATGTCACAGGGGTTCCGGCGGAGTATTTGGACTTTAAGGAGGTGTTTAGCAAGGCTAAGGCGACATCTCTCCCACCTCATCGGCCCTATGACTGCGCCATTGAGCTACATCCAGGCGCAGTCCCACCCAAGGCCCGGTTGTTCTCGCTTTCGGCACCGGAGAGGAGGGCCATGGAGACCTACGTCAATGACTCTCTGGCTGCGGGAATTAGTCGTCCTTCCACATCACCCGCAGGAGCAGGGTTTTTTTTTGTGGCGAAGAAGGACAAGACCCTGAGACCCTGCATTGACTATCGGGGTCTGAACGACGTCACGGTGAAGAATCGTTATCCCTTGCCACTCATCTCGTCAGCATTTGAGTTACTACAGGGGGCTACAATCTTCACTAAGCTGGATCTACGAAACGCTTATCACCTGGTACGAATCCGGGAGGGGGACGAATGGAAGACCGCCTTCAACACCTCTTCGGGACATTACGAGTACCTGGTGATGCCATTTGGACTTACCAACGCCTCTGCAGTTTTCCAGGCGTTGGTGAACGACGTACTCCGAGACATGTTGGATCGTTATGTTTTTGTCTATCTGGACGACATCTTGATTTTTTCTAAGAACCTCAAGGAGCACGTCCATCATGTCCAGACAGTCCTCCAGAGACTTCTGGAGAACTCACTGTTCGTCAAGACGGAGAAGTGCGAGTTTCACACTTCTTCGGTCGCCTTTCTTGGCTACATCGTGGGTCAAGGAAGTGTGGAGATGGATCCTTCTAAGGTCTCAGCAGTTACCTCGTGGCGGGTCCCTGATTCCCGGAAGGAGCTGCAGCGTTTCCTGGGATTCGCCAACTTTTACAGACGGTTCATCCGTGGCTACAGCACCGTGGCCGCCCCGCTCACCGCCCTGACCTCATCCAAGGTGACGTTCCGATGGTCCCCTGCAGCCGAGGAGGCTTTTCAGGACCTCAAGGGCCGGTTTACGTCAGCTCCTATCCTTCAAGTACCAGACACCGCTGGTCAGTTGGTGGTGGAGGTGGATGCTTCTGACGTAGGGGTGGGGGCCATCCTGTCGCAACGTTCTGGTGAGAACCAGAAGCTCCACCCCTGTGCTTTCTTTTCGAGGAGATTGAGTCCGGCGGAGAGAAACTATGACGTGGGGAATCGAGAGCTTCTAGCAGTCAAGTTGGCGTTGGAGGAGTGGCGACACTGGCTTGAGGGGACAGAACAACCATTTCAGGTATGGACCGACCATAAGAACCTGGAATACATCAGGTCGGCACAGAGACTGAATTCTCGGCAAGCCAGGTGGTCGTTATTTTTCACCCGGTTTAATTTTTTTTCTCTCCTACCGCCCGGGCTCCCGCAACGTGAAGGCCGACGCTTTGTCCCGGCAGTTCGGGAGGGAGGGAGACACCCGGGGTATTCCGGACACTATTCTTCCTGCTCCTCGAGTGATCGGCGTCCTCGCTTGGGAGATTGAGGAGAGGGTTAAGACCGCTTTGGTGGACCAACCCGGTCCTAGTTCTTGTCCTCTTAACCGCTTGTTTGTGCCTCAGGTTTTGAGGGCTGAGGTGCTTCAGTGGGCTCATAGCTCCAGACTTTCCTGCCACCCTGGAATTCAACGTACCAAGGGGATGGTCCTACAACGGTTCTGGTGGGCCACGCTGGAGGCTGACACCCGGGAGTTTGTGAACGCCTGTCCTGTGTGCAATCGGCACAAACCATCTCACCAAGCGCCAGCTGGCCTCCTTCATCCATTACCAGTCCCACGTCGCCCTTGGTCACATATTTCATTGGACTTTGTGACTGGTCTACCACCGTCCCACGGACATACTGCCATCTTGACGGTGGTAGATCGGTTTAGTAAGATGGCTCATTTCATACCCCTGCCTAAGATCCCGTCAGCTAAGGAGACGGCAGAACTGATTCTGCTCCACGTGTTTCGCATTCACGGACTGGCGACTGATGTGGTTTCCGACCGGGGGCCCCAATTCACCTCTGTGTTTTGGAGGGAGTTTTGTGAGCTCATCGGGGCGACGGTTAGTCTCACCTCCGGTTTCCACCCACAGGCCAATGGCCAGACCGAACGGAAGAATCAGGAGATGGAGACCACTCTCCGCTGCATGGCTTCCGATCATCCCACGACCTGGTCAAAACAACTCCTGTGGGTGGAGTATGCCCACAACACCCTCATCAGTTCCGCTACTGGTCTTTCCCCTTTTCAGTGTGCATACGGTTTTCAACCCCCATTGTTCTCTGCATTGGAGAAGGAGGTTACCTGTCCGTCTGTCCAGGCTTTCATCCGACGTTGTCGGAGGACTTGGAGGCAGGCTCGTACAACTCTGCTTCAGTCTGCTAACCGGTACGCCACATCAGCGAACCGCCGACGAACCAAGGCACCTGTGTACCAGGTAGGCCAGAGGGTGTGGCTTTCCACCCAGAACATTCCCCTTCGGATGGAGTCTAAAAAGTTAGCGCCCAGGTTTATTGGACCCTTCGAGATTGTCAAGGTCATTAATCCTGCAGCAGTTCGACTGAGTTTGCCCCGGAACATGAAAATCCATCCCACCTTCCACGTCTCTAGGATTAAACCTGTCCGGGAGAGCCCTATGGTTTCCGCCGCCCCTCCACCACCACCCCCTAGGATGATCGATGGGGGCCCTACCTACACCCTTCGTCGTTTACTCCGTTCCCGTCTCAGAGGAAGAGGGGTTCAATATTTGGTGGACTGGGAGGGCTATGGTCCTGAGGAGAGGCAGTGGGTTCCGGCTCGTCATATCCTCAACCCTCAGCTCATCCGAGACTTCCACCTGCGTTACCCGGAGCAGCCGTCTAGGACCCACGCTCAACCAGGCGTTAAGCCAGGGGGTACTCGTCCGCTACGGACCAGAGGCTTCGTCGAGGAGGAGGGGGAGTCGTCATCGGGCGAGGAGGACGAGGATTTCCAGGAGGGAGAGGCCGAGAGAGCAGTCTCAGACGAGTACTAACCTTTCCCATACCTCCACCTTCCACCCGGTGTCTGTAGGGTTTTTTTTTCTTGGGTCTCTTTTTTTTTTTTTTTTTAGTATTGTTTAGACGTCTGGAGCCGTCCATTAAGGGGGGGGTTCTGTCACAGTCTGCTTCTCACTCACCTATTTTCTGCATTATCATTCCTTAGTCACCTGGTAGTCACACCCTGTCTCTCTCTCTCACTCTGTTACACCCATCAGCTCCATTAGTATTTAGGCCCACTTCACCTCAGTGCCAGATCGTACTTCGCAGCATGCTTGTCTTTCCCGCACTACTCCTCAGATTGCTCTCCCGGTTTCGACCCTGCCTGTCCCTGACCAGCCTGCCTCGCCTGCTCCCTGACCCGTTCTGTGCCTACGACTCCCGTCCTGCCTTCTCCCGGAAACCTCGCCTGTCCCCGACCAGCCCTTTGCCTACTATCTGCCGTGTTGTCTCCTACCAGCCTATTGACTCTAATAAAGCTGGTTACCGACTATCTCTGGTTTCCCGTGTTCTGCATTTTGGTCCTCAGCTCGTTTGTGACACTGGGAAACTTTACAAAGCAAATAATCCACCTTTCTGCTGACCATCTACGTATGTATCAAAGAATCACGTATTTCCCTAAACATGCCACTGCTTTTGGTCACACATAGTCTTAGTCTGCTGTTTACATGAATAACAATGACTAGCCAAACCCAGATTATAAATGTGTGATTCAGAGAAATATAGGAAGGAAGTGTAAAATGCTTACATACACATAACATAGCTCCTCTTAGACAGAGTCTGAGACAAATCTGCAAAATATCTCCCTAAGACTGAGAGTCTCATCCTGAAAAACTGCTCATATTTGGTATAAGCCAGATAATTTCAGCATAAGAAGCACAAGAAGTTTAGATTTTCACCAAGTCTGCTGGTTTGTATGTCTCACCAGGATCTTTGTTTCCTCCAACTGAAACGTGCGGTGCAGCACATTGAAGCACATCTCTCTTACAGTAAGAGCCACAACACTACTAAGAGCAAGGAACCCATTCATTTACATTATAGAAAAAGAATATTAATAGATTGCTGAATCAATAAGAAATATTGGCCTGTTAATTACATTGTGCATCAAATACCATCAGCAGATGATAGTTGTAGGAGTATTTAGGAGTCCTAAAGTAAAGACTGAGACACCCCTTATTTGAGGAATTTCTGCAAACTGCCACCTTCAGAGACACCAAATCAGTGAGTGCATCAGCCCTATCAGACCTCCTCATAACCCACATGGCCCCGGCTCTCTCCGACACCTCGCCGGACGTGTTGGTGTCCCGCTACAACACTGCCCTCTCTCTCAGCCTGGACTCTCTGGCTCCCCTCAGAAGCCGGACGGTGTCTTTTCTCCGCCCGGCACCATGGTTCACCTCTGATCTTCGCACAATGAAGCAAACTGGTCGTCGGTTGGAGCGGCTTTCCAGACGAACTGGCCTCACCGTCCACCGTATGGCCTTGGTGGACCATGTAAGGTCCTACAAGGAGGCTCTCTCCAAGACCAAGACCGCCTACTACTCCTCCCTCATCACCTCACAACAAAATCACCCCAGATCCTTGTTCTCCACCATCAACTGACTGCTCCGCCCCCTCCCTGCCACGCACACTGCTGAAGCTCCTGACCTCTGCTCCAAATTCCTCAACTTTTTTCAGGCTAAGGTGATCTCCATTCATCAACAACTCCTGGTGCCCGCCCCCTCCCCCTCTCTGCACTGGCCCCTGACACAGAAATGCACACTCCCAGCTCAACCCCTCAATCCCCAATGCTCTCTCTCCTCCTTCTCCCCAGTGGATGTTCCACTGGTCTCGAAGCTGGTGACCAATGCTAAGGCCTCCACCTGCTCCCTTGACCCCATGCCCACGGTGCTGGTCAAGGCCTGCCTTCTCACCCTCTGCCCCATCATAACAGACATCATCAACTCCTCTCTGTCATCTGGAATAGTTCCCTCCTGCTTCAAAACCGCCTCCATCACTCCCATCCTCAAGAAGCCTGGTTTGGACCCTGAGGAGCTGAACAACTACCGACCGATCTCCAACCTTCCTTTCCTTAGCAAAACTTTGGAAAGAGCAGTTGCCGCCCAGCTTCATCAACATCTGTCCAACCATGAGCTCTACGAACCCCTACAGTCAGCCTACAGAGCACATCACAGCACAGAGACCGCCCTCCTCAAGATCACTAATGACCTCCTTCTCGCTGCTGACTCCGGACAAATCAGTATTCTCATCCTCCTCGACCTCTCTGCTGCTTTTGACACTGTTTCTCATACATTCCTCCTGAAATGCCTCTCTGACAACCTTGGCATCACTGGCACAGCTCTGTCATGGTTTCAGTCCTATCTCTCAAACAGGTCTCAGTTTGTTAGCATCAGCGGCTCATCCTCCCCCTCGGCCCCAGTCAAACATGGTGTCCCCCAAGGCTCCGTGCTTGGTCCCCTACTTTTCACCATTTACATGCTCCCCCTTGGCCAGATCATACGTCAATTCGGTCTCAATTTCCACTGCTACGCTGACGACACTCAGCTCTATCTCAGTACCTCACCATCCGCCCAGCTACCTCCACAGTCTTTGGTCAATTGTCTCCATGCCATAAAAACCTGGATGACAGCAAATCTACTCAAACTCAACAGTAAGAAGACTGAGCTCATGGTTGTGGCCCCCAAAGCACTGCTCCGGAAGGTTGGGGATCTCCTCCTCCACATTGACGGCTGTTCCATCTCCCCGTCTCCCGAAGTCCGTAACCTGGGTGTCATCCTTGACTCCACTCTCTCATTTCAGTCACATATCAAATCCGTCACTAAATCTGCCTTCTATCACCTCAGGAACATCTCCCGTCTACGACCATCACTCTCTGATTCCGTGGCCGAGACCCTCATTCATGCATTTGTCTCCTCCCGGTTGGATTATTGCAACGGAGTCCTGTTCGGGGTTCCCAGTAAAGCCCTGGACAGGCTCCAGTATGTGCAGAACTCAGCTGCCAGGGTGCTCACTCACACCAAGCCCTGGCAGCACATCACCCCCACCCTGATCCACCTCCACTGGCTCCCAGTCAAGCACCGTATCACTTATAAACTCCTTCTTCTGACTTACAAATCCCTCCATGCCCTCGCCCCCCAATACCTGTCTGACCTTCTCCGCTACCACACTCCATCCCGGAACCTAAGATCATCTGGACAGGATCTCCTCTCCACCCCCCGCACCAGGTTGCGGACTTTCGGTGACAGAGCCTTCAGTGTGGCATCCCCCACCCTCTGGAACTCTCTCCCCCCCCAAATCCGCAGTGCCCCAACCCTGGACAAATTCAAAAAAGCCCTCAAAACGCACCTTTTTACTAAGGCTTTCCCCACTGTATAGATAGTTTAATAGGTTTATTTTCCGCTACATCACCCCCCCCCCCCCACCCCCCTTAACCTGTCTGCCTCTTTTCCCCTACTTCCCCTTTGTCTTGTTTGGTAAACATAGCTCCTGGGGACTATAGTGCTGTTCCTTTAAGATTCAATGAAAATCTGTTATGTTCTGCTGTTTGAAAAGGAATGCAACAGAAATGAATACAAATCTGAAACTTGAACAGTGTCTAAATCATTTTCTTATCTTTTTGCAAATTCTTACATCTCACCCTGAGCTGTGTGATTTCTTGGAAAAGTTTAGAAGTCATTTTTTTTGCCTCAGCTGTCAGAGACAGGAGAGATCAACCAAATCATGTTTACTTCCTGACTCCCACCATCAGAGAGATTATTATTTTAAGCTTCTCTTTTGTCAAATGCTCTGATGCATCATTCATGAACGGGAAGGATTTTATTTATGTACTCCAGAGTAGTTTTTGTTTACTTTGAGCCATGTTATTTGTGAAATGTGTGGACATTTAGCAAATTCCCCCTGTGTAAACCTGAATGTGTTTCTATGAACCTGTGTGGCTAGATAATGGTTCAATGTGTCCATGAAATGTGTGTGGAGTCAGTCAGCGTTCCATTATCACCTGTGTGTCCCCAACACATTCTGACTGTCATTTGCATGTATAAGTGTGTGTTTCTGTAAATGACGTGTGAGCATGTTGGTGTTCTTGGTGTGACTAAGCCAATAAAAAGCCAGAACATTCCAAAACAATTCAGTGTGAAGGGAAACGGCACTTCACAATGTAAGCAAAGCTGTCTATTGAGAATAAGCAGCACCATTTGGAGTAATATCAATAACTAGTGTAACTTATGGTTAATTATTTGATATATTAAATAGTTCAATCTTATTTTATCTGAGCAGCAGTCCAAAACATAAAGATAAAATATTCCCGTTTGAATAGCTGACACAGGGAATGTTTTTAATTAAAGCTGAAACAAATACTAACTTTTAAACTAGTTTTTTTGGATCAACTTAATGTTGTATTAATTGACTTATGGTTACAGCTCTGAAGGACACAATCTACATTTTGATATACATTTGGCTGTAAAAGCATAAGTAATGAGACCATTTCTTTTTACGGTAATATCACGGGACTGTGCTGTCTCCTTTCCTGTTCACCTTATACACCTCTGACTTTCAATACCACTCAGAGTCATGCCACCTGCAGAAGTTTCAGATGACTCTGCAGTGGTAGGGTGTATCTGCTTCTGAATGTGGCCAAGACCAGAGAGATGGTCATTGATTTCAGGAGGAAGAGGATGAGCAGACTCTATTTTCTGAGGAAGCTGAGATCCTTCCACGTGTGCAGCAAGATGCTGGAGATCTTCTACCAGTCTGTTGTGGCCAGTGCACTCTTCTTTGCTGCAGTCTGTTGGGGGGGGGGCAGCATCAGAGCCGGTGACACCAGCAGGATCAATAAACTGATCAGGAAAGCTGGGTCTGTCATCGGCATCAAGCTGGACCCCTTTGAAGCTGTGGTGGAAAAGAGGACACTGAACAGGCTGTTGTCCATCATGGATAACCTCATCCATCCTCTCCACCTGCAGCTGGACAGACAGATAACACCACCCCCCTCTCCACCTGCAGCTGGACAGACAGATAACACCACCCCCCCTCTCCACCTGCAGCTGGACAGACAGATAACACCACCACCCCTCTCCACCTGCAGCTGGACAGACAGATAACCCCACCCATTCTCTCCACCTGCAGCTGGACAGACAGATAACCCTACCCCCCCCTCTCCACCTGCAGCTGGACAGACAGATAACACCACCACCCCTCTCCACCTGCAGCTGGACAGACAGATAACACCACCCATCCTCTCCACCTGCAGCTGGACAGACAGATAACACCACCCCCCTCTCCACCTGCAGCTGGACAGACAGATAACACCACCCCCCTCTCCACCTGCAGCTGGACAGACAGATAACCCCACCCATTCTCTCCACCTGCAGCTGGACAGACAGATAACCCTACCCCCCCCCTCTCCACCTGCAGCTGGACAGACAGATAACACCACCACCCCTCTCCACCTGCAGCTGGACAGACAGATAACACCACCCATCCTCTCCACCTGCAGCTGGACAGACAGATAACACCACCCCCCTCTCCACCTGCAGCTGGACAGACAGATAACACCACCCCCCTCTCCACCTGCAGCTGGACAGACAGATAACACCACCCCCCTCTCCACCTGCAGCTGGACAGACAGATAACACCACCCCCCTCTCCACCTGCAGCTGGACAGACAGATAACACCACCCCCCTCTCCACCTGCAGCTGGACAGACAGATAACACCACCCATCCTCTCCACCTGCAGCTGGACAGACAGATAACCCCACCCCCCCCCTCTCCACCTGCAGCTGGACAGACATATAACACCATCCCCCCTCTCCACCTGCAGCTGGACAGACAGATAACACCACCCCCTCTCTCCACCTGCAGCTGGACAGACAGATACCCCCCCCCCCTCTCCACCTGCAGCTGGACAGACAGATAACCCCCCCCCCCCTCTCCACCTGCAGCTGGACAGACAGATAATCCCACCCCCCTCTCCACCTGCAGCTGGACAGACAGATAACCCCACCCCCCCTCTCCACCTGCAGCTGGACAGACAGATAACCCCACCGCCCCTCTCCATCTGCAGCTGGACAGACAGATAACCCCACCCCCCTCTCCACCTGCAGCTGGACAGACAGATAACCCCACCCATCCTCTCCACCTGCAGCTGGACAGACAGATAACCCCACCGCCCCTCTCCACCTGCAGCTGGACAGACAGATAACCCCACCCCCCTCTCCACCTGCAGCTGGACAGACAGATAACCCCACCCATCCTCTCCACCTGCAGCTGGACAGACAGATAACCCCACCCATCCTCTCCACCTGCAGCTGGACAGACAGATAACACCACCCCCCCTCTCCACCTGCAGCTGGACAGACAGATAACACCACCCCCCTCTCCACCTGCAGCTGGACAGACAGATAACACCACCCCCCTCTCCACCTGCAGCTGGACAGACAGATAACACCACCCATCCTCTCCACCTGCAGCTGGACAGACAGATAACCCCACCCCCCCCTCTCCACCTGCAGCTGGACAGACATATAACACCATCCCCCCCTCTCCACCTGCAGCTGGACAGACAGATAACACCACCCCCTCTCTCCACCTGCAGCTGGACAGACAGATACCCCCCCCCCCCTCTCCACCTGCAGCTGGACAGACAGATAACCCCCCCCCCCCCCTCTCCACCTGCAGCTGGACAGACAGATAATCCCACCCCCCTCTCCACCTGCAGCTGGACAGACAGATAACCCCACCCCCCCTCTCCACCTGCAGCTGGACAGACAGATAACCCCACCGCCCCTCTCCACCTGCAGCTGGACAGACAGATAACCCCACCCCCCTCTCCACCTGCAGCTGGACAGACAGATAACCCCACCCATCCTCTCCACCTGCAGCTGGACAGACAGATAACCCCACCGCCCCTCTCCACCTGCAGCTGGACAGACAGATAACCCCACCCCCCTCTCCACCTGCAGCTGGACAGACAGATAACCCCACCCATCCTCTCCACCTGCAGCTGGACAGACAGATAACCCCACCCCCCCCCTCTCCATCTGCAGCTGGACAGACAGATAACCCTACCCATCCTCTCCACCTGCAGCTGGACAGACAGATAACCCTACCCATCCTCTCCACCTGCAGCTGGACAGACAGATAACCCTACCCATCCTCTCCACCTGCAGCTGGACAGACAGATAACCCCACCCATCCTCTCCACCTGCAGCTGGACAGTCAGATAACCCCACCCCCCTCTCCGCCTGCAGCTGGACAGTCAGATAACCCCACCCCCCTCTCCACCTGCAGCTGGACAGACAGATAACCCCACCCATCCTTTCCACCTGCAGCTGGACAGACAGATAACCCCACCCATCCTCTCCACCTGCAGCTGGACAGTCAGCGGAGCTCCTTCTCCAACAGACTGCTGCAGCTCCGCTGTCACAAGGACCCATACAGGAAAACATTCCTACCCACTGCAATAACTCTGTCCAACAAATAACAAATCACCTCTGGCTGGAAGGGAACTCTCTGCTCCATAGTTTCTCTTGGAATAAAACCACGTTGTACATTTTACATATATATAATCTGTTCAATATTTAATATTAATATTCCATATGTCATATATTTATGTATATATATATATTTGTATATATAATATCTTGTCAAATCCAACATGTATATTTTCTATTTTCTTGTTTATTTCTCGTTTTTTTTATTGTAAAATGCCTTGTCTTTTATGCTGCTGCAACACAAAAAGAATCCCAAATTGAGATCAATAAAGTACCATCTTGTCTTACCTTATCTTATAACGTTGACAAGCTGTTTATTTTATTTTAACTAAAGGGGAAATATGGACTGTTGCCATGGTCTAACCCGAGTATCCTTGTTGGTAAATGTTTGTCACACAGACATTTAAACTTGTGTCTGTGTGTGTGTGTGGGTGTGTGTGTGTGTGTGTGTGTGTGTGTGTGTGTGTGTGTATGTGTGTGTGTGTGTGTGTGTGTGTGTGTGTGTTGCAGGGCATCGGGCGCGATGGCTAATGCCTCCCCAGACCTGGACAACGCCGAAGCCCAGCGCCAGCTCAACAACAACAACCGCCCAAGCAGCTCGGGATTCTGGGAGACGGAGTGTACCAGCTCCAAGCTGTTCGAGTGCTCCCGCATCAAGGCCCTGGCAGGTCAGAGGTCACGCACATGTCTACACACACACACACACACACACACACACACACACACACACACACACACACACACACACACACTCTACAAACACACCTGCTTCAGAGGGTGTTGATTCTCTGCTGAATTATAATTTTTTGATCACCATATCTAAAATCATAACAAATATGTTAAATATGTGGCCTGCTTTTTTTTTCTTCATATATCCACAATAGGGAAAAAGACAGAATACAGGATAAGATATTCTTATTGCCTGTCTGTCTAGGAAGCGACGGTTCACTCTAAAGCTGGTTCTTTGTTTTCCCTCAGATGAACGAGATGCGGTACAGAAGAAGACTTTCACCAAGTGGGTTAACTCCCATCTGGCCAGAGTGTCCTGTCGCATAGCTGACCTCTACAACGACCTGCGGGATGGATACATGCTCACCAGGCTGCTGGAGGTCCTCAGTGGAGAGCTGCTGGTGGGAACACACTTCATGGCAAATTATAATATATACATTTTAAAGCCTCTCTTAATTGAGCATAGAATGTGAGATGTTAAAGGTATGGTTTGGATTGTTTTAAGTCAGGTTGTATGAGGTTCTTATCTATGGTCAGTGTGTAACCTGCAGTTCGTCAAGGAAGCATGGTAATGTATTACGGTGGATAGGGGCAGCAGCAAAATGTTTTTAAGCCACCTAAGAGAAAGGTCAGCTGAAAAATCGATCTAAGTATATTTTATGTTTAAAATATTTTTGAGTTAGAAAATGTTTTTATGGGTCGGTTCAAATTCACCAAATGTACACAAAGACACAAACAAAGGGCAGATCAAGGCAGCTGTAGACCAGCAGATATAATTACTGTTTGGTGGCTTTGAAGAGGGCATAGATTACAGCTTCAGCTTTCTGTGGGAAAGGGCTGTCTGACAGGACGGTCAAGAGGGAAATATATTCGAATTGAAGCGTACACCTTAAACGATGACTTTTTTCAGATGGGCCTTATGGGCTTAAATATGTTTTGCTGCTGGCCCCATCAACACAAATAAATGGATTAGCCTCTGTGATGGTGCTCCTGTCTAAGACACCCCCTCTTTAAACACTAAAACTATGGTGCTCTATACATATATCCTTTTTGATTATTTAAGTTGATCAGTGTTACCTAGCTAGCTCACTAGATAACATATTTCTTTTAGAACACTTATTTATTTATATTTGGTGAATTTGGGATTTGTGGAGTTACTTAACCTGCAACAGGTTCCAACACTCGTATTCCTATAGAGGACACAATGAATATTCTCACATACTTGTCATTTAGTTTTCTCCCTTACTTCACTGAGAATGATATTTTTGAGAAATGAATTGTGCCTAAAATCTTTTATCTAGCTGCATTTGAAAAATGTTCATAGCTTTAGCTCTAGACTAGTGGCTGCATATCTTTTGGCGAAGGTTTTTGTTTATAATCCCTCCGATCCCCCCCCAGCCGAGGCCTACGCGGGGTCGAATGCGGATCCACTGCCTGGAGAACGTTGACAAAGCCCTGCAGTTCCTTAAAGAACAGAGGGTGCACCTGGAGAATGTGGGCTCCCATGACATTGTGGATGGAAACCACCGCCTCACCCTGGGCCTTATGTGGACCATCATCCTACGCTTCCAGGTAAACACACATATAAACCTGTGTTTTGTTAACATTATTGCATGACAAATGTCCCAGCAAATCACATCTAAGTGGTAATATAATAATAATACATCTGCTGAAAAAAATCCCATTTCTATGCAAATGACCCTCATTGCAAAAACAGTCCATTTCATGAAGATCTGGTTAATAGCCACACGCAGTTACAGTGAAATGATAAGCAGCTTCTGACAGTGGGTGGTAACATGTATTAGAAATGTCACGCCCAGACCTTCTTCCTCTCTTTTGCCATTCCTCTACCTACTAAGTTCTTTGTTTAGGAAACATTTATTCTTTGCCTCATGGATAATTGCAGAAAATTGCAGTTAGCTGCAAAACCTTATAGCCTTGTTTGTGCTGCACAATCATTAGTACAATATCTACAGTGAATCGGGGGGGGGGGGGGGATAGATAGCGGTTAAAAGTTATGCATAATTCATGGTTCATCTTTTTTCAGCTGACGCACATTTCTTTTTTTTGTGAATTCTGTCGTCGGCTTTGTGTGAAAGCCTCAAAATCTAAGCCGTCACTGTTTTACAAGTTGAATACTTTTAATGGGGGGTGGAGAATGAAAGATTGATAACATGCTATATTGTTTCCTGTTATTACACTCGATTTTGATTGGTCAACATTTCAGAAGTTATTAAGACTGTTGAACAGACCGCTGCTAAGCAAAATAATGACCGTTGCTAAGGTAAAGAAAGGAATAGAGGTAAAAGACGCACCGCTGGATGTCAGCTAAATGAACAGAAGAAGACAGACAGGAAGTAGACACTAACAGGAACACGGTATGGGCTCTGGCATTGTTGAAGGATTTGTTAGTGAAAAAGAAACTGTGAACAGACTTGGACAGTTACCAAAAACATCGATCAGTGCTTCTGTTCCTTTTAAATCAAGTGGTTGTTGCCGCAGTTCACGCCATTCGTGCGCCGTGGAAAATACTATTTCTTTATTAGCGGTAGCAATACGATCATTTTCAAGTCAAAACAATCATTTCAATTAATATTGGGAGTCAAGTCCTTAGTGTGTTTAGTATGTGGCCGTATATTAAGCAGGATAATATGCAGTTAGGGGTCATTATTGGAGGGTGAAGGGTGGTCATTATTATGTAATGAATGAATCTGCAGCTGGTGATGAGAATACTGGCTAATGGCTCTCAGATTATTATCCTGCTTATTAAACAGCTACATACTAAATAAACCGACGACTTGACATATTGATCACAATATTGATTTAAAAATGTAAACATGAAAATGTAGCTTCTGCTTAGAAAAAATGGACTGCTCTACTCGGCTGAAACTGTGATGGCAGCACTGATGGATGTGTTCTGTAACTGTCCAAGTCTGTCACAGTCACAACTGCCGCATCATCAGTGTGCGACAGTGTCAGAACTGTTTGGTGATGAAGCCTGAAAGTCCCTCAGGGCTCAGAGGCCGCCTTCCTGTCTACTCTTCGACAAGGACAGGACACACACACACACACACACACACACACACACACACACACACACACACACACACACACACACACACACACACATTTACACACTGCACATACTCTCTTACCTAGTACGCACTCCATATATTTCTAGTCAAACACACACCTATACTCTCACATCTTGACATGCATACAGTCATGAGCAGCAGTGATACAGGATCAGTTTGTGCCATGTACTGTAAGTATAGCAGGAGCCCACAGCTCTTCTTTCTTATGCTTCACTGCTACAGCAGGGCTTTGGCTCAAAATGCTGGTTTAGCATTATTCAGACCCTTCTGTAGCCTTCACGCCATGCAGCTGCCCAGCAGCTGTCTCCTGGGACTCACTATTGTAATGCTCGGCCTGCCTACCTACCACAAAGCACATTAAACAGCCCTGCTAGCAGACTCAGGTTTCAGTATGTGAGTGACCCTCTGAGGCACAAGATGAAGGATCTGTGTTAATGTTAAAACAGAGGTGGTTTGATGGTCACTGCTGAAGATTATGTTATTTTACACATCAGAGTTGGTGGCATTTTTCTTTTGCAATTATACAATCATATCTTTCACCTTCCACTTTTTTTTGACCCTGCAAATCAATAAACAGTTTTTAATTGTTTAGTCTGAATAAGGATAAGTTCACTACTCAGAAATATTTAACAGCTCTAATACAGTGATGCTTGAGAACAGGCTTGGTAGCACACTTGAAATGTAGTTTAGTCATCACTGTTTTATGTTGTTGTGATTCCAGCCCAAGCCCCCAGAAAGTGTACCTACCGATGAAGCAGTTTTTTTCTAGTGGCTTAACAGTGTTACTATAAATTCCGTATCAGTATGTGACATAATTTTGGGCCAGAAATACTATTTCCGATTGACTAACTTTGGGAAAGAGACGTCTCTAAATGACCGGAAGAAATATTTTAGCTAAATCAACTACCCAATATTAACACTCAAATATCCTTTATTTATATCACAAGGTCTTAAAAGTTCAATCAGTTTCACTAAACTGAGACGGAGCAGATTGGAGGCGGGGCTTATGGAAAACTCAAGTGCGGATGCTCTGTGGGCCTAGATTCCTGGATGATGCAGGGATTTTTGTATTTGAGAGGCCATTTTGGCTTCATGCGCCACTGAGCAGCTTTCATAGGAATGAACAGGATCCCGCCTTCAATGCTGTATCTTTATATATCCGTGGTGTAGCCTATCAGCTGTATAGTCTGGGCCATAGTAGTATACCCTGACTTCCTGCTCTGCCACCATTAGCTGTGAGCTTGGCTGTGATCCTGCTCTACTGCTCCCACAGCCAGTGACGGCGCCAGAGATTTTCTCTAGGGGGTGCTGTGAGGTAGCTTGACGTTTCATAGAGGGTGCTCAAACATTAAGGGTTTCCCATTAATGCACCAGTGCTACAGTTGAATTTTCTACTGCAACACTCCCCACACACACACCCGCGACTGTTACAATGAAGGCTCGATAATCAGCTCACGGCATATAGGTGTAAGCAGGGGTAAAGTGCTATTTTTACAAATGGGGAGTGGACCTCACATCCTCTAGTGGGGTCCGGGGGCATGCTCCCCCGTGAAGATTTTTTTTAAATATTGAAGTTAAAAGCATCAATCTGGTGCACTTTGAGAGTAACATTAAGAGATCTATGGATACATCTCTCATCACCCATATGAAACAGAACTGTAAATAGATTTTCTATTTCTTCATAGACATTTTACAAATCACTCCCCTTTTAAAACAAACTGTTTGAGACCCACTGAGATAACTAGACTAAAGTTAACTATCTAAACACAGAGAGTCCTTTACTTCACCTGAGCTGAGGTTATCTGAGACTCTCATACCTCATTCATACCAACGCAACTCCGGTTCAAGCTCCATGCTAGAGCTTTTCAGGTTCAGAACCGGTTCTTCGGTTTAGCTCCGGCTCTTTTCACACTGCCCAAAGTCCGATTGGTGCTGCGTCATTGCGTCATCCTTTGCGTCATGACGTAACCGTTTGCGTGCCTGCTTCATAAGGCCAAACCGCGCGGAAACCCCTCACAGCTGACACCGACAACAACAGCAATGGCCGATTGTGCTCCAGCTTCCTCTGCACCTCTTCCGAAGACCAGATTCCCAGTAGGTAGCTGGTCTCTTCAATGGACCACTGCTGCTTGTTAAGTTTCTCCATCTTGTGTACAAACTGGATAAAACGCCGGCTTTTTGTTGTTGTTCAGGAGTTGATCCCGCCCCCGCCTCGACGTAAGCGTGACGTATGTGTTGCTTTTGTTCTGGCCGGACAATTTTTTGGTGCTCGAAATGAACCGGATTCCGGAGCTAAGAGGCTGCTCCGCTGCGGTGTGAACAGGAAAACCCGGTACTTTTCAAGCTCCAGCTCCGAACCGGCCCTGAAACACCGTTGGTGTGAATGAGGTATCACTCGCTCGCGCAGGCACACAAAATGGCTCGTGCCACACACACACACAGAGCAGAGCTTGAATGAACACAGAGACCCAGAAGTAAGCTACTTGTACTCACGAGGCCTATTATGTGCAGAATCCCTCTTGCTTTCAGTTGGTTTTGATTGAGTGTCCACACGTGGACGTTTAAGGACTAAAACACGATAAATGTTTCACTTTGCTGTTAGCAAATCATTTGGCGCTCTTGCTAACAGGAAGTCACTCAAGTGTCACAAAGTAATTTAGCCTATGGGTAGGTCAAAAATCGAATGGGTGCTGGCCATTGGCCTAATCATATCACCTGTGTTGGCTTTATGTTTTTGGTCAAACATTTGTTTGTTTCACATTTGCATTGATGTAATCAATAATTTTTCTAATTTAATAAAAATAATATTAATAATTTTCGAAAAAAATAAATAAAACACATATTTCTTGGGGGTGCTTTGGCAATCCTGGGGGGTGCTTCAGCCCCCCTGGCGCCGCCCCTGCCCACAGCCACCAGTCGATGGCCTCTTCAATTTTGCATGTGCTGACAAAGAAGAGCTGTGTGTGTGTGTCTGTGTGTGTGTGTGTGTGTGTGTGTATGTGTGTGTGTGTGTGTGTATGTGTATGTGTATCTGTATGTGTGTGTGTGTGTGTGTGTGTGTGTGTGTGTGTGTGTGTGTGTGTGTGTGTGTGTGTGTGTGAGAGAGAGTAATTATGGAACATGTGAGGATAGGGATTAAGTGTGGTTGGCTGTGGTAAATACGGGTAAGGCCTAACTGTGTCTGTGCTCAGTCAAGTTTGTAATGATTAATAAAGGTTGCAAATAGAAATATGGTTCTTCAGTTTCCATACAGTAGGTCACAGTCCCTCATGTTATCTTTACGATTTGTCTCCTTCAGGCCACTGCCATTCCTACTGCTTGTAATCACGTCAGCCTTTCACACACATGCTTTATTTGCCATCATTTCAAAAGACAACTTTTTTTAAGCAAAGAGCCTTATTATGCAAGTGGAAAAAAACTGAAATTAAAGTTTGAGCAGAGAAAAGGTCAATGAATGATTACGAATGAATTCAATATTGACAAACTCTAAGCTGCGAAGCACACAAAGCAATTATGATTGATTAATCATTTTGAAGATTTCTAAAAGTTACTAACAATGGTATGCAAATCAGTCATAGTTGTATATGCAACTGATGTGAAGAAAGTGTTACAATTATATAGAATAAACCTTAAGTAAGGCAAAATATGCTGACATTAAATGGTCCAGACTTCTTTCTGCGGATTGATAGGACTGCACATAGTCCCATGATCTCGGTCTGTTATCCTTAGCAGCAGTCTGTTAGAAAGTATTCAGCTAAGCCGTGTAATAAATAATCTTCCAGAACCTTACTTCTGTCTCGTAGTAAATATTAGTTTATCACCTCTTATTTCCATTTAACACTATTCAATTCATTGCTTAGTGGTGGCTGCTCATAGTACACATTACATTTTAAATAACATGTTATCAGCTTCAAGATAATAAACAGTTGATTTTGTAGTTTACTGCTGATCCAGGCCTTGGATTGTTGCAATTAAACAATTGACCAGAACAATGATACAAACAGGGTTAATGACAAATCTGACCGCATGTTCACAGGGTTGTTAAAGTCATTTATTTGAACATTTAAGTTCTATGAACAATAATCTCATGATAGAGAATCGTTGGCTGATATTGATATTGCCCTCCTGCACGTTGTCTCTCCTCATCTTTCACCTTTCCTCTCTTCCTCTGTGGTGAAAGTGAGAGTTTGCTTTGTCCAGTCAGCAGGTAGGGCCGAGCCCACAGGCAGAGAGAGAGAGGGAGACAGAGAGAGAGGGGGAGAGAGAAAGAGGGAGGGAGAAAAAGTGTTAGGTTTCCCGAGAAGTGACTGGAGATGAGAACCCGCTATGCAAGCACTACAACTGAGACTGTGGTGAAGTGTCAAAAAGGCTTTATTTTGTCCACGACACTGACAAGGAGTTGACGAAGCACAAGTAGAGGGAAGACGTGGAGCTAGGCTGATCAGGAGGGGAGGCTGGATGTGGTAGGCAGAGCGGCTGGAGTATGTGGATCTGGAACAGGAAAAACAAGCAGGATTAGGAAATGATCTCCCTTCACTAGGAGCATCAAAAAGTCACTAGGAAAAAATACTAGTAGGCCTGGACGATGGTTTACCACTGAAGAATAAATGAAGAACTGGCGAAGTCTGAAGATGGGAACCAGGGTTTTAAGCTGAGGAGGTGAGTTGGCGGGAATCGGAATGTAGGTAGCCACGCCCAGCCAGGGAGACAGACACATAGACAAAACAATCACAGATAGGGGAAAAAGAAGGAGGAAGTACTGCAGATCCTCACAGTACCCCCCCCCCCTCAACGGGAACCTCCTGGCGACTACCAGGCTTATCTGGATGAGCCCTGTGAAAGGCCCTTATCATCACTGGGTCCAGGACTCAGGAGCGAGGGACCCAGCATCGCTCCTCGAGGCCGTAACCCTCCCAGTCCACCGGGTACTGTAAGCCTCTGCCCCGGCGCCTGACGTTCATGAAACGGTGTACCGTGTAGGCAGGATGGTCATCAATGATACGGGGAGGAGGAGGGGGAACGGTTGGATGGCTCAGATCACTGGTGTGAACAGGCTTAATCTGGGAGACATGAAAGGTGGGATGGATTCTCAATGTTCTGGGAAGCTTCAGCCGGACTGCAGAGGGGTTAATAATCCTTTGAATGGGGAAGGGGCCAATAAAGCGTGGGGACAGCTTCTTGGACTCAGAGAGGAGAGGAATGTTCCTGGAGGATAACCAGACATACTGACCTGGGACGTAAGGAGGGGCAGCTTGTCTGTGGCGGTTTTGCTGACCGTTGGTTCCGAGCAGAAGTCAGGAGGAGAGCAGAGCGAGTGTCTCTCCAGATCTTCTGACAGCGACGAACATGCTGCTGGACCGAGGGGACTGCTAGTTCTCTCTCCTCTTCAGGGAACAGGGGCGGCTGGTACCCTAAAGAGGCCTCAAACGGGGAGAGACCAGTAGCAGAACAGGTTAGGGCATTATGAGAGTACTCCACCCAGGGAAGATGGGTGCTCCAGGTAGAGGGGTTACGGTCAACGATGCAGCGGAGGGCTGATTACAGGTCCTGGTTGGTTCGCTCAGTTTGAACGTTTGACTGGGGATGATATCCAGATGTTAGACTGACAGAAGCTCCCAGGGATTGACAGAACTCCTTCCACACTCGAGAGGTGAATTGAGGGCCGCGGTCAGAGACTATGTCAGAAGGGATCCCATGTAGCCGGAAAACATGTACAGAGAGGAGTTGGGAGGTCTCCAGGGCTGAAGGAAGCTTAGGAAGAGCTACAAAGTGGGCAGACTTAGAGAACCTGTCAACAATGGTGAGAATTGTGGTGTTACCCTGGGAGGGAGGCAGGCCGGTAACAAAGTCCAAGGCAATGTGTGACCAGGGACGACTAGGAATGGGTAGAGGCTGGAGCAATCCTGCAGGTGTCTGGTGGGAGGACTTACTCCTAGCACACGTGGGACAGGAAGACACAAACTCCTGAGTGTCCTTGTTGACAGTTGGCCACCAGAAGTGTCTCTTAGGAAAGGAACGTGTGCGGTTTACTCCGGGATGGATGGAGAACCGGGAACTGTGGACCCACTGTAGGACCTTGGAGCGAGCAGCATCGGGAACGAACTGACGGTTCGGAGGGCCGTTACCCGAGTCTGGTTGCTCTCTCAAAGCCTCCTGGATGGTGTTATCAATCTCCCAAGAGAGGGCGCCTACAACACAACTCTTGGGCAGGATTGAAACAGCAGAGGACTCGGGAGAGTCAGGCGAGTACAGTCTGGATAGAGCATCGGGCTTTACATTCCGGGAACCTGGGCGGTATGTGAGGCTAAAGTTGAAACGGCTAAAAAAGAGAGCCCACCTAGCCTGTCGGGAGTTCAGCCGTTTCGCTGACTGGATGTAGGCGAGATTCTTGTGATCTGTCCAGACCAGGAATGACTGCTTGCTGCCCTCGAGCCATTGTCTCCACTCCTCTAACGCCAACTTTACTCCCAGAAGCTCCCTGTTTCCAACATCATAATTGCACTCAGCAGGAGAGAGGCGGCGTGAAAAGAAGGCACAAGGATTGAGGATGTTATTAGGACCAGCTGTTTGCGACAAGACAGCACCCACCCCAGTGTCTGACGCATCAACCTCCACAACAAACTGCTTCTCAGGGTCTGGCTGGATGAGGATGGGAGCAGAGGTGAACAGGGACGTGAGTTTGCGAAAAGCCTCATTAGCCTCAGGGGTCCAGAATAACTTAATGTTGACAGAGGTGAGTCTTGAGAGGGGTGCAGCAACCTTACTGAAGTTCCTGATGAAGCGGCGGTAAAAGTTGGCGAAGCCCAGAAACCTCTGAAGCTCCCTCCTCGTATTAGGGGTTGGCCACTCCACCACAGCCTTGATCTTTCCAGGATCTGCCTCCACTCTGCCTTGCCTGATGATATAGCCCAGGAAGCTGATCCGGTTCTGGTGGAACTCACACTTCTCAGCCTTGACATAGAGCTTGTTCTCCAGCAGTCTCTGAAGCACCAGGCGGACATGGTTCTCGTGTTCCTCCTGGTTCTTGGAGAAAATCAGAATGTCGTCTAAGTACACAAAGACAAAGCGGTTAAGGAAATCACGCAGGACATCGTTGACCAGAGCCTGAAATACTGCAGGAGCGTTAGTGAGACCAAAAGGCATGACTAGGTATTCAAAATGACCTAAGGGAGTGTTGAAAGCCGTCTTCCATTCATCCCCTTTGACAGATACGGATCAGGTGATAGGCGTTCCCGAGGTCAAGCTTGGTGAACAGGGTTGCCTCATGGAGAGGTTCAAAAGCAGAGGTGAGAAGGGGTAATGGGTACTTGTTCTTAACAGTGATGTTGTTTAACACACAAAAGTCAATGCAAGGTCGCAGTGACGTATCCTTCTTACCAACGAAGAAGAACCCGGCACACACGGGGGTGGAGGAAAGACGAATAATCCCAGCAGCCACTGAGTCAGTGATATATAGCTCCATAACCTCCTTTTCCGGACGGGGCAGGTTGTAGAGGCGGCTGGTGGGTAGAGGAGCCCCAGGAAACAGATCTATGGAGCAGTCGTAGGGCCGGTGAGGAGGAAGGGAGAGAGCCCTCTCCTTGCTGAAGACCAATCTCAGGTCGTGGTAGGTCGTAGGGACTCCAGTTAAGTCTACAGAAGCGGCAGAGCAGAAGGCAGGGTTTGGGGAGACAGAGACAGGAGGCACGGCAGATAACAGGCAGTTAGCGAGACAGTTCTGATCCCATTCAATGATCTTTCCCTTAGCCCAATCAATGTGTGGGTTGTGGGTGCGAAGCCACGGATAACCCAATACCAGAGGTGTGGAAGGTGCAGAGATTACCTTTAATTGGATGAGCTCTCTGTGGTTGCCGGAGGTGATCAATGTCAAAGGAGCCGACTGTGCTGTCACTGAGGAAATTATTTGCCCATTAAGTGCATAGGCTGTTAGAGGTTCATCTAAAGGCTCCAGACAGAGTCCCAGCTGTTCAGCTAGCTCACGGTCCAAAAAACTATCCTCAGCTCCATAATCAATGAGGGCTTGTAGAGGCAAAGTCATAGAGTTAACACAGATTTTGGCAGGTATTAAAAATCGACTCAAGGAAGGGGGTAAAGATGATGGCTGTGGACTCGTCAGGACCCCCACTCTCACTGACGAGCCTCCACGTTTGGGCGTACTGGACAGTTGGCAATGACATGCTCGGCGTTGCCACAATACATGCATTGGCCAGCACACATCCGGCGCTGATGCTCCTCCGGGGAGAGTCTAGCACGCCCCAGCTGTATAGCCTCCTCGTGAGAAGAGGGGCGCACGCTGGGCGGCGAGAAAACGGAGGGAGACTTAAACACTGAGGGGACAGGGTAGGCGGAAAAACTGGGCTGACTGTGTGAGACTGGTAGATTCTGCTGTGTCCGCTCAGCTTGGTGCTTCCGCAAACGACAGTCTAGGCGGGACACCAAGGAAATCAGATCTGGGAGATCCGCTGGAACGTCTCGTGCTGCCAATTCATCCCGGAACTGATCCTTTAATCCTCTCAAAAACACCGCCTTGAGAGCCGCCTCGTCCCAACGAGCCTCTGCAGCGAGTGTGTGAAACTCGATGGAATACTCAGCTACAGTGCGGTTTCCTTGTTGTAAACTGAGCAGCTGACTCTCGGTGGCGCCAGAATAATTGGGATGATCTAAAACAGCAGAAAAACGATCTGAGAAGCATTCAAAACGCAGAGAGTCAAAATCCACTGAAGAGCTCAAAGCCTCTGCCCAGGTTAAAGCCTTGCCACGGAGCAAACCCAGAACGTAATTAATCCTGGTAACATCAGCGGCAAACGAAACAGGACGCTGGCGAAAAACCTTGTTGCACTGAAAAAGAAATCCTCTGCATTTCTCTACCTCTCCGTGGAATGGCTCAGGGTTGGTGATGGGGAAATCCTGGCGTGGAGTAGGAAAAATAGCTGGATTGGGAGTGGCATGAGAAGCTGCAGCCGAGGTAGTTAGCGCTGAGATCTGGCAAGCCAACTCAGAGACACGATGAGCCATGGATTGATTGCTCTCTACTAACGCCCGAATAAGCTGGCTGTGTTGACCCAGAAGGGAACCCTGACTAGACCGGGGATGACGGACTGTGGCGGGATCCGCTACAGTGCCTGCGGGGTTCATTATTGGCCAGTTCTTCTGTTAGGTTTCCCGAGAAGTGACTGGAGATGAGAACCCGCTATGCAAGCACTACAACTGAGACTGTGGTGAATTTTGTCCACGACACTGACAAGGAGTTGACGAAGCACATGTAGAGGGAAGACGTGGAGCTGGGCTGATCAGGAGGGGAGGCTGGACGTGGCAGGCAGAGCGGCTGGAGTATGTGGATCTGGAACAGGAAAAAAAAGCAGGATTAAGAAATGATCTCCCTTCAGGAGCATTAAAAAGTCACTAGGAAAAAACACTAGTAGGCCTGGACGATAGTTTACCACTGAAGAATAAACGAAGAACTGGCGAAGTCTGAAGATGGGAACCAGGGTTTTAAGCAGGTGCAGGTGAGTAGTGGCAATCAGTGAGATGAGCAGCAGCTGAGGAGGTCAGTTGGCGGGAATCGGAATATAGGTAGCCACGCCCAGCCAGGGAGACAGACACATAGACAAAACAACACAGACAGGGGAAAAAAGAAGGAGGAAGTACTGCAGATCCTCACAAAAGAGAGGGAGAGAGGAAAGAAGGAAGCGGATTGACAGGCGGAGGAAGAGGTAATCCTACTGATTTACAGGACTGATCACAAATAATAACACGCTGTTATTATTTGCATTGACTTCAATTAGTGATGTGTGTGTGTGTGTGTGTGTGTGTGTGTGTGTGTGTGTGTGTGCATCTGCTTAACTAACACACTGCTAGCTCACTATGTGTTTACAATGAGCCGAGACACATTGATGTAACGTATGTTTGACGATTCAGATTGAATGCACATGATAATGTATTCTTGTTACATAGTTAAGATGCAGATTGTGTATGTATTATTGATGAGATGATTGTAATATCTCCTACATTCCCTGTGGGTTTATCTGGCACATTGTTTCAAAAATGTTTTATTTTCTTACACTTATATTGGGTTGAAAGTAAAGAAAGAGTAGTTGAGCTACACACATGTTCATTCAAAAGTGTCCACTCAGGTAAACAGCAAGTTTATTACCTCCAGTGAGGACTTTTTTGTTTTGGTTTGTTAGTCAGTTTGTATGCACTATTACAGAAGTACTATCGCCCTAATTTTCATGATACATGGTGGAATGTGTAGTGTGGGTTGAGGAAGGACACATTTCATTTTGAAGTTAATCCAAATCACAGTGCAGATACAAAAAATCATTCTCACATTATGAGATGTCTGCGCTCTCTGAGTACCCTTCTAGTTTTCTATTTGTTTTCCTTAAATATTCTCCTGCGGACATTTTCAATAATTACAATAACCCATTGACTATTCTTAGGATTAATCATGAATTGCTTCCATTTGTCAAAAATGAATGACAAAGTGTCATGTATCTGCTTGTTGGAGAATTATGTTTGTGGAATTAGTTTTTTGTGTGAGTGAGTGTGTGTGCAATGTTGTGCCTAACACCATTCCAGGGTGTCATGTCCCCAATTACCTTGGATCATGTCAATGTGATTTGATTGGTTGAAAGGCTGTCACTGTCACCTATCATCAGGCTCTGCATCTCCTCGCTCTGGATTCCTCATCTCTTAATGTTCCTTTCAGGAATTACGTAAGGGCCTCGTTGCTCGGACCTTCCCTCTCGACTGGTTACATACGTCGAATTTTGCATCATTTCAATTGGGCTGTTGTTTCTCTAACTGCTGTTTTCTTGCTTGGAGAAACCCCTGAGCCAATCATAGCATGTATAGGCAGGCCCATAACCGCAATATCAGACAAAATATTCACATTTCTTTTCAAATTGTTTAGATCAAGAAGGTACTCCTTTGTTCCCTTTATTGTGGGAATTTGAAGGTCACCATATGGTGCATACATTTCACACAAAAGTGTTGACAATCAAATGAAATGGCACAGCAACACAGTATATTGTACTAATCAGTAAATAGGAAGGAAGTGACAACTATTTGTTAAACGATGCACCAGTAGACGACTACAGAATACGGTTAATACTTAAGATGTGAATATATGCTGTATATTTCCATAACAAAGCAGCGCAAAATTTTTTGAGACAGAAGGTGGAGAGTCTGTGCCCCCATGTCTCGCTCACAGACGCTGAACTGTTGCTTTGCTGTGGCCCTGTTCAGATCCAGGTGATCAAAATAGAGACGGAGGACAACAGAGAAACCCGCTCTGCCAAGGACGCCTTGCTGCTCTGGTGCCAGATGAAGACCGCAGGGTGAGCAGTGGAATACAAATGCTGTCAAATTAATCATCATTTATGTAATGTACCCAGTATTAGTATCTTGGTGCTCCTTGGTTTACATTTTAAGAAGGGAGAAAATATGTCTGTGTGCTCCAGGTACCCTGAGGTCAACATCCAGAACTTCACCACCTGCTGGAGAGACGGCCTCGCCTTCAACGCTCTCATACACAGACACAGGTAGTGTTCCTAGCTCATCTCTAGATGCTCATACTGCACATGCTCTCTTACGTACACACTCCATATATCTAGTCAAACACACACCTATACTCTCACATCTTGACATGCATACAGTCATGAGCAGCAGTGATACAGGATCAGTTCACACAAATGAACAGTTTTACAGGACAACTGCAGATTGACAATAGTGGGAAAGATTGCAATGTTGTTGAGTTAATTTACAGAAGAATTGGCATATTTTTTTGAATTTCAGGAATTCAAGTAATATGATTTGCATGTACAAACATGACCAAAAAACGAATTACATTCAATTGTGGATAAACAGAAATATAGAGTGGAAAGGGTATATGAGAAATTGAGTTTCATGAACTTGCGCCTTGCAGACCTGATCTGATAGAGTTCCACAAGCTGACGCGGTCCAATGCAACCCACAACCTCCAGCAAGCTTTCAACATCGCTGAGCATAACCTGGGCCTCACCAAACTCCTGGATCCTGAGGGTGAGAGTGAGCTGCTTATAGTGTAGAGGTGCTTTTCTTTCACTAACTGAGATCATAACAAAATCTGTGTTTCTCTCCCTCTGCTCTCTGTCTCAAACACCACTTTCCGAATCAGATGTGAACACAGAGAACCCAGATGAAAAGTCCATCATCACCTATGTGGTCTCCTACTACCACTACTTCTCCAAGATGAAGGCTCTTATTGTGGAGGGCAAGAGGGTTGGCAAGGTAACAGAGTGGATATGTGCAGATACACACATAGACATCAGTTATGTTGCAAGGCACACGTCCGTGAATTCACCATCTATCCTTTCTTTCACAGAACTGGGAACAACTAGCCTTTGTTAAATGTTAACTGCAATGTGTTCTAGCGGTTTGTCATGGACTACTCGTATCTATCTGATGTAGTTTAAAGGTGACCTATCATGCAAAATTCACTTTTGTACGTCTTTTATACATGAATATGTGTCCCCGGTGTTCCAGGGAACTCACCAAGTGTCAGAAAACACAACCCTCTCTATTTTCCTCCATACCCAAATCTCTAAAAAAGGGGCTGCAACGGATCTGATACAGACTGATCCAGATTTGAACACTTTACTGACGTCAGGACAGTGGCGCTACGGCTATTGGTCAATTCTCCACCTGTCAGGGGAATGAGAGGTTGGGCCTCGGCCGGCCATTGCTGCTCGAAAGCGCTGGAGACGCTGTAGTACATATGCCAGGCCTGTAAGTGGCACTGTAGTCTGCCACAAAAGCAGCGAAGAAGACTTCCCTTGCATGGTTTCCATGGTTGCCCTTCTGTTTATTCTCCGCTGTGGCTCTTTTTCTCCTTCCCCGAGGCAAGCGTTTGCGCCTCCTGCTTTAAAACAAATGAATAATGACTCTATATAATCATATGTAAGGGATAATGTGCAGCGACACGGTCATTATGGGGAAAAGAACACCGACAAGCTGATCAGGAGCCCGACGCGAAGCGGAGGGATCTAGATCGGCATGAAGGTGTTATTATCCCGTTATGTTATTATCATTATCCCGCTTATTACATGGCCACATTCTCAACAAAGTAACGACATGACTCCCAATATTAATTGAAATGCTTTTATGGATTTAGAAAATGATTTTATTGATTTAAAAAATAGTTGTATTGATTTAAATTGACATGCATCCGCTAAGAAAAATAGTCCGTTGTTACTGTTTGAACTAACGTAACAATGGCAGGAACTGCTTCGATAGTGTTTTTGAGGAGCTTTTTGATTACAGATTTGAAAACATCGTTGCTTGCTTTAAAAGTAGCACAATTAATGATGTCAAACCTTGGAAAGTATCTATATATAAGCATTCACTCAGGCCCCGTCTCAGGTCGGTTAAATGAAATCCTTGCTTCCCTCACTTGCGTCGTTTCCTTGCGTCTAGTCCCTCGGACCAGGGAAGCATGGAGGGACGCAAGGAAACCACGAGAAGCGGGGGCTCAGGTCGACTATTTTCATTTCCTCGGTCCTCGGCCCTCGGTATCACCGGAAGTTGATTTGTCTGCGTCATCTTGAGTACCGTCCCATGGCTCTTATGTCTGCCGGAGGACCGAGGATCGAGGAGCGCGGAGCGATAAGAGAGGAGCGATAACCGAGGAACCATCAGACCATTCTCCGATGAAATCCTCAGATACTCGCCCCACCCCCTTACTGTGTATCGCTCATTGATTGGACGATGCAGCGCATGCACTGATCTGATGCTTCTTGACATGAGAGTCGTTTCCCAGCGGAGTGAAGAAAATAAATGAAACTCACGAGAGTCACTCCTCAGTCTATACTGTGTTTTGTTTCAATTCATGTATCATTTAGTTACAAATATGTGATATATCTGAACAACAAAGTGGTCAAAATCATTTTATTCATTTATTGGAAACATTTTCATGATCGCTTTTTTGGTTTTACATTTTCATTTATTGTCATTTCCATTCAGTCAGTCATTAAGTGCTATTAAAATGTTAATGTGATATCCACACAAACAAACAAAGTGTGCAATCCAATGACTGTTAATCTAACTGGGTTTCTTCTCTCAATTATTTTATTTCTATTGTGCACTCTATAATCAATATTAATCAAACTATTGTTCGTTTATACATTTTAAAAATGGCGTTTATCTTTTTTGAGAATGAGTTCTTATTTTATTTATTGGGGTCTACAACAGATGATACAAATGTTTGTGTCAGTAAATGTGTGGCGGGGGTGTTTGTGAAAATAACGGGGACAGAGCTGCTGTCAGACGAACAGCTGTGCAGCGTCATCACAAACGGACGTCGCTTCACGTGACGCTCCGGAGGAAAGGACGTCCCATTGCTCTTAAAACCGCTTAAAACTCATTTCCCTGCTTCTCGTGGTTTCCTTGCGTCCCTCCATGCTTCCCTGGTGGGAGGGACCAGCGCTGGGAGGGACTAAACGCAGGGAAGCAAGGATTTCATTTAACCGACCTGAGACGGGGCCAGGGAAATGAGTAATTGTGTATTATAGAATGATCACACCGGTGACAGTACTCTTCAAAGGGTTCACAAAATATGACTACTGCTCTTACTGTTTAACATTTTGGGTTACTTAATGTTACTTCATATTAAGGCTAATAAAAATGACGCGGCTGTAATGCTAATTAACGTGTTAGCTACTAGCTAGGTAGCTAACTTGATCCAGCCACTCCTGGTCCTTTCATCAGACGGGAAGCGAAAGAACGAGCAAAACCCATTGCTGGTATGATAACAACCTGGTACTAAGCACACAGGCATCTTGTTAAAGTTATCTTATCTTAGTTATGGGGAATGAAAACTCAGCTGTGTGTTAACAAAGTGGATAGATCGGAGGCTGAAACGGGGTTATTCACTCCGGTTTTGCAGCATCCCACCTCCATTCAAAGGCATGCAAGAGGTAAATCTGTCATCCCAAGAGGAGATGGGTTTCCTCTCAGCAGAGATTCAGGCTCTGGTGCAAAAACAGGCGGTGTCTGTTTGTGCACCCTCAGCACAGAGAAAAGGGTATTTATGTTAACATGTTAACTATAAAACAGTTAATGGGGCTAGTGCAAACCGGGCGATTGGTTGACCACCATCGACCTGAAAAACGCATACTTTCATGTGGAAATTGCTCCGGGGCACAGAAAGTATCTGCGTTTTGCCTTCCAGGGGATAGCCTATGAATACAACAGATTAAAGTTCGGCTACTCCCTATCCCCACGCACGTTCAGTAAGTGTGTGGCCACTGCGCTTCAACCGCTGTGCGCCCACGGCATGAGAGTTTTCTTTTACCTAGACGACCTCATAGTCATGGCCGGGTCCAGGGAACAGGCAATGCTTTGCACAGCACAATTGATCACACACCTAACCAAATTAGGCTTTGCGGTCAATTGGAAAAAGAGCACCCCCATACCTCACCAACAGGCGTTGTAGTTGGGAGTGGTGCTCGATGCAGGCGCGCTACGTGCCACCCTGTCAGAAAACAGAAGTGCGTCCCTTCTCCGGGCGATTCACAGGCATATACTGCATATGCGCCGCCTGCAGAGGTGGTTCTCCAGCCTGCGTTTGGATCCCAAGAGGCACAAACGGCGGCTGGTGACCATCCCCCTCACAGTGTTCACGGACGCATCCAGAACAGGATGGGAAGGGACCTGCATGAAGAGGTCTATAGGTGGGCGCTGGTCTCTAACAGAGACACGACACAGCAACCTCTTAGAGCTACGGGCGGTAGTGTTAGTCCTCCAGCATTTCATGCCCCTAATTCAAGGGAGACATGTAATGGTCAGGAGCGACAACAGCACCACAGTGGCTTATATCAACAGGCAGGGCGGAGTCCGCTCCGCAGCCTTGTTGGCCACAGCGGAGAGTCTGTGGTTATGGGCTTCAGAGGTGGTGTTATCTCTGAGAGCCCTCCATATCCATTCGCCTGGCAGGGGGGCCCCTCGACATGAGGTCGGCCCCCTGCCAGGCGAATGGACGCTTCACCCGGAGGTGTTGAAGCAGATCTGGGCCAGCCGGCGCAACAGCCACTGCGCCCTGTGGTTCTCCATGGCCCTGAGCGACGACCCGCCCTCAGGGGTGGACGCGAGCCATGGCCAAGAAAGCTGCTATACGCCTTTCCACCGCTGTGTCTCATTCTCCCTCTCCTGGGTAGAGTGAGGCGACAACGTCTGGCAGTCATCTTAGTAGCACCGGATCGCGTCGGGGCTCCGTGGTGCTCAGAGATGACACAGATGAAGATGGGCCAGCCCTGGTAGCCCCAGTTCTGGGGAGCGATGTCTCTCTAACCCCAAGGCCGGCTACGTCTATAGAAATCTCAGTAGGTGAATGCTTGCATAGAGGGTAGTACCCATAGAGTCCAGTAGAGGGCTCCGCCTGTGTTAATATAACAAGGGTTACAATACGTAACCCAGCGTTGCTCCACATGTGTCACAAGCAGGTCAAAACCACAGAGTTTTCTTTTCTGGATGATATAAAACTCAAAATGACAGGACACACTTCTTTAAAGAAAAGCATGTCACTCCAAAATGTTATTAACCATTATGATTGTACTTTTAATGTATATAATTCAAAATGTATAACTCCAAATGTACATCTTTTAGCAAAAGAATAGATAAACTATAAGAAAGATGTCAAGCACATTCTTGTCTTAAACAAAAGTGAACACAAATCTTTTTCTTGTTTGTGAATCTATTTGTGAGATTCTGCGTTCACAGTCTCAATATTCGCATATGAGAGTAAAAGCTCCACAGACAAAACAATTTGTTGAAAAAACAACAATTTATATCCCTGGGAACTACTACATTAACTACTACAGGGCCTTCATTGACTGCTAACTAAAACACACGAAATAGAGAAATATAAAAACTTTATCCTGAGAAATGTCTCTAACTGTATCTCTCTCCTGCTCTTTCTCCTTTCATTTCTTAACCCTGGCTCTCTGAATCTCCTCCTAACCTTCTCCCTCGGTCTGACTCAGGTGCTAGACAGTTGTATTGAAGCAGAGAACATTGTGAACCGCTACGATGCCCTGGCCTCAGACCTGCTGGACTGGATAGAGAAGACCATCGCGGTCCTCAGCAACCAGAAGTTCGCCAACTCTCTGACCGGAGTCCAGCAGCAGCTGCAGGCCTTCACCACCTACTGCACCATCGAGAAGCCCATCAAGTACGTTGTGTGGATCTTTAAATGGCATCTTGACATTTAATGCCATTTTTGTCTCATTTATCAAATGGCAAATGCAAAATGAGGTAGGCTTCATCGTGCATGTGTATGAATTCATGCACACCCTATACTTAAAAGCACAATGTCATTAAAACACTACTTCTGACCACATAGTGAAAAAAAGTGGAAAGTCAATCAATAATTGAATAGTTGAAAAATGTATCTACTACAACATTTATGGATTTCCAGCTGAGTAAATGTGAGTATTTGCGGCATCTGTTCATTCATCTTTTTAAGAAGAGAGAAGAAATATATATGAATATATAATAAGAGAAAGAAACAACAATATATAAAAGCATGATTTTGAAAATGGTTTGAACGACAAGGGGCTGGAGGAATTATAATAATTATAATAATGGCTGGCAGGGCCCCATTATACAACAGGCAAAGAAACCAAGAAATGACAAGCATGTAATTCAATGGTAAAATATCACATCTGGTCATATACAGTAAAAAGGACACATTTAACTATTTTCCTCCAATATAAAACCCTGACATTACAAAATGCATGATTTTATACCGGTATGGCAGAGAGATCAACATATGTGGTTATAATGGGAGTGGATGGGACACGAGTGGCTAATGTGTGAGTTTTTTGTTTAATCTGATTTTGTGCAAAAACTAATAAACAACCAAAATCAATGTTGTTGCTAATCTTTGCTATATCCAAGACTGTGTTAAAAAAAAAAAAAAGCCGACCCCCCCAACCTTTATTATATGGAAAATAACTGCCTTTTTGTGCATGTTTTTCATAGAAAACGCAAATTCATGTTTTCAAACTGGCAGTTCAAGTTAAAATCCTGAACATAATTTAACATTTGGTATTTTTGATCAGGACTGAAGTTGATTGAAAGATTTAACCCCAAAAAGTTTTTTAAAATATTAATCCGTTGTCATTTTAGAGCAGTTTTTGGAAGTGGACATTTTTGTCCCGAATGACTAATTTGTAACTTTTTTGTTCAATCTGATTTTGTGCAAAAACTAATAATGCAAAAAAATAAATGTTGTTGCTAATCTTTGACATATCCAAGACTGTTATATAAAAAAAGAGCCAGTCCCCAGATATGTATTTTTTGGAAAATAACACATTTTCTCTGTTTTCATCATGAAAAAAAACAGCGGTTTCATGTATTCAAAATGGCATTTAAAGGGTTAAATCCTGAAAATGATTACATTTTTGATATTTTCTATTAGGGCGGAAGTTGCTTTAAAGATTGAACCCAAAAAAGTTGTGAAAAAAACCTTTTAATATAATGTTTTTATCAAAGCATTTTGCAGTGGACATTTTTGTCTCGAATGACTAATTTGCGTAGTCCAATCGAATGATACCGGAGGGTTAAAGAAACTTGATTTGTCCGTTTCTCGCTCAGGTTTCAGGAGAAGGGGAATCTAGAAGTTCTTCTGTTCACCATCCAGAGCAAGCTCCGAGCCAACAACCAGAAACCCTATGTGCCTCATGACGGGAAGCTCATCTCAGAGATCAACAAGGTCAGACATCCCCACTGCGTAGTTCTTCTATTGTACACATTACTTTTACTAAATCATTCAGTGGCGAGGCGACACACAAGTGAGTTATTGATTAATGAAAATATTGACATGGCTCCTGAGAGAAAACCTGCACCTTCAACATGAACACTTTACTGTCAGAGCGAAGCACATATTCCTATTTGCGAAAAAAGTTATTTTTGTTGGCATGACATCTACATATCATTTTAATTATTACGTACTTGAACTACATTAGTTCACCAGTTTGGATCGAAACTTTGTGTAAGTGGCCTAGGACCTTTGCAAATTGGATAAACAGCCACTAAAGTTATTTTCCTGTTTAAACGGTAACATTTTCTATCACCCTATTATTGTTCTATGACATTACCACTGTTAATGTTTTTTGTATCGTTTTGTATCCCAGGCCTGGGAGAGGCTGGAGAAGGCCGAACATGAGAGGGGCGTGGCTCTGCGTAAGGAGTTGATTCGTCAGGAGAAGCTGGAGCTGCTGGCTCAGTGCTTCGACCACAAAACCACCATGAGACAAGCCTGGCTCAACGAGAACCAGAGACTGGTGTCGCAGGTATGTTCCTCACACAGCTGAGATACAAGCAAATGTTTTCACTGCAAAAGAGAAGAAATGTTTGTCTGTACACTTCAATTTTCCTTTAGATGTCATATTTAAAGTTTTATGCATACTATTTAATCTACTTTCATGGATGCAAAGTCCAATATTGCAGATGATAATACATTAAGATAAATATTGGAGCCATTTTAGACTTCATTCGTTTTAAAAAAATGAAAGGGCACAGCTTTAATGTGAGTTTAGGACCTGCACATAAAAGCATGATTTATCCCAACTAGTCTATCCTGGAACAGTCTGCAACTTACACTTTAGTGTGTTTGTTGGTGTCTTATTCATGTATTTCATCACTCTGTTCCTTTGATTATTTCTTCTTTGTTTACAGTAGGAGACATCTTTTGTTTAGCAGAAGAATCTGGATTTTCCTGAGATTATACATTTATCCAGAAAATGGTCATACATTACCAGTACATGCACTATACCAGTTAAAATACAAAATGTGTCTGCAGGAGGATAGTATTCCATTCAGATGAATTGACAGGCTGTATAATAATAATAATAATAAAATAAACCTGAGTATGTAAAGTCCTATAATACTGTGTGCAACTCTCTTTTCTCACACCTCTCCTCTTTGTCCCCCCCACTCTTAGCCTCGGCTGCACCCTTACCTTTCCTTCTATTTCACATTGTTGTGCTCTCTGCCTACAGGACAATTTTGGCTATGACCTGCCAGCAGTGGAGGCGGCGATGAAGAAACACGAGGCCATCGAGGCGGACATAGCCTCGTATGAAGAGCGGATTGGCGTGGTGGTGGAGCTCGGAGCAGAGATGGAGGCAGAAGGATACTACGACATCCGGCGTATCCTGGCACGGAAGGAGAACATCCTGGGACAGTGGAGCCTGCTGAAGGAGCTGGTGGCTGGGAGGAGGACCCGGCTGGAGAAGAACCTAGCCATGCAGAAGACCTTTCAGGACATGGTCTACATGATCGACTGGATGGAGGACACACAGGTACCAGAGGATGTGTGAGAGAGATAAAGACACTTTAGACTGAACCGATTCAGTAGTATAAAGACAGAGGAAAGGAAATAGTGGACAATGTTACAGAGGAGCTCCAAAGTCTGAATAATAAATATTAAAAAGGGGACATGAGAAAGACAGAAAGTGAAAGGAGAAGGACAAAGTGTTAAGTACAAATAAAAAGTAGAAATGGAACTGCTAAACATACAAAGACATCCTTATGTATAATTACATTACATCTATCATCTGTCTCCTGCTCTATTCCAGGTCCAGCTGCTGTCCAAGGACTTTGGGAAGCATCTTCTGGAGGTGGACGATCTGCTGCAGAAACACAGCCTGCAGGAGGCCGACATCACAGTGCAGGCGGAGAGGGTGGAGACTCTGAACACCGCTGCACTCAAATTCACCACCATAGAGGGTATACTGCATGTGTACTGAACATTGTGCTGGTGTAATGTTTCATTTCATCTTCCTTAAACTTCATATGGTAACAGAAATCCAAACCAAGTTTCAAGGTTTTTAGTTTGCATTGCTAGTATTGAAGGCTGGCATCATAAAGATTGAGTTTCTAATTGATTTCATGAGAATCACTAAAAGGAATTATCTCAGGCTTTGGAAAATTAGCACTGTACACAATAAAGATTTTTCCACGGAGCCTTAAACATGTTTAAATAAATCACTTTACTGCAGGTTGCAGAACACTGATACAATTATTTTTAAAAAGCCATTTATCAGAATGTTATAAGATGTGATGCATATTTTGATATAAAAGCCAGCTCATGACAACAGCATCATCTCTACAATATTTACACTATACAACATATACTGCTCCTAACACTAGGATGGGTCAAATGCAGAGAAACCATTTAGTTACATAGTACCTGTACTGTGTAATGACAATAAAAGTGCAAAAAATATGATATATTATATACAGTGCGGCAAAAAGGTATTTAGTCAGCCACCAATTGTGCAAGTCTCCCACTTAAAAAGATGAGAGAGGCCTGTAATTTGTATCCTAGGTATACCTCAACTATGAGAGAGAAAATGAGAAAAAAAAATCCAGAAAATCACATTGTCTGATTTTTAAAGAATTTATTTGCAAATTATGGTGGAAAATAACTATTTGGTCAATAACAAAAGTTAATCTCAATACTTTGTTATATACCCTTTGTTGGCAATAACAGAGGTCAAACGTTTTCTGTAAGTCTTCACAAGGTTTTCACACACTGTTGCTGGTATTTTGGCCCATTCCTTCATGCAGATCTCCTCTAGAGCAGTGATGTTTTGGGGCTGTCGCTGGGCAACACAGACTTTCAACTCCCTCCAAAGATTTTCTATGGGGTTGAGATCTGGAGACTGGCTAGGCCACTCCAGGACCTTGAAATGCTTCTTACGAAGCCACTCCTTCGTTGCCCGGGCGGTGTGTTTGGGATCATTGTCATGCTGAAAGACCCAGCCACATTTCATCTTCAATGCCCTTGCTGATGGAAGGAGGTTGTCACTCAAAATCTCACGATACATGGCCCCATTCATTCTTTCCTTCACACGGATCAGTCGTCCTGGTCCCTTTGCAGAACAGCCCCAAAGCATGATGTTTCCACCCCCATGTTTCACAGTAGGTATGGTGTTCTTTGGATGCAACTCAGCATTCTTTCTCCTCCAAACACGTCTAGTTGAGTTTTTACCAAAAAGTTCTATTTTGGTTTCATCTGACCATATCACATTCTCCCAATCCTCTTCTGGATCATCTAAATGCTCTCTAGCAAACTTCAGACGGGCCTGGACATGTACTGGCTTAAGCAGGGGGACACGTCTGGCACTGCAGGATTTGAGTCCCTGGCGGCGTAGTGTGTTACTGATGGTAGCCTTTGTTACTTTGGTCCCAGCTCTCTGCAGGTCATTGACTAGGTCCCCCCGTGTGGTTCTGGGATTTTTTGCTCACCGTTCTTGTGATCATTTTGACCCCACGGGGTGAGATCTTGCGTGGAGCCCCAGATCGAGGGAGATTATCAGTGGTCTTGTATGTCTTCCATTTTCTAATAATTGCTCCCACAGTTGATTTCTTCACGCCAAGCTGCTTACCTATTGCAGATTCAGTCTTCCCAGCCTGGTGCAGGTCTACAATTTTGTTTCTGGTGTCCTTTGACAGCTCTTTGGTCTTGGCCATAGTGGAGTTTGGAGTGTGACTGTTTGAGGTTGTGAACAGGTGTCTTTTATACTGATAACGAGTTCAAACAGGTGCCATTAATACAGTTAACAAGTGGAGGACAGAGGAGGCTCTTAAAGAAGAAGTTACAGGTCTGTGAGAGCCAGAAATCTTGTTTGTTTGTAGGTGACCAAATACTTATTTTACCGAGGAATTTACCAATTAATTCATTAAAAATCCTACAATGTGATTTCCTGGATTCTTTCCCCCCATTCTGTCTCTCATAGTTGAAGTGTACCTAGGAGAAACATGTCAGGCCTCTCTCATCTTTTTAAGTGGGAGAACTTGCACAATTGGTGGCTGACTAAATACTTTTTTGCCCCACTGTATATGTCATCGGAGGGAGAGCCAACCATTTTTCCCAAACTTCCTCAGTGCTTTTTATTTTGTAACAGACCAACCTAATTAAAAAAGGAGTTAGAAATGATCATAAATAATAAATCTTATTTAGTCACGATAAGTGGAAATATAAAACAAATGGAAAACAGACATTCTGAACTTGATATCAGTAAGGTGATCTGCTCTGTGCATTCTGTGCATGTTCTTTATTCTTTTAAGGTAATACAGCTCAGAGTACTCAACTCTAACAAATTAAGTGCTGTTTCCATTTTATTTATTTTTTCATATTGACTTCATCTTTTTGTCTCCCAGGTTACCAACCATGTGACCCACAGGTGATCTGTAACCGTGTCAACCATGTGTCTTCCTGTCTGGAGGAGCTGAGACAGCTGGCAGCTAAAAGACGTGAAGAGCTGGAGGAGTCCAGACAGCTGTGGGCCTTCTTTCAGGTAGGAGTGATTAACAGGCTGAGGCATATACATATCTTTTATATCAATCAATCAATGTTTATTTATATAGCCCAATATCACAAATGTTACATTTGTCTCAGTGGACTTCACAGTTTGTACAAAATATCAGTATGGCAAGACGACATAGTTTGATAGAACAAACTCAGGAAACAAACTCAGGAAACGTTTTTACAGGTTAAAATGACATATGTTTGTGTCATAATACATTGTTTATTTGCAGCTTTAGACATTGGATTTGTATTGCCAAAACGTTGCCGTAGCTATTGTGCAGACAAATAAAGCCTTTGAATCTTCTAAATATGATATGAATATCATAGGTGACTTTCTAGAAGGCTCTGAAAGACGGTAGAAATTCTAATCAGATACCAACAGAAAGTTAAATGAAGCTGTTTGTTATAAAGACAGACATATTTTAAACACACTCTACACTATATTTTTATTTTGGGCTTTGCATCATATTGTCTTTTTTGGCAGTCAATAACCATCTGTCTTTCCTAAAAAGTCTGCGTCTGACTGTGACACCACAGAGAGATGATGAACGAGTTATTAATGTTAGTGAACAAGCTGTGAGAAGTAACTATGGAAGTAATGAGTGTATAATGAGGATAGCGTAGACTCATTGGATCCCACTGAATCACTTTATTTGGCTGGTCCCCTGCTGCCTCCCTGGCCTGAGATCAGTGTTAGATGGACTTCAGGGGTTTCTCAGAATGTATTCACTTCTTCTTTTATATATGTTCTCTCTTATCTATTTTGCCCTTTCAATTATGTTATTTCTTTTAAATGTTTTTTTCTGTTTTCACTTATCAGTTGCATCACAGCTGTTTGTCATCTCTTTGCATTTCATTTCATTACATGTTTTGTTTATTGCATCTATACCTTTTCCTTAACTTTTTCTGTTTCAAAATGCTATTCTTAAATATAGTTTCTGTTTGAACGTTAACATGCTTGTTTGTCTGTGTGTTGTGCTGCAGGAGCTGGAGGAGTCGGAGGCCTGGATCAGGGAGAAGAGCTCCATCCTGAGTGCTCAGGGCTACGGGAAGGACCTGAGCAGTGTGCTGAAGCTGCTGCAGAAACACAAGACGCTGGCTGGAGAGCTGCTGGCTCACCGCTCGCTGCTGCAGGTGTGTGTGTGAGCAAGTGTGATACCACTGTAACCTGCTGTTCTGAACTTCATGTACTTCAGTAAATGAATGCATGTATAATGACGTTTCATCTCAACTACAAAAAAAACGAACCTAACCAACCATACTGCCTACTTATTTTGAAATAGTAAAAATACAGTTGTTATATCACCTGGCCTTTTGTAGAATATGTTTTGCAGTAGATGCTGTTACTTGGTCAGTGTTGAAGTTTACATTTTTGGATAGAAGCCTGAAATATGATGGTCTACACACAAGCTAAAGAGATTTGTTTTGTTTTACTTTTGTTTTTACTGTTGATAGGTAATAGATTACGAGCGGTGAATCATCTTAGACACAGGAAGCGCTCAAACGTTTGTGTGAGTTTATCTAATTTAATTTATTCCATGTCAGCCACAGCTTGTTACAAAAAACATCACTGATAGTGTGTTTAACAAACTTAAACTAGATTTATTAAATGTCAGGTATTTGGCAGGAAAAACATTTTTAATCAATGATTTTATCACTGAGCACAATCTCGATTTTATGTTTTTAACAGAAACTTGGATTGAACAAAATAACAGTGCAGCTGTTCTTATCGAATCAACCCCTCCCAACTTTAGTTTTATGAGTCAGGAAAGAATGCATAAGAAAGGGGGTGGAGTTGCTATTCTGTTCAATGATTCCCTTCAATGCAGGAAGACATCTTATGGGAACTTTGATTCTTTTGAATATGTGGCCCTTCAGCTGAAATGCTCCTCTCGAGCTCTGTTCCTAAATATCTATAGACCACCCAAATACTGTGCAAGCTTTTATGATGACTTTACTGAACTGCTGTCTATAGTGTGTATTGATTTTGACCGTTTAGTCATTGTTGGTGATTTTAACATCCATGTTGACAACCCCCAGGACAGAGGGGCAAAGGAACTGTTTTGTGTTCTTGATAGCTATGGACTGACTCAGCATGTGACGGAGCCCACGCACAATAAGGGGCACACTCTGGACTTAATTATCTCAAAGGGTCTGAATATCTCTAAGGTTGTGGTGACTGATGTTGCGCTCTCTGATCATTCCTGTGTTTTCTTTGAGAGCTCTATTTCTGTTCACGAAAATGTTCAAAAAGAGTTTACCACAAAGCGATATTTAACTGAAAATACTAGGGAAATGTTTACTCAGAATTTTTCTTCCACACTTGCCCCTGCTAACATCTCAGTAAATGAGCTAGTAGATCATTTTAATTCAAAAATTAAAAATGTTATAGATGCCATTGCTCCAACTAAGGTAAAGGAAGTGTCTGGCAAGAACATATCTCCATGGAGAAAGGCCATGACCGTGAAAACAGAAAAAAGAGAATGTCGAAAAGCTGAACGCAGGTGGCGAAAAACAAATCTCCTGGTTCACTTTGAAATCTATAAAGAGAGACTTGGCCTTTATAATTTGGAATTGAAAAACGCACGACAGTCTTTCTTCTCTGACATCATTACCAAAAACAACGCACGTGCCTTGTTTGCTACCGTCGACAGACTAACTAACCCCCCAGTGTCAGTAGCCTCTGAATTTCTATCCACCAGGGCGTGCAATGATTTTGCCTCCTTTTTCACTGACAAAATTCAGAAAGTCAGACAAGCAGTCAGTGCCTCTGCATCAGGTACAGCAAATGTGTTGTCTCTGTGTCCACTTAACATCAATTCAAACACCATGACACAATTCCATCAGATTAATGATGAAAACCTAGAGGACATTATACAACTTCTGAAATCCTCCTCTTGCTGCCTTGATATGATTCCAACGGGATTTTTCAAAGATGTTTTGCCTTGCATGGCCTCAGATCTACTTCATATAGTAAACAAATCTCTTCACTCTGCAGTCATTAAACCGCTCTTAAAAAATAATAATCTAGATGCTTCAGTAATGAACAATTATAGGCCCATATCAAACCTCCCATTTCTAGGTAAAATCATTGAAAAGGTTGTTTGTCAACAGTTGAGTAATTTCTTGCATTTAAATAAATGTTTCGATGTGTTCCAGTCAGGCTTTCGTCCAAACCACAGCACTGAGACTGCTCTTGTAAAGGTCTTTAATGACATCCACTTAAACACAGACAGTGGCAGAACTTCAGTGTTAGTATTATTAGATCTCAGTACTTCGTTTGACACTGTTGACCACAGCATATTACTAGACCGACTGGAAAACTGGGTGGGACTTTCGGAAACAGTTCTAAATTGGTTTGAATCCTACTTAAAGGACAGAAACAACTTTGTTTCTATAGGTAAAAATACACATCTGAGTTGACAAATATGACATGTGGGGTTCCTCAAGGCTCCATCTTGGGGCCTCTTCTCTTTAACATCTACATGCTACCACTGGCTCAGATAATGAAAAACAACAAAATAAGTTACCATAGCTATGCAGATGACTCAAATATTTACGTAACAATTTCACCAGGAGACTATGCTCCAATTCAAACACTGAGTAAGTGCATTGAACAAATCAATGACTGGATGTGTCAGAACTTTCTCCAATTAAACAAAGATAAAACTGAGGTAATAGTTTTTGGAGCCAAGGCAGAACGTATAAAAGTTAGCGCTGAGCTTCAGTCTGCAATGTTCAAAACAACAGATAAAGCCAGAAATCTAGGTGTAGTCATGGACTCTGACCTGAGTTTCAACATTCACATTAAAACAGTTACTAAATCAGCCTACTATCACCTAAAGAACATATCTAGGATTAAAAGACTAATGTCACAGTAGGATTTGTAAAAACTTGTCCATGCTTTTATCTTCAGTAGACTCGACTACTGCAATGGTGTCTTCACAGGTCTCACTAAAAAATCTATTAGGAAGCTGCAGCTGATTCAGAACGCCGCTGCTCGAGTCCTCACTAACACTAAGAAAGCGGATCACATCACTCCTGTTCTGAAGTCTTTAAACTGGCGTCCTGGGTGTCAAAGAATAGATTTCAAAATACTGCTGCTGGTTTATAAAGCTTTGAATGGTTTAGGCCCAAAATACATTTCTGATCTTCTGCTAAATTATGAACCATCCAGATCTCTCAGGTCTTCAGGGACTGGTCAGCTTTCTGTCCCCAGAGTCAGAACTAAACATGGTAAAGCAGCATTCAGTTATTATGCTCCAAATATCTGGAACAAACTCCCAGAAACCTGCAGGTCCGCTGCAACTCTGACTACTTTTAAATCCAGGCTGAAGACTTTTCTTTTTGTCGCTGCTTTTAATTGAACTATTCATATCTTAGACTGCACTGTAACTTTTATCCATGTCTTTTTTCTTTTAATGTTTATCCATGTATTTTTTCTTTTAATGTTTATTTTATTAGCTTTTCTTTTTAATGACTGATTTTAAATGCCATTTTCTTAATGTCTTTCATTTTTTGTAAAGCACTTTGAATTGCCTTGTGTTGAAAAGTGCTATATAAATAAACTTGCCTTGCCTTGCCTTGCTACATAGAATATGTCAGTAAATCCTGTCCTGTTCGGGGTTCCCAACAAAACCCTGGACAGGCTCCAGTATGTCCAAAACTGTGCTGCTAGGGTCCTCACACACACAAAGCCGTGGCAGCACATCACTCCCACCCTCATCCACCTACACTGGTTGCCGGTCAAGTCCCGCATCACCTACAAAATCCTCCTCCTTACCTACAAGTCCCTCCATGCCCTTGCCCCCCAGTACCTATCGGACATCCTTCACCCACATGCCCCACCCCGGAACCTGCGGTCCTCAGACTCCGGCCTGCTTACCACCCCCCGCACCAAACTGCGAACCTTCAGGGACAGAGCCTTCAGCGTGGCAGCCCCCACCCTCTGGAACGCTCTCCCTGCGGAGATTCGCAACATCCCCACACTCGATGCCTTCAAAGGGGCCCTCAAGACCCATCTGTTTGCCAAGGCTTTCGGCCCCTAAATCGATCTGTTGTTTTGTCTGTCTGACTTTTGTTTTGTTATGTTTGTTTGTTGCCCTATTACTTGTAAAGCGACCTTGGGTCCCTTGAAAGGCGCTATATAAATCCAAGTTATTATTATTATTATTATTATTAAATACCCCACTGGGGAATGGCTGATGTGCGATTGCTAAGAGGTGTCTAAATTACGCCAAACATTAGCCGCTTTTAGCTTAGCAGTGCTGATGTGATGTGTGGGAAATTTGCTAATTTGAAGACAATGATAGAGAACATGTATACTATGTCAATGTGTCTATAGAAGCCAAATTAAGTTCGTCAAATGTTTTTAAAATAATGTCCCACTGTGTGTTAACTGTTGGTTAGCACTCCACTTTACTACAACAGTGGTGTAATAATATGGAGTCATCCTGACTCTTCTAGAACACCATGAAGCGAGGAAAGCAGATCCTGAGTGAGAAGAGCTTCGGTACGGCGGGGATCCAGGAGCGCATCATGGAGGTGAAGAGCGAGTGGAAGAGTCTGGAGGACCAGGCCGCGCAGCGTCTGGGCCACCTGCAGGAGGCGCTCAACTTTTTCCAGTTCTCCACGGAGACGGACGACCTGGTGGCGTGGCTGCAGGACGCTTACCGCCTGGTGTCCAGCGAAGACTTTGGACATGACGAGTACTCCACCCAGTCGCTTCTGAAGAAACACAGAGGGGTCAGCGAGGCCGTGGACAAACACCGCATGCACGTGCTGGCACTGCGCAAACACATGGTGGCGCTGCCTCTGCGCTACCGCGATCAGGAGGTGAGGCAGGAAAATATATTTTACTTTTTTGGTACTTTGATTGTGTCAAGTCTTGGTAGCAGAGCAGGTAGGACCCAAGTGCAGCACACAAAGTAACTTCGGAGACACATCCTTTATTATCGGTTGTCCAGGAATGAACAGCGCTAGGCAAGAAAATACAAGGCAAAAAAGAACCAAAACATCAAGAATCTGACAACAACTGAAAGAAAACAAGAACTCAAATACATGTTAGACTAAGGACAAGACACAGATAGGGAGGTAAGAAAAACACAGGGGCACCAGGTGATAACAATCAAACAATCAAACAGGAGTGAAACACAGAGACAGGAAGTAAAAACAGAAATAACACAGGTGAACAATTTTCAAAATAAAACAGGAAAACACAGGCAGATTGTCCTTCTACATCCTTTACTTTGTGTCCTCTCTCGCTTCCTCTCTGCAGGAGGTGCAGGTGCGCATGGGGGAGGTGGAGCAGCTGTACACGGAGGTGGTGGAGGTGGCGGTGCTCAGACAGCAGTGGCTCCACGACGCCCTCGCCGTCTACCGCATGTTCAGCGAGGTCAATGCCTGCGAGCTGTGGATCGATGAGAAGGAGCAGTGGTTGGACAAGATGGAGATCCCAGAGAGGCTGGAGGACGTGGAGATGGTGGCTCACAGGTGAGGGAGAGGAAAAGGAAGGTTTGATTCCTGTGGCACCAATTAGAAGCTCAGCTGGGTGCCTGTTATTTTAAGCCAAGCTGAAACCTCTTAACACACTGAATTTGCTCTTCGTATCCCACAATGTCGTATGTTGTAGGTTTGAAAGCCTGGACCAAGAGATGAACAGCCTGATGGGAAGGATTCTGGACGTTAACCAGATCGTTCAGCAGCTCCTGGATGGAGGTCATCCGTCCTCCACAGAGGTCAGAGGATGTCAGGACCACCTTAACTCCAGGTACTGAAACCAAACTCACCTCAACTACAACCATTACCACCATGTGTACTTCTACTGACAACATATCCAATAATCCTTAGCCAGCAGTTTTGCTTTAACCTTTCTTTTGACTAAACTGCAAATGTCATGGCTACTTTTTGTAGATAAGAGTCCTAAATGGTGATTAAAAGAGAGATTCAATCAAATGAAGTGGAATGAAATGGAAAATATATGATTATTGTCTCAATTACTTATTTTATTAGTCATTTGATCATATCACAGCTACAACTATTTATTAGCCTGATATCATAGATGATGTATCTATCTTCAGTCAGACATTGCCCCATTTACACCCATTTCCGCAAATGAAAATGTGAACAAAGCCCTACGCAGCATTACTAACTAAATGTACTAACCCTTTACAGACAGCAACATGATATGTATTAACAGTTAAATACTATTACACAGCCTGTGTCCTTTTACGCTCACTAACACAAGTGTTAAAGTCACACTTGCACAGCACGGCCATCAGATCACTAATCACAGAAATCTTTATTTCCCAGTGTTTGCTGCTGCCCAAGTGTTGATTAACAGGACACTGAAACACTTAAGTAAGGAGAGTATGCTGCAGGATCAGTAAAGGAAAGTCTTACAGAAATGCATTCATATTGTTAATATACTGTACTGGGATTGGGGAGGAGTAGGTGGGAGGAGATAGAGAAAGAAAAGAGAGATGGCGAGGGAGAGATTTTGTAGGGTTGTGTAATATTCAGTGGAATTCATACTTTTGAAATTGTTTTTGTTGATCATTGTTTTCCTGTAATTGTCTTTTGACGTGCGCCTCGTGTCCTGTCACTTGCAGTCTTAAAAGAGGATAAACTCCTAACTATTTCTGTCTTACTCTTAAGTTTAGAGTATACATTCAGTGCCCGCTATTTTAAATGTTTAATAGGAGCATGAATATCTCCCAAGTGTCTGTTGCTCCGGTCTCTCTCTGCTTGGCCGACACGGTGGAGCCTGTGATAGGCCAGCTCTCAGTCCCTGACCACAGCTCCGTCTGGCAGCAGGCAGTCGGCCGGCTGTCGGTGAGTCTTGTGACCTCGGCACAGCGCTTCTCTCAGGGCGACCATCTGTGCTGGCTGCCTCCGTCAAGACCAGGCCAAAACAAATACAAATATCAACGCCTCCTCTCATTCATATCTGCTTTATTCACTGTCATGGTGGCTAAAATCAGAGCAACCCACCATTTATGATTGGATAGAAGTTATATGAAATATATATTGTAGCTTGTATAAGTATATATTTTCACTCATATTCCAACAAGATTCAGTCAGTTTCAACCCTCATCTTTTCATTTCCTACCTGACTAAATACAAAAATAATAGTTGAGAATGCTGGCACATAAACTTACAATTAGCTTTTTATATATATATTTTTAATTAAAAATGTTAACTGAAAATCACTGACATTTATTCTCATCCTTTATTTTATTTATAAATACATAAAACATACTGTAACCTTCTTTAGTTATCACTGCGTCTCTGTATACATACTGTACATACACGTGTTATGTGACATATTTTTTAACCACTCTCACACACCCACCCTTCAACAGTCGGCATATATCAGAGCGCTTGTGCAGCTCTGAGGTCAGTGTTACCGAGCTGTTCTCCTGCCTGCTGAGCGCTCTGTCTGCCATTACCTCATTACAGTCACACGGATCAGTGTGTGTGTGTTCATGTGAGCATGTATGTGTTTCTTAGCTGAATGGGTGTGTAGTGAGACCTGCTGGTCTGGAGCAGAATCAGGAGAACATATTGTGTGAGGATATGGTGAGCAGACATGTCCTGGGCTGAAACCAGAGCAAACACAATCCACTGTCTCACATAACAGTTCATATCAGGTCTTCATAACATTGAGACTTTTACTAATAACTATCCAGCATTGACTGGGTTTGGGTTCAACCCCATCGGCTGTGATATTTTCAGGTGCTGTATTTGCAGCAGTTATTTTGACCAAGAAGAATGTAGGGCTGGATTATAGCCCAGTAAGCCTACAGTTTAGGATTTATTTTAATTTAGGAACCTTTTATTCGTCCTGCAGCAGGAACATTCACGGCGTCACAGCAAGTAAACAACAAGTTAATACAAATATAAAATAACAAAAACACAAATATGCACATGAGCAGAAGAAAATAAATGTTGCTTTAATTGATCCATACAAATGTTGTTCGGTGCAGCAGATCAGTCGTTTTTCTATCATACTGTTCACTGTGATATGTGTTAAATGCCACGATAAATCCACTCTATTGCACGTCTCTCCATTACAGTGCCACAGTCACTGTCAGCATGTCTCTCTCCTGTCTGTCTGTCACCAGGTGGAACAGCATTGTGGAGCTGGTGGAGCAGAAGAAGGATCAGCTGGACTCCATGCTCCGCCTGCAGAACTACCTGCTGGAGTGTACCGAGATCAAGTCCCAGATCCAGGATAAGAGGAAAGCCATCGACGCCACCCAGTACATGGGCAGTGACCTGGGGGGGGTCATGGCTCTGCAGAGACGACTCTCCACCATGGAGGGAGCTCTGTCTGTCCTGGAGCCCAAACTACTGCATCTGCAGGTAGGGAATTATGGGAAAATGCATTATTAATCAAGACGTTATTTAAGATTTATTTTATTCCATTATTTTTTTAAATACAAAACAATTATTTACTTTAAAATAAAAATAAACACTTTTCACTTTTTGTCCAAGTCTTATTAGAAAGGATCTTTAACAACAAATCGGTAGCATTACAGTAACTTCAAAATGTACAGAAGTGTGGAGGTTAAGATGCTTTTAAAAGCAGGTTGTATTATGCAACATAAAAGCCTACAATTCCCATAATGCTGTTTGTGTTTGGTGATGCAGGAAGAAGCGGAGCACATGGCCAACGCCCATCCCATCCGGGCTATGGAGGTTCTGGTGCCGTTTGATGGCATCAGTGTGGAGTGGGAGGAGCTTAAACGCACCCTGCAGGGCTGCGAGGACTCACTGACCGTGGCCAGCAGGCTGCAGAGCTTCATACAGGTACACACACACACACACACACACACACTAGGGATGTACCTGAATATCCGAATATTCGGTCGTTGGCCTACTATTCGGTTTTCAATTTCGTTATTCGGATATTGTTTTTTTTTTCGTTTTTTTTAATTTATTGAAATCTCCAATATCACAACGTAAGAGCTTGTGCCTCTTCCGGGGGTGCTAACACTTAACCATAAACGTTATCGTTTACTTTCTCCGTCTTTATATGTAGACATTACTTTTCTCCGTTAATCTCCGCTCCTTTTCTCCGTCACGTGGTTTCCATAGAAACAACAACTTCCTGTCAACAGCGCTAACTCTCCTTCAAAATAAAAGCATGTCTATACAAAATAGGAAGCCAAGCCAAATTACACTTAACACATATACAACTGCAACGAAAGTAACACACACAATATCCTTTTCAATTGCAAAGAACATCAATTGGGTCATCAATTAGTTATTTAAAATAACTATAAAACAACAATACTGCTGAATAACAAAATGAATGCTTTGAATAAACTGAAATACACGTGTTGAAGCGCGCGTCATACAAGAATCCAACTAAGAATAAACAAAAAACTTAAATTACAAGCCGAACAAATGAAGGGACGAAGTGCAGGTGTACAGAAGGTCAGATGTTTGCATTGCTAGTGGGAAACTAATAAGGCCAGGACAGACAGGAGGGAAAACACACAAGGTAGGAAGTAAAAAGACAAAGACAGTGTTTTTTTAATAAATAAAACAGGAAATACATTAACCATAATCATAACACGCTTATTATTCTGGTTAAAGACTCCCGTCGTTAACACCAGTTGACATAAACGGGGAATCTTTAAAAAGCCCTCATTATTTTCCTTTAATTCAACTTGCAAGATAGAAGGAACATTTCTACACAGAAAACCCTAAACATGGTGTTCAAGTCCAGATGAAAAAAGCCTCTTGGCTTACATTTACAGAAATGTGCACTGTCCCTGTCAAATAGAGAAACAAAGTATGTTAAACGATTTGTCAGCCTGTAAAACTTCTGTACCGTAAAAAACAAAGGACTTTGCTAAATGTTCATCTTGTTCCTCTCTCAGGACCTGGACTCGTTCCTCACCTGGTTGGTTCAGACACAGACAGCCGCCGCCTCAGACCAGCTGCCCAACAACCTGGAGGAGGCCGAGAAACTCATCAACAAACACGCTGCACTTAAGGAGGAAATCGGAAGGTGGGTAACTGAGGACAAAAAAAGGCTTATTGCTGTTTTTAGTATCATCTTATCTCCCTTCAAGTTCTTCAAGTTATTCCGAGAATAACGTAATGTGTTGCTGACAGATATGAAGAGGACTATGAGCGGCTGCAGGCCATGAACGAGCTGCTGGAGTCCGATGAGGCCCCCCTCCCCCAGGCCGCCCTGCAGCAGTGGCTCCAGAAGCTCGATGTGGGCTGGAACAAACTGCTGGAGATGTGGGAGAGCAGGAGGGAAGTTCTGGTGCAGGCTCACATTTTCCATCTGTTCCTGCGAGATGTCAAACAGGCCGAGTCCTTCCTCAACAACCAGGTGAGACAGAGAGCCTGAGCGGGTGCACAGAGTTAACAACAGTGTCTCCGGACAGCTCTTTATGGCTATTGGCCATGTGGCTTTACGAGGATTTCCAGGTTGTCCTTTCAGGAACGCCGTGATGGAATTTCCTTGAATTTGGCACAAACATTTGCTTTGACTCAAGATCAACTGGTTGGAATTCTTCACAAAAGGCTTAAGCTCACAAGGCACTACTGTGTGGGTAAATAAGCATTTCCCAATCAGAGAATCAGTGGTTTGATGCAGTCAACATGTTGAAGTATCCTTGGGCAAGATACATAACCCAAAATGACTCCTGTAGGCATGTTGAGTATTTAAATTGTCATATTAATAACTTGTAATGTAATATGTTTCTGGTCATAGCCAAATAATTCAAATGCTAATTATGACAATTTCACACAAGTGTCTAATGGGATAAAACGATGATCCAGACATGGATGTAAACTACAACTTGAGAAGTTGGACAAGGCATAACAAGGCAATATTTCTAGTACCATCTTTTTCTGATGGTGGCAGACAAGAACGCACAATGTAATGACACATGATCAATAGAGGAAATGAGCATGCATGTTCAAAAGTGCTGTGAATTAGATTTCATTTTTTTACATTTACATACAAACATTTATTATAGTAAATCAAGGATAAAGTCTTGCATGTAACACTTTTACACAGTTGTCTATATTGACCTTCCTCAAAGCCCTTAAATACGGTGAGATGCTGTGAGAGGCTCACAAGTCTTTATAAGGATAAAATGGCTCTGCTTTTGTCCTTCAGACGTTCACGTGATAATGATGGAGAGTATTCTGGGTTCACTTTGATCACATCACGCTGAACAGGACAAATGTTGCTGTCTGACTGCAGCAGAGTGGACTGGGCGTGGTCGCTACGCCTGCCAAAGTCACAGAGGCGAAGGAAGAGAGGGAGAGTTTGTGTGTGCGTGTGTGGGGGTGGGTGGAGGTGCCTATTTGTTATGTGATATTAGAGCAGCAGCCTCTAGATCTACATTGTGGCTTGATGCTGAAATGTAGAGAATATTGTGTGTGTGTGTGTGTGTGTGTGTGTGTGTGTGTGTGTGTGTGTGTGTGTGTGTGTGTGTGTGTGTGTGTGTGTGTGTGTGTGTGTGTGTGTGTGTGTGTGTGTGTGTGTGTGTGTGGATATCTTTAGCAGCGTCCAGCTCTCCTTATCAGCCCGGGGGTTGATTGAGAGCTGCATTTGTTCTTCAAAGAATCAAAGACATTGGAGGCCGTACTTCTCTGCCTCGCCCTGTTGTTTCTGCCTCATCCCATTCATTGTGTCCAGTAACCATACAACTACATTGATAAAAAGGCTTTGTAGAAGTAGCTATGTTTCATACTTCCTCGGATTAGTAATTGATTTAACAAAATTCAACAACTTTTTTTTTGGAAAAAGTGCTGCTACCTTCATATAAAAGGGCAAATGAAAAAAATATTGTACAGACTAACCTAACTGTTCCCATCTTGCCTTGCAGGAGTCGGCCCTCGCTCACGTGGAGCTACCCACCACTGTGGAAACGGTGGAAGCGGCCATAAAGAAACACAAGGACTTCACCACCACCATGGAGCTGAACCTGCACAGGATCAAAGCTGTGATCGAAGCCGGGGAGAGTCTGATCAGCCAGAACAACATCTACTCTGATCGCATCAAGGAGCGCATCGACACCCTCGCCAGCAGGTACTTCCTCAGACATAAACAAAGATAACACTTTCAATTACTTTTATGAAAGCCTGGACTCATTTGAGCCTAAAACTCTGATCAGAAAACAATATCAGCCAGTGTTCAGCAGTTCTATTTCATCCTTACTGACCGCCAGAGGCGGTGCTTAGCACTGAATATCTTCAGTCTCGCGCATGCGCAGGTTGAATATTTATATCAACAAAGTCAGGTGTGACCTCGTATGCTGTGACCCTGGAAGGCATAAGTACCGGTGTTGTCAACGAGTTCAGTTCGTTTTCATCTTCTCGCTGCACAGGTTACTACTTTATGAGTAGAAGCCAAGCTAGCTTATTTGAAAAATTAGATTCTAGCTCATCGCTACCTGTAGCCTTGTGATCGTCTCGATCGGAGCTGCGGGCTAGAAAGATGCTCGCTCTCCAAAGGCTGCGACGAGCTGTCCGCCCTCCCAAGGGAGGGGACCGCGGTGTTCACCGCTCAGACCCCAGGAGCTCCGGACCGGTAAAGAGCGGACGCTCCTGCACGTCAGCCGGTGAGATCGCTACCATTTGTTGCTGATTGTGCTATCTATTCTCAAGCTAATGAGATAATTGTGTACAAGTTAGCCGAGGGCTCTCGCTAATTTGTTACTGCACTAGTGAAGAGAGCTTCTCCGCTCCCCTCTCACTGCATACATTTGGTTCCTTACCTGTTCTATCCTCCAGTTAGCTGAGTGCTCTCGCTCAAAGTTAACTTGCTACAGCGCTAGTGAAGAGTGTTTCCGCTCCCCTCTCACTGCACACAGTTGGTTCCTGTTCCATCCTCCAGTTAGCGGAGTGCTCTCGCTCAAAGTTAACTTGCTACAGTGCTAGTGAAGAGTGTTTCCGCTCCCCTCTCACTGCACACAGTTGGTTTCTGTTCCATCCTCCAGTTAGCGGAGTGCTCTCGCTCAAAGTTAACTTGCTACAGCGCTAGTGAAGAGTGTTTCCGCTCCCCTCTCACTGCACACAGTTGGTTCCTGTTCCATCCTCCAGTTAGCGGAGTGCTCTCGCTCAAAGTTAACTTGCTACAGCGCTAGTGAAGAGTGTTTCCGCTCCCCTCTCACTGCACACAGTTGGTTTCTGTTCCATCCTCCAGTTAGCGGAGTGCTCTCGCTCAAAGTTAACTTGCTACAGCGCTAGTGAAGAGTGTTTCCGCTCCCCTCTCACTGCACACAGTTGGTTTCTGTTCCATCCTCCAGTTAGCGGAGTGCTCTCGCTCAAAGTTAACTTGCTACAGCGCTAGTGAAGAGTGTTTCCGCTCCCCTCTCACTGCACACAGTTGGTTTCTGTTCCATCCTCCAGTTAGCGGAGTGCTCTCGCTCAAAGTTAACTTGCTACAGCGCTAGTGAAGAGTGTTTCCGCTCCCCTCTCACTGCACACAGTTGGTTTCTGTTCCATCCTCCAGTTAACTGAGTGCTCTCGCTCAAAGTTAACTTGCTACAGCGCTAGTGAAGAGTGTTTCCGCTCCCCTCTCACTGAACACAGTTGGTGCGTGCGAAGATTTTCGGGTTTCTGCCGGATTTAGTTTACTTTATTTCTGTTTTAGGGTTAGGTTAGGGTTATGTTATTTAATTCTTTTGGGGGAGCCAGCCCTTAGGGTTCGAAAATGTTTTTGGGGGTCAAACCCCCCAAAACCCTCAAAATGCATAGAAAACTATGCATACCTATAACACAATACAAACACAATGGTCTTACACCTGCATTAGGCTACTACATCACATTGTACATCAGCATGTTCAAATCGGATAGGTGGGCACTAGGCTCCGACACAAGGTGCAGAAGACCCGAGACAGATCTCCACTCACGGGCTTTACCCAACTGTGTTTTTCTTCCCACTGTTTGTTGTAAGACAGAAGTCTTTTCTTTTTAGAAGGGCCAGGGCCCAGAACCACATCCTCTCTCTTTTCTCCTCTTTCATTATCACCTCCTCCACCGGCAGCGCTCATTTCCCCACACGACTGAACAGGCTGACATGCCACACAAACAATGATGCTGCGCCCGCGGCCTACCGGAGAAAATCTCCCACACACACACACACACACACACACACACACACACACACACACAAGCATTGTGCCTGCCCTGTCAACTGAGCGGTCCTAGTGCCCTTCGCCTACAGCACACAGGCACGCAGCCAGACACACTGCATTGCGCGCAAACAGAAACATATTTTTTATTTTTCCCTTTACACAGGAGTCCGGGACAAACAAAGTCCCGTACGGGACACGCCCCCTTTGGCTCAAATACGGGACGTCCCGGCTAATACGGGACGGTTGGCAACCCTACTCTCACTGCACACAGTTGGTTCCTGTTCCATCCTCCAGTTAGCTGAGTGCTCTCGCTCAAAGCTAACTTGCTACAGCGCCAGTGTAGAGAGTGTTTCCGCTCCCCTCTCACTGCACACAGTTGGTTTAATACCCGTTCCATCTTCAGTTAGCAGAGTGCTCTCGCTCAGGCTAACTACTATTGTGCTCACTCCCCTCCACTGCGGATATTGTTTCCTGGCCCTCAGACTGACTTAAGCTGCCAGCAGCAATTAGTCTGGAGTTTTTTTCATTGGTACTGTCGCTATGTTTAACGGCTGTAACACCTGTATGGCTTCTCTTCAACCAGAGGATGGCCATGACCTTTGTCCCTCTTGTCTTGGCCTCGAGCATCTGAGGGAGGGCCTTTCAGAGGACCCGTGCATGAATTGCACCATCATACCTCGTGCGGTAAGAGCTGCTAGACTAGCCGAGGTTGCACTTCTGACTGAGGGTGGCCTTTCCCCTGCACAGTCGACTATAGCCCAACCTACCCGTCCTAGGCGTCGGGCAGCAGAGGCTGCGGGTGCCCGCCCAAGAAGAGGACTAAGCCTGATAGACTGTCCTCTAGGATGGACCTACTCACTACTGAGCTAGCCCAGATGAAGTCACTCCTCTTGGCTCTCCATTCTGGTGCCAGTACAGGGCACGCCGCTGCACCCAGTCCACCCATGGCTGAACTGATGTTCTTGATGGGAGCTTCAGCCACTCAATTTAATGAGTATGACGGGGAGGGCCCGTCCCATGCTTCTGGGCCTGGCTCCTGTACCTCAGCTCATGCATCCTCGGAGGCGGCAGATGACGGCTCCATGGGTACGTCATTCGCATGGCACTTGCTCGCCAGCAGCTGGATGTACAGCATCCCGAAACAGCGCCTGCCAGTGTGTTCTTCAGGCGCACATTGGCACCCGCCACCTTTGCCGTTCCTCCCTCTTGTGAGTATCTGAGGGAGTTACATGCATGCTGGAGGACACTAAGGGTCTTTACAGTCTTACGTCCGATGGCCGAGCCCTGGCAGCCATGCAGGATGCGGCAAAAGTCGACCTTGACCACATGCCGGCTGTTGAGCCTACCATTGCTTCCCTCATAGTTTGACGAAGCTCTGAGGTCGGAGGCCTGGTGCCCTCGACCCCAATGTCGGGTCACTGATGACCTGCTCACTAAGGCTTATGATGCAGCGGCGCGCATGGGCCATATAGGCAATTCCCTCTCTCACCTCATGCTCGCCTTCTCAGCTTCCCTGCAGCAGGAGGCTCTTAGCGCTTCCTCTACCAGCCTCAGTGACGCCTCATTACAGGCGTTTGCTCTGATCTCTAGAGAGCTTGGGCGCCTGATGTCCACTCTCGTTCAGACTCGTCGCCAGGTTTGGCTGGCACAGTCACCCTTATCAGAGGCATGTAGTAGGACTCTCCGTGCTTTCCCAGGGGAGCTGTTCGGTTCAGCTGCCGTACAGGTGCTCGAACGGACTGTCCAAGCTAGTCAGACCAGGCAACAGTTCTCAGCTCTTCGCAGAGACATGCCCCCCCCCCCCCGGTAGGCCATGAGGTTCCGCGTCTTTCTCCCGTGGCCGCTCCCACCCACCGGCTCACCCCGGTGCCCGCCATGGGCCTCAGCGTCCCACGAGGGGGCCGGCCTGCTACGGTCCTGTTAACTCGCCCCCAAGGCAGCCTCGGTATCTGGTGTCTAACCGTCGCCCCCCCAGAGCCTCCAGAGGCCGGGGGGCAAGGCACTGAGGGTCTGAGGCCGGCTGTCGGTTATTTCTCCCAGCAGCAGCTCAACTACTGGGTAGCTCAAGCTTCAGACCCCTGAAAAATAGCTGGAAATAAGGTCTGTGATCACAATTTGTTCTACGACATTAAATACATCAGCAGTGACCCCACTGGTGATTTTTGAAGAGTTTACGTGTCTGAAAAACGATGGTTGTTAACATGTGGCTGAATAGGACAACAGAAGTTGTCGAGGACGTTGTACGTCATCACGCCGAACATGTAAACACTCCCGCTAAGTTTGTTTACCCCTGTTCTGCTTGAAAGCAAGTACCTGCGCTCTTGCAAACTATTAAAACAAACGCTTCAACTCGTACAATTTAGAATCCGTATATGTTGGAATATCGATCTTAAGTTGGCGTGACGTTGAAGTCGTGCGACCCTGCTGTACTCGGCTGTAGTTCCTTTATAGCATAACGTTAGCATTTTGCTTCTGGCGATTAGATTTATGATTATAAAATGATAAAAGTAGGGTAGACAATAACATGTGTAGATTATCTGGCTGAACAAAACGTGCATTTATCAAACAGGTTTGTTTTCCACAGACCTTACTTCATGCTATTTTCCAAAATTCTATGGAGAAATCCCATTGCTTTTTTGTAGAGGGAACCCGAGCGTAGCTTACTTCCGGGTAAATACGTCATCCCTGCACCACTATAGGACTCCTTTGACTGTGACATCACTATTTCATATTTGCGCTTCTGTTGTACAGAGCCGGCCAGCTAACCAATCAGAGCAGACTGGGCTCTGGTTTCAGACAGAGGGTGAAAAGAGGTGCTGCAGCACATTAAAGCATGGAGACATGTCCCTGTAGAGACACAGAATACAAATGTGAACCTGAACATTTGAATAATAGGGACCCTTTAAATAACGAAAATATACAGTTGTCAGAAAGAAGCCTTTTGTGTAGAGCAAAGGGTTATCTTGCTTTGTGTATCTTGTTTTCATGATGTATGAAAATGAGCAGAAAATATATTTTCTGTTTTTGTTTCTACATTTATGTGACAAACAGAAAATACAGATAAACTTTAAGAAGTCAACAGCTGAAAAGAACACATACAATATGTTTTCCTAATTACATTTTTGCTATTCATTTTAAGATACAATTCTACCAAACCTTTCAGGTCGCTTGCATTCAACAGCTGATGCTAGTTTTGTCTCTTTTCAAAGTGAGAACTAACCGCAGCCCCACGCACTATCTAACTGTAAATTGAGCAGATTGTAAAGCACAAAGAAGTGAGCATCTGTCAGGACACAAAGAATAATAGCAGCTAAAGAATTGGAAGTAGAGGGAAGTACAATTGAAACAAAGCAGAGAAAAACAGAGCTGAGTCTGTTCAGTCCACAGCTCACACCTGACCATGAAATCTGTGTGATGGCTGAAGTGGTGGTGTGTGTGTGTGTGTGTGTGTGTGTTGGGTGGGGGTTGGGGGTTCTGTGTATGCATGTATCAAACAATAGCAATGCAAAGAACCATATGGTTTTTTGGATTTAATTTACATGAATTAACTCGAGCACGGTGCAACATCATTATTTAAAAGTGTTACGTTGTGGTGCTGTAATGAATCACTTCACAGTTATTACGTCAATTAAGGGGATTTTTTTATACAGGTACAAATGATAACTGATGTTGTTTGCTTTTACCTACAAAAACAATGATTAGGCTACCATCAGCAAGCTTTTAAAACGCTTACATTTTTCACTAGGGAAAGGAGGGGTAAAGATGAACAAAGATAGATATTGTGACTTATAACTAAATGTTCTGTCCCTCTCTCTTTCAGGGGAAACCAGAACAGAGAGCAGGCCCAGCAGTGGCTGGAGAAGATGAACGACCAGTGGGAGCTGCAGAGGTTTCTGCAGGACTGTCTGGAGGTAGGAGGCCAGCATGCTGGATCTATTCGTATGTTTCACAGGCAATAATAAGGGGAGGATCCTCTCTTTGTTACTCGATTTTCAATAGCCCTATTTACATTTTAGCAGCATCTAGTGGCAGCGCAAGACATTTGGATTTCAAAAGTGTTCATCCCTTCTGACAGATGCCCTGGCAAGATCCATAATCAAAACACCAAATGGCTGTGGGGAAAGTAGCCTTACAGTATATATACAGTAGGGTTTGAATTAGACACTATTATATACACTTACTATTTTACATTTAAATAGAAATGTAAACAATAGGATTTAGTCGTTCCATTTTTTGACATTGTCATAATGACATATAAGAACAAGTTTAAATCAGCTTCCCTATAGTTGGAAATGGAATCACCTAATTCAGTAATCTGGGCAAATCTGACAAAGACATTACATTTTTAATATCTGTTTAGTATCTGTTCCTTATATTCCAAGCTACTTTATTGACACCAGAAACATATAGTATAATTGTTTTACTGACAACACATGCGTTAGCGTCAGTCTACACTATTTTTAGGATATAATCCTATATGTTTTTGTTAGCTGTCATTGACATGGTGTGTGCCTAATGCTTGTCAGTTGTGCTGCACACGGCTCACCTCTGCTGCTCCTGCAGAGTCACACACTTCTTTCTGGGCCAGAACCGTGGTTTAGTTTCAGAAACTTTCTCTCTTTGGCTCTACTGAATAATTCAGCAGCACAGCTCCTCATCACTAATTCAGAGCAGGGTGTGTGTGTGTGTGTGTGTGTGTGTGTGTGTGTGTGTGTGTGTGTGTGTGTGTGTGTGTGTGTGTGTGTGTGTGTGTGTGTGTGTGTGTGTGTGTGTGGCCTAGCATTACTATACTTGTGGGGACCTACATCTGTTTACACAGTCACGTGTGGGGACTCGCCTCCCTTATGGGGACAAATTGGAGGTCCCCATAAGGGGAATCATTAATTTTAGGGTGAAGACTTGCTTAGGATTAGGGTAAGGTTAAGGGTTAGGATTAGGCATGTGTGGTTAAGGTTAGGATAAGTCTCCAGGAAATGCTTGTAAATCAATGTAATGTCCCCTGAAGTGATCTGTGTGTGTGTGTGTGTGTGTGTGTGTGTGTGTGTGTGTGTGTGTGTGTGTGTGTGTGTGTGTGTGTGTGTGTGTGTGTGTGTGTGTGTGTGTGTGTGTGTGTGTGTGTGTGTGTGTGTGTGTGTGTGTGTGTGTGTGTGTGTGTGTGTGTGTGTGTGTGTGTGTGTGTGTGTGTGTGTGTGTGTGTGTGTGTTACAGTGGGCAGTGACACTGCGTCAGTCTGTAGGAACCTGAGCTCAGCTGCCAGGGTGTGTTCCTCTGTTCACTCCATGCTGCATCCTTCTGTTTCCTGCTTTAGCATTCTTGGCAACACATTTACACAAAGCTTTATACAATCTAACAGTATTTGATCTGATCTTTCTGGCCCCAGTGGAAAAAGCTGAACGTTTCAATGAGCACCGACACCTTGTTATCCAGCTAGCAAGAACCTGCATTTTTATTAAAAGCAACTGAAAGAAAGACACAACTTGGTGGAAAATAAGTTGACTCACTTTGGTGGTCTAGCCTATCTTTTGAATGCAAACATGCTCATAGTCACAGGAAACTGTTATAACTGCTCCTCAAATACAGCTAATGTTAGCTATATTCAACTCGTCAATAAATATTGCATGGGGAGTTTTACTATTCTGCTGCAAGGACAGACAGCATTTCAAGTCCCTTGACTTGGTCTGTATTTGTGATATAAAGAAATATATTTAAAAAAAATGTGATGGATTGAGGTCAGGTTAGTAGAACTAGCAACTTGCTTGTTTTATTGGCATGGGTGAAAAATAATTGAAGAGGTTTTTGTCTTTGATCTGTTGAGAGTTGAACATGTAATCATGAAGGAAAAATGTGGAGGGCAAAGAGTATATTTTCATTGACTTAAAAAAAGATTAAACATGATAGTTCACTTTATTCTTTTATGACCACTAATAAATAAAACACTTTATTGAACAGCAAGTTAAAGTTGCCTCCTGGCCCACTTTTCCCTGTGAATTTGTTGAATCAAATAAACATTATATATCAGTGTAGGAGGAAAAGGGACTAGTTGGAATGGGAATTGGAACCCCTTAGATTTCAGGGGTTCCAAGATTTCATTCTCTTTTTGCTATGTATCTCTGACCCTTTAAGATGCTTGTCTCTCTGGCTGATACTACCCCTGTGTCAGCAGTAACTACACAATATATCATATCAACAATGAAAATGTACTATTCTGTTCAACTCACTAGCAAACCTTTCCTGTCAAGATGTGAAAACAAGCTCTTACTTAGGGTCGTAAATAGATATTTCAGATTTAGCTTGCATTATAAAAGCATGTAGAATAGCCAATCTTCTTGCACTTATTTCCTTTGAAAGGTTACATTGATGCATCAGTCGTCATTTGAGATTGTTACATAACAAATTACAATTGGTTTCAGAACAACCCTTGGTACTCAAAACATACTGTGATATTTTTGGGGATATTTGTTTTAAACTCAGTTTGTGCTGATCAAAATGTCCAATTAGTTCCACTCCAATTTCAGGACCTAATCATCAGATCAACTATACATTGACATGTGCAGCAAACTATTCCAGCAGCTAAAAGTGAGAAGGTGCTACAGGAAGTAATCAGTGTTTGTTGTTGGTCTAACAATGTTTGCCTTATTTTGTGGTACACATTAAAGGTACACTGGAGCTAAAGAGGACTCTGTAGATCAGGGGTGTCAAACTCAATTTCATCTCGGGCCACATTAGCATCATGGTTGCACTCAAAGGGCCAGTTTTATATATAAGAATATATCAAAATACATATATAAATATTTAATATATATAAAATAATGTATTATATTACATTATTGCATTGGATTATTATCAGATAGGGTAATACAAAAAAAGGTGACATTTTGAAAAGTCAAATTCGGAGAAAAAAAGTCAAATTTGAGATGCATTGTGGGACATGAAGTTTATGGGCAACGTGCTTCTGTAAATCGTCATGTAACCGTATAATAAACATATTATATTCTTTACAAGCTCTTGTGGGCCACATCAAATGAAGTCACAGGCCGGATTTGGCCCCCGGGCCTTGAGTTTGACACCCCTGCTGTAGATGGAGCTGCTCTCTTGGAAATACTTCTCTTACAGTAGAGAATAAAAAAAAAAGTAAAACCACTATTGCTGTTAGAATAAGCACAAACTACAGCAGTGCTATGTATTAGCATAATCAAAACAACATCTGTTTTTTATGTTTTGGGTTAATTAGTTATTTTTATGCTTTTTTAAAGTCATGTATTGTTTTTTTTCTATTTAGTTCAGTTACTTGCCAATATCACCCCACTCTGTTTCAGGAGAGGAGCAGCTGTATGCCCAAAGGCTGCATGGCTGAGCACAGTGTGTCTGTGTAATAGATGTAACACATGCAACAGTCCCTCGTACGCATTCCCTCCACTCACAGACTGAGTTTTTCTTTTGTAAGGTCAGATGTTATGGATCGGTGCTTTGTCCTGAGGATAAACCGTGTTAAGAACATTTCTTGGAACATGGAGTTAAATCTGTGTTTTTCTCAACACAAAAATAAATCTTCATACATATTTTCAACATTTGTCCTGGACTCACAAAGTACCTTGAGAAAGCCTAAACCCTAACCTGATTTTCAAAACAGCTAGATGTATTTAGCAGGGAGAAACTGTGTTCCCCATATATTAGACTCATAGTTAAAGAATATTGTTCAGCATTGAACATTGGTAATAAGTGCATCTTGAAATCTTGTCACACAATTTCAAAATATATATATTTAAAACTAAAAATGTAATTGTCTACTTCTTGGAAAATACAACATTTTAGGGCGTTTTAGTAGTTCTTTAATTATTTTTCATTTTTTGTATTGAATGCACAGTTATTTTTAAATTACCAGATTATTTTTGATTAAAAGATTCAGTCAATAAAATGTTTAAAATGTCCATCCTAATCAGTCAGTTACCGGCAGTTGAAATGATGGAAGCTGCTATAGTGTTATGACAGATGATGAGGCTATGAGCCCTCTGCTCCCTCCTTTTTGCTATGTCCCTTGTTTACCCTCCTACGTCAGACACACTTCCCCTCCTCCCCCTCCCTCATTCATACTCATTCACACTGCACCGCCCCAACACACACTCCCTCTCCCCTCATTCAATTCATTAGGCGCATTAGGCGCATTCACACCGCAGTACTTTTGCCACAAAGGTTCATGAGAACTCTTTAAAAGTACCGCAGTGTGAATGCGCCTAATCACACTGCGGTACTTTTCCCACAAAGGTTCATGCGTACTTAGTTCATGAGAACTCTTTTATCGCGTTCACACCAAAAAGAGCCGGTACTAAAATTAGTTCATGAGAACCTTTTTACCCCCTCGAAAGTCCCTGCTAGAGAGCAGGGACTTTCGAGCAGCTCTTTAGTGAGAAAAGAGCTATATTTCTGATTGGCTGGGCGGATTGCAAACCACGCCCCGTAAAACTCCCAAAATGATTTGTGAAGCCGCCATTTTATTATCCTCGCATTATCATTATTAGCATTAGCATTAGCCCAGCGCAGAAAGACTAACTTATGGCAACACAAAATAAAACATGGGAGCGGTGGAGATGAGGAGGTGTCGGCGTTCTGGCGATTTACTCGGAAGGCTTCAGTAGAAGCAGCTGGGAGTCCCAGCAGCTTCTACTGAAGCCAGTCCCCAACCCCGGGGACTTCCGGCCGGGGACTGTGGGCGGCAGTATACGCCGTGAAGTGGTTTGCGGCCTGCCAGTAAACCCAAAGCAGAAGAAGAAGAAGTGACGTCTGCGGCTTCATTTGCCTAATCCTCCCCCAAGGACTTATTCCGGTGTGAACGCGATCTGTACTTAGTTCATGCGAACTAAAGAGTTCTCATGAACTAAGTTCTCACCTTGGGAAAAGTACTACGGTGTGAATGCGCCTATTCACAGTCTCAAGGGGGGCATCAGGCTGTGACCCTCCCTGACCTGTGTGTGTGTGTGTGTGTGTGTGTGTGTGTGTGTGTGTGTGTGTGTGTGTGTGTGTGTGTGTGTGTGTGTGTGTGTGTGTGTGTGTGTGTGTGTGTGTGTGTGTGTGTGTGTGTGTGTGTGTGTGTGTGTGTGTGTGTGTGTGTGTGGTGTGTGTGTGTGTGTGTGTGTGTGTGTGTGTGTGTGTGTGTGTGTGTGTGTGTGTGTGTGTGTGTGTGTGTGTGTGTGTGTGTGTGTGTGGTGTGTGTGTGTGTGTGTGTGTGTGTGTGTGTGTGTGTGTGTGTGTGTGTGTGTGTGTGTGGCTGAGGAAGGGTGGTGATGTTCACCTGGATATTTTTGGTGATGCTGTCAGAGCAGGCGTGAGGTGTTCTTACTGTGTCTTACATTTTGATCATTTGCAACCTTTAATGGACTGTGTGTGTACATCCCAGTGTGTGTGTGAGGTGTGTTGGCCGGCATGTCCTCACTCGTCTGTACCGTGTGTGTTAGAAGGAGGTGACAAACAGAGGGGGAGTCGGGCACCTGTCCTCTTAAGAAAGGAGGAGCAGTATATCTATCAAACTACAAATACATCATGCAGGATAAATCAGTGCGCTGTCCAATCCCCTACTTCCTGTCTATACCACTATCACTTCATCTCTTTTCTCTTTACATCCACTGTTTCTCTCCCCCTCTCTCTGCTTCACCACTGCAGCAGAGACAGAACTGCCTGGGACTGCTGCAGAGAGGAAGAGAGGGGTGGTGGGGGTGTAGTGTGTAGTGCAGGAGGATACAACAAAGCAGCTGTAGAGCAGTTGTGAGCTGTGAGCTTGTAACTGGTGTGTTGCTCCTGATTTCCTGTCTTGCTTTTCCTCTCACACTCCTCCATCCTCCTGCTTTCACACCATGCAGACCCCCCCTCCCCCTATTCCCCAGCTCAGCATCATTATCCGTGACCGGTGAGCCTGGAGGCGCTGACTGCATCCCCTGCCCCCCCCCCAAAATATCCCAGCCTCCCAATCTTTTGCTCCTCTCCTCTCCTCCTCCACCCTAACACAAGCAGCCCACTCACTCACTCCCCCACTCCATCCATCACTCACTCACTCTCCCACACTCTGAAGGTGTGAGGCAGGGGAGGGGCTCCCATGCGCTGGCTCGGCTGCCTGCCATTTTATTGTTTTGAGGAGGTTGATTTTTTTTTCTTCTCTCAGTCATCCTCAGTCTTGCCCTCTCGCTCGTCACTGATCCGCCCCCACCCCTCCCTTCTCTCTCCTGGTTCAGCGTACAGCAAGCAAGTAGAGAGACAGAGTGGAAGAGGGAGTGGAGCGCAGCCTCAGATTGAAGTCTCCGGAGTGTCTCCTCAGCCTCCTGGATTGTTGTTATTTACCCTCCTGCTTGCCATTTTCCTCTCAGCACAGCTTTTGTGTGGCTATTCATCTTTACAAAAAACGCACCTCTCTTTCTCTATAGCTCTTCCTCTCCTCATTCTCTCTCTATCCGACTCTGCGGTGAACAGCGTTTGCATGTGTGTGTCGGCAGACCGGCGAGGATGCGGATACCAGCGGCTGTCTGCAGCTGCCACAATCCCATGGGCTGTTCCCGATGAATGCTACCGGTAATGGGGTTATTGCAGTTAGGGTGCAGGTGGAAGTGTGTTGCATGCAGGTATTAGGACGGTGTTGAGGAAGGGTGCTGATGTTCACCTGGATATTTTTGGTCATGCTGTCAGAGCAGGCGTGAGGTGTTCTTACTGTGTCTTACATTTTGATCATTTGCAACCTTTAATGGACAGTGGATGTGAATTGAGGGCTTGTTTGGGTTTGGGTGTGTGTTGATGCCGTGTTGTGTGTTCCTTCCACCATGCTTGTTGGTACACGTGTGTCTACCAACATGTGCCTGCTGTGCGTCATTAAACATTCATGTGTGTGTGTGTTTGACCTTGTATTTCCTGCTGCTGGTGTGCTGGTGTGCTGGTGTGTTTATCTACACTGTACTCCCAGAAGCTAATGAATGTGTGATAAGGAGTGTCTCTTATGCAATCATACTTACGCATATCTTATAAACTGGACACATTTTCAACATGAGTGTTTTGGATGTGTTTGAAATGAGGAATCAGGATTGCCCCCTCTCTTTCTCTCTGGGCCAGCTGGGGGACTGGGTGTGTGAGAAGATGCTGATGGCGAGGGACAGCAGCCGAGACGAGACCCAGAAGCTTCACAAGAAATGGCTTAAGCACCAAGCCTTCATGGCCGAGCTGGCCCAGAATAAGGAATGGCTGGACAAAATTGAAAAGGTGAGTGCTGAGTTACATTGTTCCTGGAGCAGGTTGAAATGCCACTTTGGAATAGTGAAAAGGATTTTTGTGTATTTGATCATAAATGATTTGGGTTTCTTCCGACAGCAAGCGGTGCAGGATGTAATAACAGTGAGAATAATGTACATATTGGTTATAGGAAGTCACACAAGTCATTTCTATGGATGTGGGCCCCCTTACATGTCTCAATTTGTGCTCCTTAAGGTATATATTTTATTATTTCCTTTTGTGTCAATATGTATTTGTTTGGTAGACGCTGTCCCCCTTTTTGTAGTTTCACTTGGTCATATCTTTTGCATTGAATGACATAATTGAAGCTTTGTTTGTTGTCACAAGTTGTTTTGAGCAGTTGCATATATGAGTGCTGGATACCAGACATCTTCGTGACACTTGTTAATACCAGCATTTTTATTTATGATTAGGTATCTGCAGAGATTCAATTAATACAATAAAAATAAAAGTGTTTACATTAGTTTGTCTATTTCCCATAGGCATATAGGGTATGTTTAAAAAATGTTAAGCGGCTCACAATTAGCAAAGACAATACTGAATGGCAGCTCTTAACTATCTGTTTGGTCGTTGACGTTTAACATTATTTCTTTATTATATTTGCAAATGTTTTATTTTAAATAGTTACTTCTTTGTTTCTCTTTAGACATACCTTTGTAAACAAAGCTTATACACCAGTTTCACATCCATTTCATTACTCAATGTTCAATTTATCTTAAATGGTTTTATACACAAGTCCTTGAATTAAAAACCAAAGCGCTACATGTTCTTAATCAAATCAAATCAAATCAAGTTTTATTTATATAGCACATTTAAAAACGATGTTTGGTCGAGCCAAAGTGCTGTACAAGTAATAAAAACAATTTACGACAGTACAATAACAACAAAAGACAGTCATTGCAACAGCAAATATAAAAACAAAACACACGGAAAAGTCAGGAGTCGTGCTCCGCTCTAACTAGAAGGCCTGAGAGAAGAAGTGGGTCTTAAGTGTGGATTTAAAAACCCCTAGGGTCTGGGCCGACCTCACATGGAGGGGCAGAGTGTTCCAGAGCCTGGGGCCAGCTGCTGCGAAGGCTCGGTGCCCTCGGGTTTTGAGCCTGGTCTTGGGCACTACCAGCAGCAGATGGTCAGCAGACCTTAAAGCTCTGGCTGGGGTGTAGCGCTGGAGGAGTTCAGCTATATAGGCCGGAGCCAGCCCATTTAGTGCTTTAAAAACAAATAAAAGGATTTTAAAATCAATTCTGTACCGAACTGGAAGCCAGTGCAGTGAGGCCAGAATTGGGGTGATGTGGTCATTAATATCAAGCTTACCAAAACAAGTTGCAAGGGCAGCTATATACACAGAGGTTATGAATAGAGAGGGGAGCTGTGACCTTCAGCAGGCTCTGTGTTCTGATAAGATCTGTTTCATATTAAGGAGGTTTATACAGCACATGGCCTCTGTGTGAAGCTGTAATCTGGTCAGCCAGGGTTCCCCAGCTGCACGTCCAGCTCTCACTGGACACACTTTCTGTTCACAACTCTGACTGGCTGCAGTCTGGAATATGGATGTGTGTGTGTGACATCAGCAGCGGTCAGTGTAACTGTGGTTCAGTGCCAGATTCCCTCAGGAAGCCTGTAACTCATCACCGATTTGTTATCCTTATTTAGGGAACGCCACACTTCATTCCTTTTGTACGAGCCTCTGTGTTTGGCCTGTGATGACCATAACAAAACAACAAGGTATCAAAACTAGAGATGACCTTAGGTGTTATACTGCTGTATGGAATCATAAGCATGTCAATGTTAAGACACCCAAATAAACTGTTTTCTATTCAATTATCAAAAATGTACATCAAAATAAACGTTTGGGTAAGAAAACTTTAGATACAAGTTACAAAAAAGGAAATAAACAATAATACAAAGCACGTAAATCAATCTTTTAGCTGGAATTGTTTACTTGTGTAATGCTACAACACGCAGTTGCGGTCTACGTGAGCCCTTTCTACACAATTAAAGGCATTTTAATTCAAGCTAAAAGAGGCCAAAAAATGCTGCTTCAGTCACGTACACGTTTCTTTAGATATCAACATATCATACAAACATGAATGTAGTTCTTTATATCAAAACAGAAGCAAAAAAACACAAAATGTGCAAATGTATAGAAATCCATGCATTCATGCACAGAAACATATTTATACATAATATAAACCAGGGATGTCGGACTACAGGTTCATTTTTGGTGTATATGATGACTTAACATCGGCGCGGGACAAATCGTCAGCTCTGTACAAACAGGAAGTAACTCTTTAAAAAGGAACCGGGGAGCTAACGGTCAAAGGGTGTAGGGCCAACGAAAGCTACATTATGTGAAAATCCCACCCCTTACATACAAACAAGCAAACTTTAAAAGAGAATGGTTTGTTGAAGAAAATACCGGAGGCTAAAGGAAGGTCTTTAAGTTGATTTGGCGTGGTGTGTGTGTGTCTACAGAAGGTCCAGTTGTGATAGACACGGTTCAGGTGATAGGCAGGTAGATTGTATAAACAGGCAGGACTTCTGTTCTGACAAGAGCCAGAAAACGACTATATTATTGGTGAATAGCGAAATTGCATACTGAGTGTATTATTATTATACTGAGTGTATTTCACTGAGACTCATATGGTGGTATGCCTGTAGTTGACTGTTGCATTATGACCTCCGAACTTAAGTCTCATCCTGTGCAGGGCTGTAACTGATCTCCTGGTGGAGCAGAGTGATGGAGCACAGCACTGCCCTTTGAGTTCTCTGTGCACATGCTGTAGGACTTCTAAAGACGTGGTTGAGTTTAAATCTGAGGTGGTTAGTCCGTTAATCAGACAGCTGAAAGGCAGACAACGTATCAGAATCTCTTTATACAATCAATAAAATGAGCATTACAAATTGACATTATCTTGAAAGGCAGCCTGATTTGCGACACTGCGAGATTACGCAAGAATAGCTACCCCATTGTAATTGCTAAGTCTCTCTGGAGCATGGTATATATCATAAACTAATGTTAATTGGATGTATGCTAAGAGAAGATCACCCTTCATCCCTCATAAAAAAGAGAAATAATAGTACTTAAGGTATATCTGCATTATCCATTAAAAGAGGAGTATCATTGTTTGCATGACCGAAAAGGTCCTTTTTCAAAATAAATAGCATAATTCCTCTTTTAATGTTCTGCTCATTCTGTATTTTTACTGTGAGCCTTTGCCCAGAACATAGCCTTTTCTCTATATGTCTTCCTTTGTAGTGGCCACTGTGACGTCGGTGTGTGAGAGAATGTGAGTGTGTGTAGCTGTCTGTAACGTAGATAAATGGGCTGACTGATGTGTAATGATATGCTGTGATATAATGTGGAGCAAGCAGCACTGTGAGGCCTGAGCGCCGAGCTGTATTCATTATAGATTCATGGGTCATGTGCTCATCTGAAGGCAGAGCTGGGTTACTGGAAAAGGCTTACAGGAAGAGAGAGAGAGGGACAGACAGCCAAGGAGGAGAAACACTGTAGTCATTTGAAAAGCAATTTACCAATTTGAGGGAAAATAATTGTATTTGTCTGGTTGGTCTGACACTATTAATCGTCTGGGGACAACAGGCAGTATTTCTGGAGTTCAGCTAAGAGTTCGGACAAGACCTCCTTTTTACGTGCGTCAGCCATTGTTTACAGATGATAGAGAGATGACGAAGACCAAATTGAGTCATGTTTCAATGCACATTTTCCAAAAGAAGTAATAAAGAGCTAAATCATCAGACACTAGGCGATGGCTTCTTACACTGTATCTCAGCCATGTCTACCACCTCATTTGATTTCCACAGACTGATATTGTATTCATTTGCAGGTGTCTATTTCTAGAGATTATAAATGCATTATTTGCATGCGTATTGTTAACGGTAATATTTCTTTAATCTATATTTAAGCCACTGAGGGATGCGAATGGAAGCACTTGTTCGGACATGTGTTCCAGACTAGCAAACAATGTCCGGTGAGCCGTATATATATTTGAATCTATCGATCCATTTATTTCCAGTTATATAATTATAACCTTCATAATGGTTTATATATGAACCATTATGAAGGTGTCCACGCTCTGATCCAAACACGTTAACACACAGCTCGACTCGAGTCCACGACACTGGCTCGACAGGATGCTTCCCACACATCTTATTCTGATCACCGGGTGATAACCTACACTCTCAAATGAATGCTCCATCCTGTGTGTTTAATGGCAGAACTGCATGTTACCCTCACCTTGTGCTGATGAAATAAAAGAAACAAACTACATTATGGCTCCAACACACAGTTTGAAAATGGCTTTGGTTGTCTGGAAAGTGGTTCATAGGATTTGGCATCTTGTGATGGCAGTACTAACAACAATTTATACAGTAGTCTTTGATCGTTGTCCTGTCTCTTTGCAATGGGCTGGATCCAAGGTCCTGATCGATTTATTTGTTCAAAATAAAATGTAAATAAAACCAACACATGTATAATCAAACAAAGACCTATTTATGCTGGTATATGATTTCTGAGTTTGAAATCAAATATTAAAGCGAATTTTGTATTTTCTTAGAGGTGATTGCGGCCGTGGTACCTGACACTTCCTGTCCAAAGACTGTGGTTGCAGTCGAATAGTCCAAAAATCAGCTCCTAGCATCTATCCCTATCGTCTATCCCTTGAACTCTGTGTGAAACGTTACGGGGTTAAGGGATAGTGGATAGGAAAATTCAAAAGGACTTAGGAGAAGAGACTGCGGTACTTTAGAGAATCCGACTGCACTTTCACTATCCGACGTGTTTATGATGCGGACGTCATAAACGTGCATCTGCTGCTGTGGGGAAACTATGGAAACTACAGTTTTCTATACAGCGGACTACAACATGGATGTTTAATAAGAACGAGGGACTACTGTAAACTCATCTAGAGACTCTGCACCGTGCTCTGATGCTGTTGCTTTGCTTTATGAACGGGGACAACAGAGAAACATATTCTTCATGACCAAAGTTGGAATTGAAATAAAAAAGGAAAGTGAAACTTATGCTCGTCACCCTCTCCCTCCGAACTAATGTTCATATTTCTCTTTGATTATAATACTGATGAACGTTCAAAACAAAGCACTTTGGCAACTTATCACATACGTTTTAAAAAGCTTAATAAGCACCGTAACTTTCATGATATAATTTCTCCGTCATAATCGGTTGTTTCCGTGAACGGCCGACTATTGTGCGACGGCAAATGCTGCGGCCGCAAGGCATTGTGGGGCAGCATTTTCTCCTCTCCTTTCGGTGAGGGAGGTCCAGTGGTTCCTAAGCTAAAGGAGGTTATAAAGGAAGTTCAAACAGCACTTATCATGGCTGCCACTGAGGTACTTCCGGGTCATTTCACTCCGTTCCGTTAGGAAGGTTCCTAAGATAAACTGACTGTTCGACCGCAACCTGTGTCTTGTGTCCTCTGAGAGTCCCCAGTCTATTTATGTAATCGGGTAAGAACCTCTCGCTGCTGTGAAGGACTTTGTGAAGCACATTGCATGTTTTTAGGTTAGTGTGTGTGTGTGTGTGTGTGTGTGTGTGTGTGTGTGTGTGTGTGTGTGTGTGTGTGTGTGTGTGTGTGTGTGTGTGTGTGTGTGTGTGTGTGTGTGTGTGTGTGTGTGTGTGTGGCCTAGCATTACTATACTTGTGGGGACCTAAATCTGTTTACACAGTCACGTGTGGGGACTGGCTTCCCTTATGGGGACAACTTGGAGGTCCCCATGAGGGGAATCATTCATTTTAGGGTGAAGACTTGGTTAGGGTTAGGATAAGTCTCCAGGAAATGCATGTAAGTCAATGTAATGTCCCCTGAAGTGGGGGGGGTGTGTGTGTGTGTGTGTGTGTGTGTGTGTGTGTGTGTGTAGTACAGAGCTTTTACTAGGGAAATAAATAATAGCAGTGTACTTGATCTGTCCAATATGAGAGAGTCTTTGAAAGCTACAGAAGACATATGCTCATTGTCACATAATTTGTCCGTTATCCCACCTGTTCTCCATCCCCTCCACTCTTACAGAAGGTATCTTAAAATATCGGCCCTTCTTCCCCTCAACAGCAGCTTACTTAAAGGTCCCATGTCATGCTTTTCGGGTTATTACCCGTCCCCTTGTGTGTTATGTAGCTTTTTCTGCATGTAAACGGTCTGCAAAGTCACAAACCCTCAAAGTACACCCTGTAGCGAGTAAAACTCTAACCCCTAGATTCCACCGGGTCCGTCTGCGTCACGTTACGGCTGCGCCACGGTTTTGGTCCGGCCTCCTCCGGCGTCATACCCTACCGGGCGCGTTTCAGAAGCATTTCAGAAGCGGAGCTTCTTGCCTGCTGGCTCGCAGTTTTTGTTGATTTGGGCATATTTCCTGGACAGGCTACTTTGTACAGACAAAGTTAATAATAATTGTAATATCCCAGTTATAAACGACATGAATCATAGATGTGTTGCTGTATTTTAGTGGTAAAAAAATGCATTCATCATCATAATTATTCTATATATATATATAATTTACACAGTGCCTATAAACCAGAGGAGAACGCTGGTATTTCTCCTCCTACTTGAAAGACTACGTAGGGATAGGGTCTGCAAAATTAGTTTATTTTGGGGATGGGCCGGATGCTCTGACCGGTCCACTTCCTGCCCGGCGCCTCTGCAACGCCTTGCGTCGAAAAATAGACTTCAATCCTATTTTGAGCGGAGCCCAGCGCCGAGACGCTTCTGGGACGCTTCTGAGCCATAACACGGCGCGTCTGGTGGAATAGCACCCATTGACTAGAGTGGCCGCGACCCCTGCGGACGCCGCGGGGCGGCCATAACGTGGCCATAACGTGGCCGTAACGTGGCGCAGACGGACCCGGTGGAATCTAGGGGTAAATACCTGTCTATGCTGCCCCAGAACGCCTCGTTGGAGATTTCTCATTTTCCATTGTTTGCTTCCTGGGTTCTGTGACATGTGAATACCCAAATCAACAACAAATGACCGGATTGGCCCAAATGGACCAATCCGCGGAGCACTTCACACACCAGGATCCCTTGGCTAACCTTCAGGGAGTCCCCATTGACTTGCATAGAGCTCCTTGAATGCTCTCACAGCGTTATAAACCTTTTTATTACTCAATATCAAGCCACACTTATTGTTTTTACAGCCTGGCTGTGAGTGTGTGTGTGTGCTCAGGCTGAGTTCAGGTGAGTGTCTCAGTGTCTCGCAGACTCCACGCAGCAACCAGGAAATGACCCCAGTAATCCAGCTCACACTGTCCGCTGCAGCGAGCCCCGCAACGTCACACCAACACGGCACCCAGACCCCACGCAGCATTCTCATCTGTTTGTCATTACTGGTGTCATTTTCTGGTTGCTAACGCCATTATAACACATAACACTGATGTTCCGTTGTAATGTTGTGATGTTCTTTCTGGTTGAAAGACGACCGCACTCCCTCGCAGCCACAGTCGCCATTCTCCTGTCAGACTGAGAGGCTGATAACTAAAGCTCAGGTGAGGTAAAGGACTCTCTGAGTGATTGGATAGTTAACTTTAGTCTAAAGCCCTAGCCACACAGTGACGAAACGGGTCGTATCCACTACAGTTCTCTATCTTATAGACGGTTCGACCACACGAGGCCGACAGGGAAACGCAGATAACGATAACGGGTCCCAAGGTGGGTAGATCTGCGGACGCAACGCTCTGGGGGGCCAAACGGCTCCGTGATTACGCCCTGCCTATACGATCATTTCCTGATAATGAAAATACTGATGATTTTGTCGCCGCGAGAATGTAAGGATTTACGGAGTAGAGGAAGGAGCAGAAGCCATGTCGACATCGGTGATCGCATTTGTGGAAGAGTTAAAGGCCTGGAACTGACCCCCTCTACGCTACAGATCGAGAGGGAGCACCGTGCGCTCGGCCCCAAACCTCCGGCCGAGGCCTCACCAAGATCACTGGTGGTGAAATGTTCAAGTTTTAAAATGAAAGAAGACGTAATCAAAAAAGCCTGGCGGAAAAAGGGGTTTTATTTCAAAGGTCAACGTGGACCATGATTACGCACCTGAATTGCAGAGAAGTAGGAGGCAGTATGTGGAAGCCAAAGGAAAGAAGCATAAGATTCCGGAGCCCATTCCCGGCCAGACTAAAAGTGTTTTATGATGACAATCCAGTGGTCTACAACTCGGCTGAGGAGGCAACAGCAGACATGGTGAAGAGAGGGATAACAGTGACTGTCCTAAAAAATTCGAGCTCGCTACTGGACCAGATTACCATGACTCGCGCATGCATTCACATGCACGGTTGTGGCATGACCACCAAAACAGAAAGATATCAAATCAAAATCAAATCAAATTTTATTTATAGAACACATTTAAAAACGATGTTTGGTCGAGCCAAAGTGCTGTACATGTAATAAAAACATTTTACTGCAGTGCAATTGTAAAAAAGACAGTCATTTAGCAACAGCAAATATAAAAAACAATACACAGGGAAATGTCAGTAGTCGTGCTCCGCTCTAGCTAGAAAGCCTGAGAGAAGAAGTGAGTTTTTAGATATGATTTAAAAACCCCTAGGGTCTGGGCCGACCTCACATGGAGGGGCAGAGTGTTCCAGAGCCTCGGGCCAGCTGCTGCGAAGGCTCGGTGCCCTCGTGTTTTGAGCCTAGTCTTCGGCACTACCAGCAGCAGCTGGTCAGCAGACCTTAAAGCTCTGGCTGGGGTGTAGCGCTGGAGGAGTTCAACTATATAGGCCGGAGCCAGCCCATTTAGAGCTTTAAAAACGAATAAAAGGATTTTAAAATCAATTCTGAACTGAACTGGAAGCCAGTGTAGTGAGGCCAGAATTGGGGTGATGTGGTCGCGCTTTTTGTGTCCAGTCAGCAAACGTGCAGCTGCATTTTGGACCAGCTGCAGGCGTTTAATTGACGCGTGGTCCATACCCACATACAGAGCGTTGCAATAGTCCAGTCTCGAGGTCACAAAGGCGTTGATGACCCTTTCCATGTCTTTAAAAGATAAATAGGACTTGGTTTTGGCCAATAGTCTTATTTTAAAAAAGCAGGATTTGACTACGCTGCTGACCTGCTTATCGAATTTAAAAGTGTTCGTCAAGGTCACGCCAAGGTTCATGACCGAGGGGAGGATGTTTAGTTGGAGGGAGCCCAGAATATCAACCTGAGAGGCTGGAGGTTGTGGTCCAAAAAAGATGACCTCCGTCTTGCCCTCGTTAAGAGTCAGGAAGTTGTTGCTCAGCCAGGATTTGATCTCCGTTAAGCAGTCCATCAACTGCTGTAGTGACTGTGTTATGTTTGCTTTGAGCGGGAGATAAATCTGGACGTCGTCAGCGTAGCAGTGGAAGGGAATGTTGTGTTTTGTTAGAATAGAACCTAGGGGCAGTATGTATAGTAGGAACAGGATGGGGCCCAGAATCGAGCCTTGGGGGACCCCACAGGTAAGAGGGGCTTTGGCAGAGGAGAAGGCACCTAGCTGCACTGAAAAGCTACGGTCCTTAAGGTAGGACCTGAACCATGCGAGGGCAGAGCCTGTGATGCCAGCGGACTGTTCAAGCCGTGACAGCAGGATGCCATGGTCCACGGTGTCGAAGGCAGCTGTCAGGTCCAACAGCACCAAGACAGCTGGGCTACCTGAGTCGGCGGCTAGGAGCAGATCGTTAAAAACTCTTAAAAGGGCTGTTTCAGTGCTGTGCATGGGTTTGAAGCCAGACTGAAACTTTTCATGGATGCCATGAAGGATTAAAAAGACTGCAGCTGGGCGTAGACTACGCGCTCCAGGGCTTTTGATAAAAACGGTAGCTGGGAGATGGGCCTAAAATTTGCGAGAGTGGAGGGGTCGAGACTTTTCTTTTTAAGTAGTGGGGTAACCACGGCATGTTTAAAGGCAGCTGGGACACATCCTGAGGTAAGAGAGGTGTTTAAAAGTAATAAAATACTTGCTCCAACTGAATGAAAAACCTCTTTGAGAAGGCGTGAGGGAATGCTGTCCGAGGAGCAGCTTGTCGGTCGCAGGTGCTCCACTATGTCCGAGAGAGAAGAGAGGGAAATAGGCTCAAAGTGGTCGAGGACAGCAGGGCACAGAGAGGGAGCAGGATCGGGGGTAGCACTAGTGTGAGCTAGCCTAAGAGCAGATATTTTTCCAATAAAAAATTTAAGAAACTTATCGCAGAGAGCAGGCGATGGCACAACAGAAGAAACATCACGGGGATTAATGATGGAGTTGAGGACATTAAAAAGAACCTGAGGTTTGTGGCTGTTTTTAGAGATGAACAGAGAAATGTGCTCTGTTTTGGCTGCTTTGACTGCCATCTGGTAGTCAGACAGGGAAGCACGAAGGATTTCCAGGGAGACATGGAGTTTATCCTTTTTCCACTTTCTCTCAGCACGCCTGCAAGCGCGTCTGAGAGCACGAGTACAGTCATTGAGCCACGGTTCTGATAGAACTTTGTTGCGTCTAAGCGTAAAAGGAGCAACAGAATCCAGTATTGGTGTGCATGTCAAGTCAAACATAGAGAGAAGCTCATCAGCATTAAAAGCACAGTCCACATCTAATTTACAGATAGGAGAAGCATTAAAACATCAGAGAACTGTGAGGCAGTCAAGGGGTTAATCGAACGCAGACGACGCGCAGGGGCACGTGATTCGACTCCTGCGGAAGGGATGGAGGTTGTAAACAGAACCGGTAAATGGTCTGAGATACGCGTTGCTGCACATATTTCATCCACAGATACAGACAGTCCAAACGACAATACCAAGTCCAAAGTGTGTCCTTTTTCGTGTGTTGGGCCAGCCACGGACTGAACAAGACCAAAAGAATCAAGGAGATTAAAAAGTCCCTAACCAGAGGTTTGGACTCACAACACACATGGACATTGAAGTCTCCGGAGATCAAAACACGATCATAATTCACCATGATCCCGGACAGAAAGTCAGAAAAGTCATTTATGAAATCCTTATTGTGCTTTGGCGGACGATACACAACTGCGCAGAGTATAGGCGAGGCCGGATTCAGTTCAAAAAGCTGCAACTCAAAGCTAGCATAGCTAGTGACATGGTGTAGCAATCGGCACTGGAGGCTAGCTCTAAACACCGAAGCTATGCCCCCGCCATGGCCGGTGGCACGGGGGGAGCTGAAGAATGTACAGTCAGGAGGAAGAAGATCAAAGAATGATGTATGTGGACACAAGATGTGTGCAAATGTATTTAGTTTCCTATCCATGTGGACATGATTTAAGTGGGGGGGGGGGGACCTAACCTCCTCTAGGGGGGTCTGGAGGCATGCTCCCCCGGGAAGATTATTTTTTAAATGTTGAAGTTAAAAGCATCAATCTGGTGCACTTTGAGAGCAACATTAAGAGATCTATGGATAGCCTACATCTCTCAACAACCAGATGAAACAGAACTGGAAGCAGATTTATTTTTCTTTATGGATATTTTACAAATCACTCCCCTTTCAAACTGTATTCTTGTTTATTACTTTTTTTACTGTCATATTGTATTTTATACCGGTTTACTTTATTCTCTTATTTTTTATAACTATAATTTCCTCACTGGTTGGAGAAAAAGCTTCTTATAGTCGTTAGCATAGCTAGCTAACCAGATGCTAATAACAACAAAGTTATTGACTGTCTGTATGATCAGTATGACAGATGAACAGATCGCCACTGGGCTTACAACTAAGACACAGCCAAGCACAAACTGCGGCATGTGTACGGCTCCTTATGGGTACTGCAATTTTTGGAAGTGCCGGAGCCGCGTTCTGTTGCTCTCCGTCAGAACTGCACCCCTGTCAGACGAGACATATACCACGTGATGACACCTTTGGCTCGTGTTGTGTTCAAGAACCCTGACCTTGGCCAGGAAAAACAGGCACTCGCTTGTTTAATTTTTTGCGGTCTAGATTTCTTTAATTTTTTTCCCGAGGGCCGCAGGTTCCCCACCCCTGGCTTAAGGGCTGAAGAAGGCCCCCTTCCATCACTAAGAGGAAGATACTTTCCCTCCACACTCCAAGGCCCAATATGTGGCCTTAAATCTGGAAGTCAATGTCACTTATGTTTGTGAATATTATTTTGTTATACTTTTGGTTACAGTTTTGGATTTTATTAATGTTATATATACAACAGGGGATGTGAGAAATGATTTAAATGTAGGAACTCATGGATTTAAAATAAAGGCAAATAATCACCATGCAAAGTAAAGGGTCAATTAAAGTAATTACATACAATGTGAACGGTCTGGGAAATCCAATTAAAAGGAATAAAGTAATGTCAAAATTAAAAAGAGATGGAGCAGAAATAGCCCTCCTTCAGGAGACTCATCTAACAGAACAGGAACACCAAAAACTTGTGGTGGAACTTCAGTCCATAGTCATCCTCTTACAGAAAGGGATCCAGGAGGGGCGTAACAATCTTAATCTCCAGTAAATTACATTTTGAATGCACAAAAAGATGGGAGATATGTACTTATTCGGGGAAATTAGGAGGGTACTTTAGTTACCCTCCTGAATGTATATGCCCCCCGGGATCTGAATGGTCATTTTACAAACACATTTTTGAAATAATAACATTGGAGGCCCAAGGAATTCTAATTTGTGGGGGAGATTTCAATGTTAGACTTAACCCAACTTTAGATACATCAAAACCCCTTTCCTCAGGAGGGAAAAAAATCACCAAGAACATTAAATTGATCTTGGGAGACCTAGGGCTCTCGGGTGTATGGCGACCTAAATCCGTCTACGAAGGATTTGAGGCTTGATTATCTGTTTATGTATCAGAAAGATTTGTATAGGGTTCAAACTTGCAGTATAGGGACCATGGACTTATCAGACCATGCCCCGGTCTCCATGGCATTAAATCTAGGACTAGAAAGGAAAAGCACAATCTGGAGACTGAACACAGGAATTCTTAACCAAATTAGGCCTCAAATCAGGACCGATATAAAAGATTATCTGAACGATAATGATAATGGAGAAGTGTCCCCAATAATCTTGTGGGATGCATGCAAAGCTGTCCTAAGAGGAAAAATAATTGGATATTCCTCAAACATAAATAAGCAAAGAAAAGAGAAAACAAATCAGCTTCAAACTGAACTAAATATACATAAGAAAACCCTAAATACAAAAACTAAAATGGAAATAGATTAAAAAAATGGAACGAACTCCATGAAATCCTCTCAAACGACATAAAAAAAAGATCTTTCTAAAACAAAGTTATTATGAGGTAGGAGGTAAATCAGCAAAACTATTGGCGTACGAACTAAAAAAACAACGGGTAGAAAACACAATTTATAAAATAAAAGACCCTGAAAGTATTATACATAGTAATTTAAAAGACATACATCAAACTTTTGTCTGTTTCTATAAAAACCTATACACACAGCCTAAAATAGATAAAAACCAACATCAGGAGTTTCCTTAATTTGATAACTTTTCCTAAAGTGAGGGATGAGCAAAATCATAAATTAATTAGAGAAATTACGGGAAAAGAAGTAGAAAAGGCAATCGCTGACTTAAAACCCAATAAAGCCGCAGGCCCAGATTGTTAGAACGGGGTACAAAAAATACTGGACCCAATTGCTCAGATTTTAATGAAAAAATAAAACAAAGTTTTAACAAAAAATCACTCAAGCGAGGACAAAACAAAACTTCTCGATTTCAAACAAACAAAAACTCTTCTCTCTGGTTTTAACGCTGGGTCTCTGGACATGGAAGCACACTGAAACAAGACGAACTGGCACAAGACAAAGGGAGACAAGGACTATTTATACATGAGGGAATAGGGACCAGGTGGAAACAATCAGGGGTGGGGCAGATGCTGACGATGACGGAAAAACACCCAAAGTGAGGAATTAAAAGGGCCTGAAAGGAAAGACAAGAGGTAAGTACAAAATAAAACAGGAAATGGGAAAACGAGACATGACATGAAATAGACAGACAAGACATGAAGTAACAAGAAACGTGACTCTACATAGAAACCTGACTAGACTAAACATGAAGTGACAGACATAAAACAAACACGACTAACACAATTGACGAGACACCACACAGATGGTTTCCCTTCTGAATGGTACAGGGAAATTATGGATCTACTGATCCCAACCATGAGGGATGCTTTTAACCAAGTGCTTCAGACATGCATAGCCCCTACAGATGTAGCACTCCAGATAGGACTCACATGGGTGTGTCCCAGTCAAAAACCCAGCGGATCCCAGTGGCTGGGGGTGTTTTGCTAGAGGGCGTTGCCAAAGTTCTCCATTTGTTCAATTACAGGATTTAACCATGAGATGGCGCTTCATTCACAAATACACAAAGACAACTGGGTGTTGTAGAACTTAGTCTGTTTGCAATGTTTGCAGCTCTGTAGTTGTGTTTGCTGAATACTGTAGCATTTAATCACTTATTTGTTATGGTTTTCACAGGCTACTATAATGAAAAAACATCAGTTTTGGATCAAATAAAGTATATAGTTTGCTTTATGCAGTATATTTTTTGTAATATTGTTGGGGTGTTTTTACACAGTAGTGAGAGTGAAAAACAGGATAGCACAGATTAATAAAATCAAAAATAAGATGAGCGATAAAAATAAAAATAATGAGAAACTATGAAATAAGAAATGAATAAAACTTAAATATAATTATCATATCATATATTCTAATGCAGTGGTTCTCAACTGGTGGGTTGCGACCCAAAAGTGGGTCGCGGACCCGTTTCGAGTGGGTCGCGGAAAAAGTGAAGAAAAAAAATTGAAAAAAGAAATTGGAATTTTTTTTTTTTTTGGAAAAAAGTCAAACTTTTATTTTGAAGGCCCGATTTTCTAACGCTGTGCATGCAGTAGGCGTTGGACAGGAAGTACCAGAGACCATAAACGGCTTTGAAAACGTCTGTCACGTATTGATCATCTTCTCAATAAAACATCTTTGCTGATGTTAGTTCGAGTCTTCTGGCCAATCAGAATCAAGATTGTTGCCGGAAGTCCCCACGGAGAATAACTTTGCGGTAGAACTATTCTTTATACATCCATGGGTACAACTTCAGATACAAATGAACACGTAATGAAATATGACCCTCGGTTTGATGCTTGACAGGTCACAGAACAATGGGAGTTATCTACCCTTACCCACAATTTAAAGTAAGTCACACAGTCTATCTCCTCTTTGCTCTTCTCTCTGTGAGGAGCAGCAAGTTCAGCTTCAGAACAAAGTGAAAAACAAACAATGGCATAACATATTATTAATATGTCGGGTAGTGATAGATAGATTTATTTATTTTCTTCTCAGAGTGTACCAGAATGCGTAGTTTATGTTAGTATTTCTAAAAATCTCCTGGGGAGAATCCCCCCAGACCCCCCTGCTGGGGTTGGGTTTACAGCATGTGTGCCTTTTTATACAGTTCAGCTTTGATTCCATCAACTCATTAAACTTTTTTAAAGCATACTTTAGTTCTGTGAAGGGATATAAGGGATATATGCACTGTATTTCACTTTAATTAATATTGTATGCTGAAAAGCGTATATTACCGCACGATTTTTTGTTGAATAGATTTGAGTGCTTCAAAATGTTGGGTCGCGATTTACTGACCAAGTAAAAAGTGGGTCCCGAGGCCTGACCAGTTGAGAACCACTGTTCTAATGTATTGTATTATTAAGTAATATCATACATTAACCCCATTATAGCAGATGCCACATTGAATGGATGAACTCATTTATGCATCAATAATTACAACAGAGTATTTCTAAATACAAGTTGTAACAATACTTATACGTATTTAATATTAATAACATAATGATTAATTTCAGATGATAATACTTTTCAGGATTAGGTCCGGTCTGACAGCGCTTAGCTCTCTGCTGCAGAGAAGATCACTGCTCTAAACAAAGTCAAAAATCCTACATCCAAACGGAATAAATAGAATTAATTATTATTAATTATTATTAATACGTTAAGTCTTGTTAATTGTTTTTCCCTTTTATTAAATGTTTGATATTTCCGGTGGAAATGGTGGACTATCGGACATTCAAAATGCAGCATATTTTCACTCTTACACACATATATTCTCCTTTTACATACATTTTCACTCTCACACACGTATATATTTACACTCACACATTCATACATTTTGCTCTCATATTATCATATTTCAATGCACATGCATATATTGTGACAGGCTACCTGAACAGGACAAATGTGATAATAGTGTGGTGCAGGAATGAGTCCTAAAATCTGGAAATGAGTTACCATTTTACCACTTCCAGTTTTCTCATCTGAAAAGTGAGGGGTGTTAAGGGTTCTATGGTTAACACTAGCTTAAAAGATGTTCAGGTTTTGTTCTACAACATAAAATACATCAGTAAATAATACCCCACATGTGAATGTCTTACCCCTAGATTCCACCCGGGCCGTCTGCGCCGCATTACGGGCATCCCAGAAGCGTCTCGGCGCTGGGCTCCGCTAAAAATAGGATGCAAATCTATTTTCGATGCGATGCGAGGCGTTGCATAGCGCCTGGCAGGAAGTGGACCGGTCAGAGCATCCAGTCAATCCCCAAAATAAACTCATTTTGCAGACCCTATCCCTCTGTAGTCTTTCAAGTAGGAGGAGAAATGCCAGCGTTCTCCTCCGGTTTACAGGCACTGTGTGCAAATTATATATATAGAATAATTATGATGATTTTACCACTAAAATACAGCAACACATCTTTTATTCATGTCGTTTATAACTGGAATTACAATTATTATTAACTTTGTCTGTACAAAGTAACTTGTCCAGGAAATATGCCCAAATCAACAAAAACTGCGAACCGGCACGCAAGACGCTCCGCTTCTGAAACGCGCCCGGTAGGGTTTGACTGATGGACGGGTGGAATCCCAGGGTGAGCCTCAAACATTAGCCGCCCTTGGCTTAGCGGTGGTGATACGCAGCCATGCAAACCTCAACTGTAGTTATATCCTAATGTAGCTTTTTACTTCTGGCAATTACATAAACGCTTCACATTCCATAAAAGTGGTGTTAATATGTGGAGGTTATCCTGCGGAACAAAACGTGGTTAAGTATCATATGTATGGGATTTTGGCAAATATTCGGGTAACAAGGGAGTGAAAACATGTGTCCCAAACCAACAAAAGATATTTGCCAAAATCCTTTCTGTTGAACCACTGGTTTCTGGTTTCTTAACCTAAAATAGAAACGTTTCTATTTACAGAGATGTAAATCAATGCTTCAGTAGTCTGATGTCTTTCATCTTGCTTATAAAGACGTGCCTAGTCATTCTGTAATGTATCCCTGCAGTGATTTAGGTGAAATAGAAGCTGCTGGCTGTTGGGTGGTGTGCCTCAGTTGAAGCAGGATTGTGTGTGTGTGGTGTGTGTGTGGTGTGTGTGTGTGTGTGTGTGTGGTGTGTGTGGTGTGTGTGTGTGTGTGTGTGTGTGTGTGTGTGTGTGTGTGTGTTGTGTGTGTGTGTGTGTGTGTGTGTGCTGTGTGTGTGTGTGTGTGTGTGTGTGATGTGTGTGTGTGTGTGTGTGTGTGTGTGTGTGTGTGTGTGTGTGTGTGTGTGTTGTGTGTGTGTGTGTGTGTGTGTGTGGTGGTGTGTGATGTGTGTGTGGTGTGTGTGTGTGTGTGTGTGTGTGATGTGTGTGTGCACACTGGCAATGGCTCCTTCCATATGCAGTTTGCAAGCCTAAATCCAAAAAGAGCTTTTCATTCCTGTCTTCTTCTCTCCTATTATGCTTGGTAATCATTAGGAGTACCAATCTCTGCCTCCGCGGCCCTCTCACCCACTTCCTCAGTTATAGTTTCAGGTGAACAGACTGTGAATAGGCTTAATATTTGAACAGTACATCAAAACATCTGTTTTGCACAGCCCATTATCTATCTTGTGTTTAGTCTGGTGTGTACTATACACTAGTGTCCCATGAGTCAAAAATACAATTTCCTTATAAAAGATAGAGAGACAACTTTGCTAATTTTTCATTCTTTGTCGGCAGAATTTTGGCCTGAAGGTGGTGCTATATTTTACTCCCTTATCCTCTGAATACGGGGCATTTTTGGATACCCTTTGCATCTCTTTATGTTGACATGCAACCGTTCCTTCCAATCAAAGCTAAATATTATTTTAGCAGTTAATTTATTTTCGATGTCGGAGCATTTACAAAGAAATGTCCTGCATGTAGTTGCCATGTCCCATGCTAAAGGTAACCATGCATACACTTTATGGTCAGCATTGTAATAGAGTGAGGCAGTAATGAGTCCTAAAACCCGGAAATAACTTAACATTTCATCACTTATGGTTCTCTTGTTTTGTTGAACATATATTTGGTTAGAAACCTGAAATACAGTCTGTGGTTAAAACAAGCTGAAGAGATTTTCACTTTTGTTATCTACAACTTATACAGCAGTAAATACCCCACTGGTGAATGTCCAAAGCCTCTTTATGTCGTAAAAATGGCGGTTGCTAACAAGTGACTAAAATAGACTACTAAACGTCATCATGCCGACACAAGACCGCCTCTAGTTTAACGGTGAAGTCATATGATCATGATCTAGTTTGTTTATAGCCTATAGTGTTAGATTTTTACTTCTGGCAATTGCATTTATTGTTCAAAAATCATAAAGAGCTGTTAATATGTGGAGATTATCCTGCTGAACAAAACGTGCTTAAGTATCATAAATGTGTGTTTGCTTTATTTTCTTATTTTCTGCAATATACAGAAATCCAATGGAAAAATCCCATTGCTTTTTGTCAAGGGAGCCCTTTGCGATGCTAACTTCTGGGTCGGCCTACAAAAATACGTCATCACTGCACCACTCTATATGTTAACATGTAGTCTGCTAAGGTTGTTATGGCCCTTTAGCATTTATCATAATTTAAAGCTGAAGCTTATGGTAGGTATTTTGTTGTGAGCTGGAGTTTTATTGATGTTAAAATACTAATTCAGGCGATACCTAGAATCATTGATATTTTTATTCTTACAATGCTGGAAATTCCGACCTTGGTCCAGTGGTAGAGCTGCGGCCATTGCCTTTACTACTGCTAATGATGAAAACATCATGTGATCAAATGAGTTGGCAAAACCTAAATAATGTATGTACATTAGTGCCCCTATCCCCTTTCCCTTCTCAACATAACCCTACAACTGCTTCACTTCTCTAAGCCCTATGTGCATTAAGCTTTGCCCCGCAGCATTGTGCTTGCTCTGCAGTATATGAGATGTGTGTGCGTAAAGAAGGGAGTGTGTGTGGGCGAGTGTGGATGTATGTGCGGTGATATCATCAATGGAGCAGTGATGACTCCAGCACTCTCACTGAGGGCAGAACCGAGACAGAGATGTGTTATATATATTTGTATGCTCCTTCAATCAATTCCTGTTTTATTTCGAGGCTTTGGAGATGTCTGCAATGCGTCTTTCTTGCAAGTGAAGCATAAACAGTTGGATTAAACTGGGACAGTGTTGCTGAGGAAAACAGAAGACTGAATTCAGGTTGTGTTTGTTGAACTTAAAAACAGATTTCAGGCCTGTTGTAGCCCTTCCTAAAAACCTACCTGTAGTGAGTCACGTTTTCAGAACTTTGGCATCGACTTTGTAACGAAAGATTATTTTGTTTTATATGTTATGATATTGTTTTTATTTCCACAGTTATATTGTTATCTGCTTATTTAAAGCAGTTGTTTGAATTAAAACAGACAAACAAAGAAATATCCAAAACCCCCTTTTCTGATTCCGACCTCAATATGTCTCTTGCTTTCGCATGTACTGCAACCCTGTTGTGTTTAAGCTTTATTAAATGTCAGGTCTTTGGCAGGTAAAACATTTTTAATCAATGATTTTATCACTGAGCACAATCTCGATTTTATGTTTTTAACGGAAACATGGATTGAACAAAATAACAGTGCAGCTGTTCTTATCGAATCAACCCCTCCCAACTTTAGTTTTATGAGTCAGGAAAGAATGCATAAGAAAGGGGGTGGAGTTGCTATTTTGTACAATGATTCCCTTCAATGCAGGAAGACATCTTATGGGAACTTTGATTCTTTTGAATATGTGGCCCTTCAGCTGAAATGCTCCTCTCGATCTCTGTTCCTAAATATCTATAGACCACCCAAATACTGTGCAAGCTTTTTTGATGACTTTACTGAACTGCTGTCTATAGTGTGTATTGACTTTGACCGTCTAGTCATTGTTGGTGATTTTAACATCCATGTTGACAACCCCCAGGACAGAGGGGCAAAAGAACTGTTTTGTGTTCTTGATAGCTATGGACTGACTCAGCATGTGACGGAGCCCACGCACAATAAGGGACACACTCTGGACTTAATTATCTCAAAGGGTCTGAATATCTCTAAGGTTGTGGTGACTGATGTTGCACTCTCTGACCTGTGTTTTCTTTGAGAGCTCTATTTCTGTTCACAAAAATGTTCAAAAAGAGGTAACCACAAAGCGATATTTAACTGAAAACACTAGGGAAATGTTTACTCAGATTGGGAAGAAAATATCTCCATGGAGAAAGGCCATGACCGTGAGAACATAGAAGAAAGAGTGTCGAAAGGCTGAACGCAGGTGGCGAAAAACAAATCTCCACGTGCACTTTGAAATCTATAAAGAGAGACTTGGCCTTTATAATTTGGAATTGAAATTTGCCCGACAGTCTTTCTTCTCTGATATCATTGCCAAAAACAACGTACGTGCCTTGTTCGCTACCGTCAAGAGACTAACTAACCCCCCAGTGTCAGTAGCCTCTGAATTTCTATCCACCAGGGCATGCAATGATTTTGCCTCCTTCTCCACTGACAAAATTCAGAAAATCAGACTAGCAGTCAGTGCCTCTGCATCAGGAACAGCACATGTTTTGTCTCTATGTCCACCTAATATAAATTCAGACATCATGACACTATTCCATCAGATTAATGATAAAAACCTAGAGGACATTATACAACTTCTGAAATCCTCCTCCTGCTGCCTTGATATTATTCCAACAGGGTTTTTCAAAAATGTTTCTCCTTGCATGGCCTCAGATCTACTTCATATAGTAAACAAATCTCTTCACTCTGGTGTTTTTCCACAGGCCCTGAAAACTGCAGTCATTAAACTGCTCTTAAAAAAGCATAATCTAGACCAGGGGTGGCCAACCCGCGGCTCTCGAGCCGCATGCGGCTCTTTGCCTAGTTTCATGTGGCTCTTCAGTTCATATTGAATTGTATATGTGTGAGTTTGGGGGAGAGACACTGACTCCTGACTAGTGTTGCACGGTGTACTGATACTTGAAAGGTACAGCGATACCCTGCCGTTAAAAACGTTACTATTCCTCCGTTTAATTAGTATCGGTACTTTAAGAATGACGGGGGAAAGTACTCCGGTGAGAAAGCGCCGTTTAATAAGAGCCGTGTGTGTTCAGCGCTCTGCTTCCACTCCCTGCACTGCAGCCGTGCCTGCAGTCCCGCCCCTCTCAAGCACGCTCTATGTGCCTCCCCTCTCTCGTGCATGCGCTAGCTGCCAGAGCATGTGAGAAAACGAGAAGCATGGCTGCAAGTGGGAGTGCAACTGCCGCTGCGCCTCGGCTTGTTGACAAAAAAGACGCCAGAAGCTACATTTGGAAGTATTTTAGCTATATCTCTGACAGTGAGGGCAAGCCTACGGACACCACGAGGCCTGTCTGTAAGAAATGTATTAATTTTATTAATACGAATTCTTGTCATTTATTGGTATTTATTGTTCTCATTGTTTAAAAGTTTGTGTTATGGTTCTGGTGTGAAATAAAGCACAATAATTACATTTAAGACTGTTTCCCTTTTTTTAAGAAAAGTATCGAAAAAGAATCAGAATCGCAATTCTTGACTTGGTATCGTAACTAAAATGTTGGTATCGTGACAACACTAGCTACTCCTGACAGTTAAACCTGATATTTAGTCTGTTAAGTATTGAATGCTGATCATTCTGACGTAATTTGGCCGGTCAAAGTTGTTTGGGCTCGGATAAAATCGCTCCGTTACTTTCGTCCCGTGTTACTTTCGTCCCGGCTCTCCCTACGTGTGTATGTGTGGTGTCAGGTGTCAGTATGAGAGGATGACAGCGCGTCTAATTTTGATGTGGCCCAAGAGCCAATCACAATAATACCTGTGATGCAGTGAACCAATCGTTGATTAAACACTATCCAGTGTTTCCCCTACCATTGTCTTGGAGGGGCGCTGCGCCCCGCCAACGGAGTTATATATATTTAAAAAATATATATAATTATTTTTTTTTTTTAATATATATATATAGCACCAAATTACAAATAATCTATAACTACTGTCACTTTTCACATTGAACATGTGCTCTTTTATTAAATAAACTAAACGCTTTCATTTTAAGTTGTGAGTTTAGTGTTTTTGACCCAAACACTGATGCATTAATCAATAACAAGAATCCACAGCTCCTCTCTCTGCTCCAGAGGATTTATCCCAATGTCACAAAAATGCATCAGTGTCGTGGTTGAAATCTTGTCTCCAGAAAACAAAAAACTGAAACAAGCGGAATCAGTGACTGTGTGTTTGATGTGGCTCTTTGCAGTAAAATAGAAAAAATGTGGCTCTTAACCTCTGACTGGTTGGCCACCCCTGATCTAGACGCTTCAGTAATGAACAATTACAGGCCCATATCAAACCTCCCATTTCTAGGTAAAATCATTGAAAAAGTTGTCTTTCAACAGTTGATTAATTTCTTGCATTTAAATAGCTGTTTGGATGTGTTCCAGTCAGGATTTCGTCCAAACCACAGCACTGAGACTCTTGAGACTCTTGCTCTTGTAAAGGTCTTCAATGACATCCACTTAAACACAGACAGTGGCAGAACTTCAGTGTTAGTATTATTAGATCTCAGTGCTGCGTTTGACACTATTGACCACAACATATTACTAGACCGACTAGAAAACTGGGTGGGACTTTCGGGAACAGTTCTAAATTGGTTTGAATCCTACTTAAGGACAGAAACAACTTTGTTTCTGTAGGTAAATACAAATCTGAGGTGACAAATATGACATGTGGGGTTCCTCAAGGCTCCATCTTGGGGCCTCTTCTCTTTAACATCTACATGCTACCACTGGCTCAAATAATGAAAAACAACAAAATAAGTGACCATAGCTATGCGGATGACACACACATTTACATAACCATTTCACCAGGAGACTATTCTCCAGTTAAAACACTGAGTAAGTGCATTGAACAAATCAATGACTGGATGTGTCAGAATTGTCTCCAATTAAACAAAGACAAAACTGAGGTAATGGTCTTTGGAGCCAAGGCAGAACGTATAAAAGTTAGTGCTGAGCTTCAGCCTGCAATGTTCAAAACAACAGATAAAGCCAGAAATCTAGGTGTAGTCATGGACTCTGACCTGAGTTTCAACAGTCACATTAAAACAATTACTAAATCAGCCTACTATCACCTAAAGAACATATCTAGGATTAAAAGACTAATGTCACAGCAGGATTTGGAAAAACTTGTCCATGCTTTTATCTTCAGTAGACTGGACTACTGCAATGGTGTCTTCACAGGTCTCACTAAAAAATCTATTAGAAAGCTGCAGCTGATTCAGAACGCCGCTGCTCGAGTCCTCACTAACACTAAGAAAGTGGATCACATCACTCCTGTTCTGAAGTCTTTACACTGGCTTCCTGTGTGTCAAATAATAGATTTCAAAATACTGCTGCTGGTTTATAAAGCACTGAATGGTTTAGGCCCAAAATACATTTCTGATCTTCTGCTAAATTATGAACCATCCAGATCTCTCAGGTCTTCAGGGACTGGTCAGCTTTCTGTCCCCAGAGTCAGAACTAAACATGGTAAAGCAGCGTTCAGTTATTATGCTCCAAATATCTGGAACAAACTCCCAGAAACCTGCAGGTCCGCTACAACTCTTACTACTTTTAAATCCAAACTGAAGACTTATCTTTTAGTCGCTGCTTTTAATTGAAACTGAGCCGTTGTGTTCATCAGTAAAGTGGAACTTCTGTGTGAACTATTCATATCTTAAACTGCACTGTAACTTTTTATTCATGTACTTTTTATTCATGTATTTTTTCTTTTAATGTTTCTTTTATTATCTTTTACTGTTTTTAAATGCCTTTGTCTGAATGTCTTTCATTTTTGTAAAGCACCTTGAATTGCCTTGGGTTGAAAGGTGCTATATAAATAAACTTGCCTTGCCTGTTGTTAATATTATCCTTCAAATAGACCTCCACTTTGCACGGTCGATATGCTAACTACAGCCATTTAAACCCAAATCTGTTTGCTTGATGGATTTTGTGCTTAATATAGAATAAGTAAAGCATTTAGCATTAAGATAAGATTTCAAGAAATCCGAGGTATCATTGTTTATACAGTCCCCCATACTCAGGTGCATCTAATTTTCTGATTGCATTGTTATTACGTTTAAACTTTGTGCATTTTACTTCACTTTACCAGCACATACTGTAGTGCCTTTTTCTTTTCTTATGTTGAGTGTATATCATATAGCAGAGTGCATTGAAATTAAATGAATCCCAGCAGAGTGTTTTCTCGTAAACCTCCCAAAACCTGAAGCGGCTTTCGGATGCTTTCGTGACAAAAGAGAGAGACTAAAGTAGAGACTAAAGTAAGAAACAAAAGACTGAGGTCCATTCCTGCCCACCTTCCAGTCGAAGTGATTCTTTTACAGCAGCACTGAAAAGAGAGGGCAATTCTTAGTTTGTAGGTGCTCGCAGTGCTCATCTTTTTGCTCTAGATGAGCACCTTCTGGAAAATATGTTACCTGTGTGTGTGTGTGTGTGTGTGTGTGTGTGTGTGTGTGTGTGTGTGTGTGTGTGTGCGTGTGTGTGTGCCTTATTTCAATTCTGTTGGTGAAGCCTTTTTTATATCGATGCTGCATTAAATCATGCATAGTTAAGTCTGTAAACGCAAACAATGTATTTTCTCTAGCATTTGGCTTGGGCAAATAATGCATTAAATTATACATAGTATTTTCAGTACATGAAGATTATATCACATATTACATACACATTCTATAAAATAGTATTATGATATAATTATCATCACAAAAAAAATATTCAAATGTGTATGTTGACATTAAATCGAATACGAATATTGTTGCTGCTGCTATAGCATTTCTATGAGGAAACCTGTTTGGTTGCGTGATCAGATTCTTCACACATGGAGTAAATATTGACACAATAGCGTCAGTGGACTGAGTGTGACAGACACTCCGACCACAGTGTGTCAGCAGCAGTGATGCTCAGGAGCAGATGTCTGCTGTAATATGCAGACGGCCCATCTGTCACCATCAGTGTGCCGTCAGGAGGCCTTCTTCACTTGCCTGTTTTGTCCTTTTGTTCTTAATCATTTTAGTTTGGTTTATTCTTAGTATTTCAATCTTTATCACAGCATAGCCCTTCCTAGGTATTATCATTATAACTTGATAGAGAGTGGTGTTACATTGATGTGAGCGACCAATTTAGAGGAATCCTTCCTCATTTCTTTTTTTTTTTGCATTTTCCCCTTTATGTGACAGTTGATAGTGTAGAGGTGGACGGGAAATGGGGGTAAAGAGAAGATATGACTCGAACAGATTAAGTCATTTCTTTACACGGAGTGCAGGGATTTTGTGTCGCACTCACATAATGTGGGGCAACTTGCAAGACACGTTAAAGCAGGGATACCAGGACAATTACTCCCAGGTATGGGTCAAGCTCCAAAAACACTTGATCCTTTAATTCCCATGTTGCAAAAGTGTAGTAAATACTTATGTCCAACTCCAAGCCCCCAGTTTATACTGCAGGCTTTTAAGAATTGGGTGTGGACAAAAGGCCAAACGCAAGGAAAGGCTACGTTTACAAAAATACTATACCTGTGTACATATGGACTAAGCCTTAAACACATATATATATATATATATATATATATATATATATATATATATATGTATGTATATATATATATATGTATATATATGTATGTATATATATATATATATATATATATATATGTATGTATGTACATATAGTGTTGGATATGGATTTTCCTTTACATTATCACAGTATACCTACTTTGGGATGTCTGCAGATACTTTTTGTATGAATATGATGATCATGTTTGAACTGCAGAGTATGTGTCAGTGTGAGTAGCAGCTCTTCAGCCTGTGGGTGAAGCTGCTGGAGCCCACGCAGCCCTCCCACTCACAGCAGAGGACGACATGCATCAGCAGCCAGGGAAACGTAACGCACCAACACTGCAGGGTAGTGTGTCCTCCTGTACAACGTTCAGTTCCTCTTTATTCATTGTGTGTGTTCATTTTTCATTTAATCGTTTATTTGAAGAGGGACAATGCACATTGATGAACATTTTTAACAATTAATGCTTCAAAATGTAAATATGCCGGATTTGAGCTTTGAGCTCATTTCCATCCGTAGTCCCTCACATACAACATTTAAGAACATGACATTTATAAACATAGCAAAAATAAATACATGATATGCAGAAAGAGCATGAGCAGCATATGCAAGCATTAACCACAAGGCAGTGCAATGTAGCAGCTATGACATTGACATATGACAGAGTTACATAAAGTGCAAGAGGAGATAAAAGAGCTACATCAAGTGCAATAGGAGATACCCCCGTATTAAAGTGCATTTAGCGGTGATTGCACGTTTGTTTGTTTCTCATCCATTCTTTGAGTTGACCTTTAAAACTGTTCAGAGTGGGACAATCCCGTATCTCAGCTGGGAGGCTATTCCACAATCAGCTGCCCTTAATTGATAGAACATTTTGACCGAAAGTGGTCCATCTGCGGCGGACTTCACAGTCTCCTCTGGTTTCTGACCTAGTGCAGCGTCCAGTGTGTTTTCTGTGGATGAATTCCCCTAAGGGGGGGGGGGGGGGGGGGACCAGTCCATGGAAACATTTATAAAAATAAAAAAAACACATACTTTTAAAAGACTTAAAATAATTAAAGCTCAAGAAATTGTGTGTCTCAAGGATGGTACAGTGGTGGTATGAATTTGGCTTTCTGTCAAACACCTTGATAGCTCTCTTGTACAGCTGTTCTATTGGTTTCAGGTTTGTGGCACAAGCGAACGACCAGTTTGTCAAACAGTATTCAATGTGGGATAGAATCATACAGTGGAGGTATGACTTTGCAGAATTGACAGTTAAGAAAGGTCTAATTTGTTTAAAATGTTGCAAGTTCAATTTAACGGTATTGGATACTTTCTTAATATGTTTCTTAAAAGTCAAGTTCGAGTCCATTATGACTCCAAGATACTTGAAGTGGGAGACTAGTTCTAATTCTGCTCCGTTTAAAAACACATTGGATCCTTCGATTTTGACTGGTTGTTTACTGAACATCATGCTTACTGTTTTTTTTACATTTAACTTTAAGCAAATGTTGTTCAGCCAGTGTTGAACCTTGCCCAAAGCATTAGAGAGACAAGATGAGATCATTTCAGTGTTTTTGCCGTGTATAAAGATGGCCGCATTGTTGTGGCAATTTAGCACTCACAACAGGAAAGAATGAAACAGAGAGGAATCAATAAAACACTTCCCTCCTTTTATTAATTTAAGTTTCCAGATCATCCAATAAATACTCTTACAAATAACCTTTTGACATCCGCCCTGGAAAGTCCAAAATGACTTTAGCACATTCAACTCAGGACATACATTAGGCAAGTCATTAATGTACAGTGAAAACAGTAATGGTCCAGGAATGGAACCTTGTGCTCGCTTTTAGTGCTGATGAGCTTATCTCCATGTTTGACTCGACATGCACACTAATACTGGATTCCGTCGCTCCTTTACGCTTAGACGCACCAAAGTTCTCTCAGAGCCGTGGCTCAATGACTGTACTCGCGCTCTTAGAAGCACCTGCAGGCGTGCAGAGAGAAAAAGGATAAACTCCATGTCTCCCTAGAAATCCTTCGTGCTTGCCTTTCCGACTACCAGACGGCAGTCAAAGCAGCCAAAACGTAGCACATTTCTCTGTTAATCTCCAAAAACAGCCATAAACCTCAGGTTCTTTTTAATGTCCTCAACTCGATCATTCATCCCTGTGATGTTTCTCCAATTGTGCCATCGACTACTCTCTGTGATACATTTCTTACATTTTTTATTGAAAAAGTATCTGCTCTTAGGTTAGCCCACACTAGTGCTACCCCAGATCCTGCTCCTTTTCTGTGCCCTGCTGTCCTCGACCACTTTGAGCCTGTATCCCTCTCTTCTCTCTCGGATGTAGTCAAGCACCTTCGGCCGACAAACTGCACCTCAGACAGCATTCCCTCTCGCCTTCTCAGAGATGTTTTCGAATCAGTTGGAGCAAGTATTTTATTGCTAATAAACACCTCTCTTAGCTCAGGATGTGTCCCAGCTGCCTTCAAACATGCCGTGCCACTGCTTAAAAAGAAAAATCTCGATCCCTCCATTCTCGCAAATTTTAGGCCCATCTCCCAGCTACCTTTTTTTATCTGAAGTCCTGGAGCGAGTAGTCTACGCCCAGCTGCAGTCTTTTTTAACCATGCATGGCATCCATGAAAAGTTTCAGTCTGGCTTCAAACCCATGCACAGTACTGAAACAGCCCTTTTAAGAGTTTTTAATGATCTGCTCCTAGCCGCCGACTCAGGTAGCTCAGCTGTCCTGGTGCTGTTAGACCTGACAGCTGCCTTTGACACTGTGGACCATAGCATCCTGTTGTCACGGCTTGAACAGTCCGCAGGCATCACAGGCTCTGCCCTTGCATGGTTCAGGTCCTACCTGACAGACCCCAGCTTCTCAGTGCAGTTAGGTGCCTTCTCCTCTGCTAAAGCCCCTCTTACCTGTGGGGTTCCCCAAGGCTCGATTCTGGGCCCCATCCTTTTTCTACTGTACATACTGCCCCTAGGTTCAATTCTCACAAAACACAACATCCCCTTCCATTGTTACACCGACAATGTACAGATCTATCTGCCTCTCAATCAAAATGTCAACTCACTACAGCAGTTGATGGACTGCTTAACAGAACCTAACTTAACCTCAAGGAGAGCAAGACTGAGGTAATCTTTTTTGGACCCCAACCTCCAGCCTCTCCGGTTGAAATTCTGGGCTCCTTCAATAAAAACATCCTCCCCTCTGTCATGAACCTTGGAGTGACCTTCAACAGCGCTTTTAAATTTGATAAGCAGTTCAGCACCGTAGTCAAGACCTGCTTTTTTTAAATACGACTATTGGCCAAGACCAAGTAGTTTTTATCTTTTAAAGACCTAGAAAGGGTTATTAACGCCTTTGTTAACTCAAGACTGGACTATTGCATTGCTCTGTATGTGGGTATGGACCAGGCAGCTGCAAACGCCTGCAGCTAGTGCACAACGCAGCTGCACGTCTTCTCACTGGCCATAAAAAGCGTGACCACATCAACCCAATTCTGGCCTCACTACACTGGCTTCCAATTCGGTTCCGAATTGATTTTAAACTTTTTTATTTGTTTTTAAAGCACTAAATGGGCTGGTTCCGGCTTATTTAGCAGAACTCATCCATCGCTACACCCCAGGCAGAGCCTTAAGGTCGGCTGACCAGCTGCTGCTGATAGTGCCCAAGACCAGGCTCAAAACCTGAGGGCACCGAGCCTTCGCAGCAGCTGGCCCCAGGCTCTGGAACACTCTGCCCAGGTCGGCCCAGACCCTAGGGGTTTTTAAATCTACACTTAAGACTCACTTCTTCTTCTCTCTGGCCTTCTAGTCAGAGCGGTGTACGACTCCTGACATTTCCCTGTGTGTGATTTTTAGGGCCTGAGCACGAAGTGTGCGAAGACCTATTGTAATGCATAGAATTATTATTATAATTCTTCATATTCTGATGTTTCGACCTGTTTGTGAGGGTGTTGCGACACTATTCATGTAGCGACATTTGGCAGGACGGGTGAAAAATGTCACATTCTGGAGTCGATGGGTTCAAAATTTCCAACATGCTCGCTAGCGCCACCTGTGAAAATTCAGTTTTCTAAAAATGTACATAGTCGGAGCGTAAGTCTGATGGACCTGACATTTTGCACACTTATCCGGGTGAAGCTGCTCTACATATTACACTCTCGTATCCCTAAGCTCCGCCTACTTTTTAATTAGCATAATGTTACAAATAGTGAAATATTAAAGGAGACCTATCATGCTATATTTGAATAATATATTGTAGGGCCATACCTATATAAGGTATATTTATACGTTTTCTTTTTCAAAATACCTAACAGATCATGCATTTTAGCCATGCCTCATTTCGCTCTATTTTGCTGTCCTCCACCCCTGTCTTTGCATGCGCTGCAGCTGACCACGCCCCCCTGCAAAGGAGGGGGCCGAGTTACGAGCGTCATGTTACCATGCTGTTACCATGCCACGACAACCTCTCATTCCCCTGATTGGTGGAGAGTTGGCCATATAGGCGGAGCTCCTCGTTCCTGACGTCAGACTATTTTCAAATCTGTATCTGTCTGTATCAGATCCGTTAAAGCCCCGTTTTTAGAGATTTGGGTATGGAGGAAAAGAGAGAGGGTTGTGTTTTCGGACACTTGGTGAGTTCCCTGACACACCGGGGACACATATTCATGTATAAAATTACATTTTTGGATTTTCAACAGAAAACATTTTCAAAACATTTCTCAATGTGTGATAAATTGGCAGAGAGAGCTGAATTCTCTCTTCTGCTCCTGAAGGTAAAAAAAATAAGGAGGCCATTTAAGCTGTTGGAAATGTATCAGTTAAAGAGGAATAGTGGTGAAGAGAACAAGGAAATTCAGTTTTTCAGCAGCATTTAAATCAAGCTACCTGGCTACCCAGAAAAATTAAAGTTGAAATTGCTTTTTCATACAAGGAATGTATTGCTTTAATAGGCTACATTTACCGTTAACACTGATTGGACATCCACATAAAATGTGGCATTTCTCTTTAAATGTTCATTTTGTTTTCACATGAACGGACAGAAAGAGCTACATTTATCAATTGCCTTTTTAAAAGGGGGACGAATAAAGGCTTTTGCTCAATGTCAAGGAGATATCATAAAACTGCTGAATGTTCATGGTGCTAGGAAGCCGGGACACAGCACATGTCATGTGACGAGGAACAACCAATCCCAGCTGGAAGATATCTTTCCTGTTTTCCATACATTTCAGTTTTTGGTAAACATGAGAAGTTTATACATTTTAGAGCAAGACATCTGAATATGGAGTAATAACCTAGTATGTACTGTGTGTAGAGTTCTTGTGGTTATACAGTCGCAGCCTGCTGTGGGTTTTAGCCGATTCAATTCACTTCAACAGTGAATGGCTGTGAGTAAACAGCACTGTGCTCTCGATCTTAGAATATGAAGGCCTGAAGCGGGGGGAAATTCTTTGTGTTAAGAGGGACAGAGTAGGCTTTTGTAATATATTTTACTTATTTTTTTGTTTAAAAATCTAAATCGACATGCATGAAGATGTCATTCTTTATATAGCCTTCCTACCAATCGTTTTTAATATAAATAATAAACAGAGATAATATTTGACTGCACTTTCTTCCATTAGTCTGGGACATTTAAATCTTCTTGGAAATATTGACTGGCACAATCCAACGGAAACGCTGATACAACCACTGAGTTGGCCAAAAAACGAATTACAATGGGATGGGGGAAGGACTTTACTGTGGGGGAGGCCAGAGCAGGTGTACATAGAGAGGGTGGTTGATTCCCTGTCCTCCATCAGGGGGTGCTGCAGCAACCTCAGCACCCCTACTTCCCACGGCCATGTGTGTGCATGTGTGTGCGTGCGTGCCTGTGTGCGTGCGTGTGTATGTGTGCGCGTGCGTGCGTGCGTGCATCTGTGTGTGTAAGGGGGTTCAGAACAAGCTGAGGTTGAAAAGGGGGCAGAAATATGAATAAGAGAGGACATAGAGAGAGGAGGGGGGAGGGGAGTGTCAGGAAATGTATGAGGCAAGGTTTAATCTCCACACACACACACACATTTTTTAATCTCTCCAGTTTTAAACAATATGTTTGGTTTAATGTCACATTGGAATGATTTCAAACCTGTTTTTATTTATCCTAATAATTTTAAAGGAGTGCTTTGGAAATATTTGCTTACATAAATTGTGATCAAACCGTTTGAGACCCACTGAGATAACTTAGACTAAAATTAACTATCTAAACACTCAGAGAGTCCTTTAGCTCACTGAGCCTCTCAGTCTGACAGGAGAGAACTCTCCCTCCACATTATTGTAGAAACAGCTTCTTATATCCATTAGCGCAGCAGAAGCTAACAACAATCCTCTCTCTCTCTCTTTGGCTGTGAGCGGGGGATGTTGGCTCCTGATAAGCCAACATCCCCCGCTTTCATCACTTACAGGGCCCATCGTACATGGCAAATGGAAAATTTAACCGGGGTGAAAAGGGTGTTATCTTTACTTAATTATGAATGTTGTTACATCAAGGCTGAACATTCGTTTTTTTTTAAATTATATTTGTATTATATTTCCATTTAATCTTGTGGACGTGCAGATTCTCTGTCCTCCATCAGGGTGCTGCAGCAACCTCAGCACCCCTACTTCCCACGGTCATGTGTGCGTGTGTGTGTGTGCGTGTACGTGCGTGCCTGTGTGCATCTGTGTGTGTGTAAGGGGGTTCAGAACAAGCTGAGGTTGAAAAGGGGGCAGAAATATGAATAAGAGAGGACAGAGAGAGAGGAGGGGGGAGGGGAGTGTCAGGAAATGTATGAGGCAAGGTTTAATCTCCACACACACACACACACACACACACACACACACACACACGTGTGTCCGAACCATCTATGGTCCTAACCCAGCTCCACAGTGTCTGCACATCATCACCCAAACATCAGATGCAGTGAATATTTGTGGATGTGATGAAACAGAAACTCTGGATGTATGCCTCCGTATTATATTTAGATGATACATTTCAGCAGGACTGAAGTTAATGATTATTTCATGATTGATTGTTTGGTCTGCCAAATCCCAGCAAAGCTTTACCAGCGCCCGAAATGTCTCCAGATATCTTGTTTGTACGTTCAACAGTTTTCGATAATCAGTTTATTATAATATATCCGTTAGAAGCCAGACAATCAAAATGTAATACAAGGAGCAGAAAGATGGTTCATTGTTAAAAAAAGACAATCAGACAATGCAATCACAGATTGTTAATAATTAGCTGCATCAATGAAAATGATACACATTGTATTCCTGTATTTACAGTAGATTGTGTCATTTTTTATAAGTTTTAATTTAATTATACATCCAACTATTTCTTCAGTGTTCCTTCTTATTTGAATAAAAACAATTATTTTTCACTTTATTCTGATGGACAACGCAACTAAAAAACATATATTATTGAAAAGACTTAAAGGTCCGATGTCATGCTTTTCCGGTTATTACCCGTCCCCTTGTGTTATGAAGGTTGTTCTGCATGTAAACGGTCTGCAGAGTCACAAACCCTCAAAGTACACCCTGTAGCGAGTAAAACTCTAACACAGAAAAGACCTCTCTGTGCTGCCCCAACAAGCCGTGTAGGACAGAGAGTGAATACACATACTATACAGAGATGCTGTGAGAAACCAATGTGAGTTTGGAACATTGCACAATATAAATCTATTCTAGTAGACCGCAACAGTGGAATTATGATCAGTAGAAATGGCCATGACATGGGACCTTTCATTCTAATTAGCTCATGTTATCAGAGCTGATGATCTGATTAGATTTTGGAGTTTATTTTTGCCTACATTTGCATAGTGATGAGGAAAAGGTGATTAACATGATATGCTTTAGATTATGAGTGTATGCTAATACCTCACAGGTGATGTGTAGAGATACAGATTCACTGATCAAGGTGCTAGTTAGTTTATTTTGTGACCTTATTATAGTAACGGGTTATGTTTGTTATTGCATGGTGATTATGGTGTGACATTTGGTAGCTTTACAGCATTTTGTGCTCACCTGAGGTCTCATTTATACAACTTTGCATAGGATTCACTTTCAAATATGGCGTACGTAGGAACAAAAGAATTGCTTGAGCACACAAATATCCAGATTTATAAAACATTGCACGCATGTCCAACACCGGTTTGCCTTTATAACTCACAATCAACTTTGTAGAATAATCTTGTGTCAATGTCATTGTAGCTAGAGTTGTGTAGGTTTTATAGTTATAGCATTCACATTGTGGGGACTTGACTCCCTTTGGTGCCAATATGCTGTGGATGGTACCTGATATTATTTGGTACCATCTTATCGGACATTCTAAGTGATAGGTCCAAGCTATTTGACCATTCAGTGCAGACCATTGATTGGACAGAGGGATTTGTCACTGATGCGTCATGGGACATCCTGTACTATCCAGACCTTTTTAAACAGCAAACTACCATCAATTTCTTATGAACTCAGGCAAGACGGTTCTATGTTTGTTTGCAGATGAAAGGATTCACAATCAACGCAGCTTTTGCGGGCTCCATGTAACGCCCAAATTTGCCTATAAATAGTCAAAGAAACGGCAATATGAATATTCATTCGGATTGTCACCAAAATAAATAAATCAGTGGTTCTAAAAAGTTACAAAATACACATAGCCTTGGCAGTTGTGCTTGTTCCGGGGACAGTGGACACCCCCTTGATGAGAAACTGTTAGAAATGATCTGGGAGTGGAGTCATGACTGGGGGTGTCAACAGAGAACCGCACATTTTCTCGTCATCTTTAAAAACGCAAAGATTGCTTAGAAATTGCCGTATGCCATCTTTTGAGCTTTACATGTTCACTCGTTACATGGTCTGAATGTCATTCTCTCCTCTAATGGTGAAAAACATGAAAGATTTGACCTCTGTTTCCCCCCTCCCTCTATCCCCATCTCTATCCGCCCCGTCCATGCAGGAGGGCCAGCAGCTGATCCAGGAGAAGCCGGAGCTCAGCCAGGTGGTGCGGATGAAGCTGGAGGAGATCAGGGAGTGCTGGCAGGAGCTGGAGAGCACCACCCAGGCCAAAGCCCGGCAGCTCTTTGAGTCCAACAAGGCCGACCTGCTGGTGCAGAGCTACGAGAGCATGGACCAGAAGCTGGGCCAGCTGGAGGTCCAGCTAGCCTACGTGGACCAGGGACAGGACCTCACCACTGTCAACAAGCAGCTCAAGAAACTACACGTACGTAGGATTACGAAACATTAAAGTCTATTTCACTCCATTTGAAACCAGAGACTATCTGGTATAAATCCTTTACCTCTAACCTCTAGATTACTCAAAGAGGTCTATAAGCCCATTATGCAATTGGTAAATAAGGAAACGACAACCAACATTTTATAAAGTTTTCGATTTGTTTACTGGAAACATCATTTGTTGTATCCTAATTAGTCAGCTCCAGGCCACAGATTTTAACTTTACAAAGACATTTTCTCCAAGAAAAACCTTAACATTTAAAACATGTTTTGTGATACCAAATAGAAGTACATGATTGCATTTATTTAAGGTTTTAACATTCTTTTTTTGAAAAAGATGAACAATGTAAATGTTAACAATGCTCGGTTCTCCTCTGGATTGTTTTTTGGTTGTAGGATATTTTCACATTTTGTAACAAGAAGCCCATGAGACAATAAGTGTTTCTATTTTCTTTATGAATTACTGAGGCTTTTTTCCAGCCCTTACCCTCAAGCACATGAGTTTAAAATGTTCCAAACATTCCAAAACATTAAACTCCAAACTATAACACTAAATAGTAAATAAGACTCCGTATCTCTGCCTCTTTGCTCTACACGGAACGGTCTCACAATGACTCGCTGTTCCTGCTGTTATCTGCACACAGTGATGGTCTCATCTCATTCATATTTTAACAAAACATCATGTTTGGAAATAACTAACAGCAACATTTCTCACTGTTTGCCTGCAATATTTTCCATTCAGCTTTTCATCTCATTTCAGCTTTTCATCTCATTTCAGCTTTTCATCTCATTTCAGCTTTCCATCTCATTTCAGCAAAGTCAGGCTCTTTTCATTTCACGCCAACATACATTTTAAATTTTTGATTCTTTTTTTTAACTCTATAAGTATCAGCCATTTATGCCAACCCATTGAGCTTTCATAACAGTTTCATACCAACGTTATACATTTCAAATTCTACATTAGAGTGCATTTCTACACCTTTAATCAGTGGGAAATGTTAGTTTTTTTAGTATGCTAACAAGACACTAAATGTATTATAAATGTTGTTTAACCAACAGTTTACATTTTCAATAAGAAAGCCTCCTTTTTATTACAAAATAATAAATCTTACATTATCAGTTTTGAATGAATGACTCACCTTTGAAAGGTTTTACATTGTCTTTTAAACGTTATTTCAATAAGTGAGGACATGTTATTACATTATTTGTCAAGTTAGTGCATAATTGGGTTTTTATAACCTTTTCAATCGGGTTAAGTGCAAATACTAATACTTTTCCAGGATGTGTGTAACATTATTAGGTACTACATACACTTTACCTGACGATTAGGCATAATGACTATTTGTTACGTTTAATTTCATGTTAGCACAAAGTCGTTTGTTTCTGTACGTGTGATTGTGGAATAAACAATATAGTTTAGAGGAATCGGATTGTTTGACGCAGCAGACAGCGGGCAAGTGTGACCCGGGTGGACGCACAGACTCATCCTCTCATCACTTCATCCTCTCCCACAGCATTCAGCTTACAGCTTCCTTTAACAAGCCGCCATTAGCACTGCTTTACCACATCATCAAAACTCCACTACCCAGCATCCATCCTGGCAAGGGGTACAGTAAACTTCACTACACTTCATGTCTGTCAGTTATTCTTTGGCTGCCCTGGGTTATTTTCATTCATCTTTGCATTCATTCTTTCATCTTTATTCAGTATGACATCTCATTATTTCTGTTGTGATCCTTCCACCGTTTTTAGTTTCATGCTGTCATTTCAGGCATATATACGTATCTCTTCACTGTAGGCAGAGAGTCAAAAGAATGATAGACTTCACATCCACTCTTTATATCTTTCTTCTGGATCCCATGACAACACGTCTACCTCCATCCATCCCTCCTAAACACACATTCTCTTTTCCTCAGTCCGTCTTTATAACTTCTGCTGTGCTGCCATCCTGTTCCTTCTCTTCCTGTCCCCCCCTCAGACGATGGAGAGCCAGATGGAGGAGTGGTATAAGGAGGTGGGGCAGCTCCAGGCGCAGGTGGCCTCCATCCCACAGCAGACAAAGATCAAGGAGACGGTTGCAGAGCGACAAGCAGTGGTGGAGGCCAGGATGGTGCGACTGATCGAGCCGCTGAAGGAGAGGCGGCGGATCCTGCTGGCCTCCAAAGAAGTTCACCAAGTGGGACGAGACCTGGACGATGAGATCGTGAGTCTGACAGCCGTCGGCCATCACAAACACAATCACTTATTTCCATCATTTAGAGACATTTTACTGAGTTTCACACACAAAAGACATTTAAAAATTATAAAAGGAAATGTTTACAAGAAATGTAAATGTAAAATAAGGAAAAACAGACAATTTAGTGCCGAGGCAGCAACTTAGCTCATTTCAAATTACAAAAGTATGTATCAATCTTTGCGCAACCAAAACAGGAAGAGGAGTGCTTTTGTAATGCTCCAATCAAGATGCAAACTACTTCGTCACTGTGACACTGTGAATCCTTTCATCTGCAAACAAACATAGAACCGTCTTGCCTGAGTTCATAAGAAATAGTGCAATCTAAATTGATGGTAGTTTGCTGTTTAAAAAGGTCTGGATAGTACAGGATGTCCCATGACGCATCAGTGACAAATCCCTCTGTCCAATCAATGGTCTGCACTGAATGGTCAAATAGCTTGGACCTATCACTTAGAATGTCCGATAAGATGGTACCCAATAATATCAGGTACCATCCACTGCATATTGGCACCAAAGGGAGTCAAGTCCCCACATGAATTCAATAGTAATGGCAAACTGTTAGAGCACTATATAATACAAAACTATTCAAATTGAATGTAAAAATAAATCACACATTTTGTGCACATCTTAAATGTTTTTCAATAAATGTTGATGATAGATATCTTAATATCTAATTATGATGTATGTGATGGAAACTTCTGTGCAGCAATACAGAGCCAAGGCTCAGGAAAGGATGGAAGCAGGAGCGGCTTTAGTCAAACACTAATATTTATTGAGAGTAGAATACGGCCGGAGAGATCACAGAGCATTTCACACTTGCATGTAAACTACCAAGCAAACTCTGAAGACACAAAGAGTAGAAACATTCATCTGTAGAGAGAAAAGGAGGGATCTAGAAAGCCCGCCTTTTTCTTCTTAATTATTACCAGACATGGGAACAAAGACCAGTTTGTGTTACCAACTGACATGGGCCAAACTTCTCCCCCACAGGAAGGCAGAGGACCTCTTGACCTGTGTTCTCCACACATTACAGATAGGAGCTGCAACTTAACACAAAGCATATGTTTCTAATTTGACAGGTTTCTCAGAAAAGCTGAGAAACTCAAGACACAAAGAGATCGGATTCAAATATTCCCTGACAATGTAGATATCTCTATAGTACATCATTATTAGATTCACCAACAACAAACATGAACTGCTGAGTGTGGTATTGTTGTGGTTTCAGTTGTGGGTCCAGGAGCGCCTCCCGATGGCCATGTCTCAGGAGCACGGCTCCTCTCTGCAGGCGGTGCAGCAGCTCATGAAGAAGAACCAGGTGAGGAAATCAAGAGCTGGTGATTCTAAAGGTAGCCTTAACCTAATACATACCACTCTAATGTCAACTTATTGTGGTCCAAAGAAATCTGGATGGCAAAAATTAGATATAAAACATGATATGCAAACCTTAGTCCTAATTCCTCTCCCTTGACACCTACTCACCTACTTTATGTACCTTACTTAATGTACTACTATATTTCAATGGTATTATTGTTGTTCTGTTTTAAACCACGTTAAAAATACCTCACCAGTCACCTCTTCTTTCCTGTTCTGAACCCGTGCCTCTCCTCCAGACTCTTCAGAGGGAGCTGCAGGGCCACAGGAGCAGGATCGATGATGTCCTGGAGAGGGCGGGGATCATCGCCTCCATCCGCAGCCCCGAGGCGGACAGCGCCCGGGCGGGCCACGAGCAGCTGGCCGGGCTGTGGGCTCTGCTGTGGCACGAGACGGAGAGGAGGCAGCTGGTGCTGGACGCCATGTACCAGGCCCAGCAGTACTACTTCGACACGGCCGAGGTGGAGGCCTGGCTGAGCGAGCAGGAGTTGCACATGATGAACGAGGAGAAGGGGAAGGTGTGTGCGCCATTTAATAAACTGCTGATTATCTGGTTCAAAATCACGGCATGTCGTCTGTTATCAACATGAAAGGATTTCATTATTTAGTCATTATTACTACCCTGATTGCACAAGCCTCTGCTAAACTCACCAAGGTGTAAACACAATCAATCCAAAATCATGGATAATTCTTTAATACATCTCTTTCATGGACCTTAATCTTGACATTAGTTCTTCCTCTTCACGTAGACAGTTACAAAGGATGGAAATGAACACTTGCCATATGCGAGTACATTACATTACATTACATTGCATTTAGCAGACGCTTTTGTCCAAAGCGACTTACAATAAGTACATACGACCAGGAAGACACAGCCCAGAAGAAAAACAGAATCATATAAGTACAGCAGGTATCATAGAGCCACACATTTCAAGTGCTACTCAGCTGGCTATAGATAGGCCAGTCCTATGTTAGCATATAAGTGCTTTGTCAGCTGGCTATAGATAAGCCAGTCCTATGTTAGTATATAAGTGCTTTGTTAGTAATTCTATCGCTCAAAGTGGAGTCGAAAGAGATGAGTTTTCAGTCTGCGCCGGAAGATGTGCAGGCTTTCTGCCGTCCTGATGTCAATGGGGAGCTCATTCCACCATCTTGGAGCCAGGATAGCAAACCCACGTGTTTTTGCTGATGGGAACTTGGGTCCACCTCGCAGCGAGGGTGCAGCGAGTCGTTTGGCTGATGCCGAGCGGAGTGCACGCGCTGGGGTGTACAGTTTAACCATGTCCTGGATGTAGGAAGGGCCAGATCCATTCGCAGCATGGTATGCAAGTACTAGTGTCTTGAAGTGGATTCTAGCAGTTACCGGGAGCCAGTGAAGGGAGCGAAGGAGCGGAGTGGTGTGGGAAAATTTTGGAAGGTTGAAGACCAGACGAGCCGCTGCATTCTGGATGAGCTGAAGAGGTCGGATGGCACATGCAGGTAGACCAGCCAGGAGGGAGTTGCAATAGTCTAGGCGTGAGGTGACGAGAGCCTGGACCAGAACCTGGGTGGCTTTCTGGGTCAGCTGGGGACGAATCTTCCTGATGTTGTACAGCGTATATCTGCAGCAACGAGTTGTAGCAGCGATGTTTGCAGTGAAGGAGAGGTTGTTATCCAGGGTCACACCCAGATTCCTTGCGGTCAGAGTCGGGGAAACAACAGAGGTGCCGATGTTGATCGTCAGGTCAAGAGTAGGACAATCTTTTCCCGGAAGGAAAAGCAGTTCAGTCTTGTCAAGGTTGAGCTTGAGGTGATGAGCAGACATCCACTGAGAGATGTCAGCTAGGCAAGCAGAGATGCGTGCGACGACCTGGGTCTCTGAGCGGGGAAAGGACAGAATCAATTGGGTGTCGTCAGCATAGCAGTGGTAAGAAAAACCATGCGGGCTAATGACCGATCCGAGCGAGTTTGTGTACAGAGAGAAAAGGAGGGGACCAAGAACAGAGCCCTGAGGGACCCCTATAGTTAATTGACAAGGGTCAGACTCAGACCCTCTCCAAGTTACCCTGTAGGTACGGTCTTTGAGGTATGAGGCGAGGAGGGAGAGTGCAGAGCCTGAAACTCCAAGTTCTTGGAGAGTGCGAAGGAGGATCTGATGGTTCACCGTGTCGAATGCAGCTGACAGGTCCAACATGATGATGACAGAGGAGAGGGATGCAGCTTTAGCAGTGTGCAGTTCCTCAGTGACAGCAAGGAGGGCCGTTTCTGTGGAGTGACCTGCCTTGAAACCAGACTGGTGCGGATCCAGGAGGTTGTTCTGGTGGAGATAACAGGAGAGTTGTTTAAAGACAGCGCGTTCAAGTGTTTTAGACAGGAACGGGAGGAGAGAGACAGGCCTGTAGTTTATAACATCGGACGGGTTGAGAGTGGGTTTCTTTAGGAGAGGGTTTACTCTTGCCTCCTTGAGACTGTTTGGAAAGTGACCAGAAGTTAGAGAAGTGTTGATGAAATGGGTGAGAAACGGTAGAATTTCAGGAGCGATAGTCTGAAGGAGGTTTGAAGGGATGGGGTCCAGAGGACAGGTGGTAGGGCGGGCAGAGGTAATGAGGGTAAGAACCTCACTTGGAGAGAGAGGGGAAAAGGAGGTTAGTGAGTGGTTGAAAGGAGGGTCTGGTGACCCAGCGGTCAGTAAAGGTGAGTCAGAAAAAGAAGAGCGAATATCATCAACCTTTTTTTCGAAGTGGTTAACAAAGTCGCTTGACAGAAGTGAGGAGGGGGGAGGGGCTTTGGGAGGGTCCAAGAGGGTGGAGAAGATGGAAAATAGTTTTTTGGGATTGGAATAGGAAGATTGGATCTTATCTTGAAAGAAAGTGCTCTTTGCCTGAGAGATGGAGGCAGAGAAAGAGGAGAGGAGAGCCTGATAGGTTAGGAGGTCGTCACGGTGTCTGGATTTCCACCATTTCCGCTCTGCTGCCCGAAGGACGTACATTTAGTCCGAGTAAATGATGTAAACCTCTTGCCACTCCGGACAGACGTATGCATTTCCCCCATACTGGTTAAAGCTGCTGGCTTGCTGTCCTTATAATTATCTGAGTCTGTCTTGCTTCATAATAATGGGTAGTACCTATAAGAGTGGGCAATGTGACTTAAGATATGTTATTAAACACATGGAGCAAAGTCGTTGAACAGCAAAGCAGAGGGGCCGCGGTGGAGACAGGGAGGAGACTATAGTTTATTTTTCCAACATTACTGTTGCTGCTTTCGAAACAACATTACGATATTTTTATGGAATTATATTCATAAAAATGTAAAAAGGCAATTCATTTGGTTTGACTGGTAAACAATCTGGCTTTAAATCAACCAGCCACCTTTAACAGGAAGCCAAAAGTACATTTTGGACACTTATTTATAGAGGCAGAATTGAGCATTTGTGCTGTGTGTGTTTTATTTATTAAAAAAAGGAAACTCTGCCTTGTGTCGTTTCCTCCTCCCTCAGGACGAGCCGAGCACGCTGCAGCTGCTGAAGAAAACACCTGGTCCTGGATCAGACCATCGAGGACTACGCTGAGACCATCGGCCTGCTCTCACAGCAGTGTCGACAGCTGCTGGAGATGGGCCATCCAGACTAGTGAGCCTTAAAACACACACTGTTTGTTTTCTGTTCGTTTCCAAAGTCAACCACGAGAACCCTGAAAAACAGTTGCTAATTTCAAGCATTCCTTTCTTATTCATTTTCAAATTCGTGTTGCTTATGTTTGATCTGAAGAGGACCAAAGGGGTCTCACTACTAGACTGTCTAGACATAAGTCTGTGAAACATCAGTCTAGTAGTGAGTCCTCCCTTTTGTTCAGCCAAGCTGTTTTTGTTCACATTAATTCATGTTACAATTACAAGTAACTTTCATGAACACACTGTCAAATATATATATCTTTTATTTAACCAGGTAAAAAGACTCATTGAGATTAAAACCTCTTTTCCAAGAGTGACCTGGCCAAGAAAGGCAGCATGAACGAAGTTGCAACAGATAAAACACAGACAAGACAGGCAGACAAATACAGCTGAAAAACACAAATCAAATGGCACATCAGCCAGTCAATATGCCAAATAAAGCAAACTATTGAAAATCATTCAAAACTGGCAAAATGTAAAATGATTTTTGGATATACGAGCACTCACATCTACCAATGGTGTCGTGTTCTCTGTCCTTTAAGATGGACCTGGATTCCCCCATAGTGATTACATCTGAGAGTTTCAGCTCCTTCTGTTCCAAGCTGTGGGGGCCGCATATTTAAAAGCTGTTTTATTCAGTTTTGTTCTCACTGTAGGAACCAGCATCTGAATCAAATCTTGGGAGTGCAGGCCATATAGACTTTCTCTTTGACACATATATAGTATGTGCAAATGTAAATGTAGGAGGGAACCAACCCAAGCAGAGATTTATAAATAAAACCCAACCAATGGGAAAGTCTGCGAGCAGACAAAGATGGCCAATTAACAGCAGCATTTTCTCTGCAGTTAGAGAAAATCTCCCCATGCAAAGGTCCGGAACTTCAAAATGTCTAAGTTGCTTTATGAATTAGTGTGATATGTATTGAAGTAGCTGTAGCTTTATCAACATCTGCATGTAATCAACAACTGACTGCCGATCAAATAAAGAAAGTACAATTCAAAAACAACAATATTTATTGTCAATTAACATTGAACTATACAGATATACAGTAAATAATGTGGATATGTGTAATGTTCCTCTCGGGGCTGCATTTAATAAAATAGCTTTGGAAAATATGTGCATCTTAAAAGTGCTTAATTTTAGATAAATAAAATAAAGTGTAGCAGCAGCTTGAGTTTCCCTTTTTCTTTGTTAACCGTTTCACATCATGACTTAACAGTTTCAGCCGATTATAGAACAATATCAGTCTTTACACATCACAACAATTGAACAGTTTTAAAGTTTCTCTTTCTTTCCCTCTTATATTGCAGTCCCTCACTCACTTTGTTTTAATACAGTGCGAGAATTGAGCTCGAGCTTGTCCTGCCAGGAGTTTGTAAATCTGGGCTGAAATGGTGTCAGGGCCATTCTCATACACACACATGCAGGTGCTCATTGGTTAGCCTCGGTTAGCCTGCCCTGGAATGATATTTAGTTTTAATTTTGATCCTGGTGGACTGATCATATTGGGCTCTGAGACTGCTTCTTTTTTGTGACCTCAGTTCTGACTTGAGAGTGTTTTGTCTCATAGTGGCATTTTGGCACTTTTAATGAGCACCACGGTCTCTGAACAAATGAGACACACTGGTTCTGTGCTCCCAGTGGGCAGGATGAACATGAATGAGTCCACTCAGGGTTCAAAGCTATGTTCTCACTGTCCACTTTCCTCTTCTTGGAGAGCGCCATGTGTAATTATTTGTCTCTCCCTGTCTGCTGCTAAAACGCCTGTTCACTCTCCTCTCCGTATTCTCTCCTTGTATCGCTAATTATTCTCTTCACTCACTTTCCTCTCCGCTTCTATCTGCCGTTCTCTCGTCTCTTCTTCTGTGTTTCTCTCCCTGTGTCGCTCGCCCGTCCCTTTCGCCCCCTGATGGCGGCGGTTAAAATAGAATAGCCCCATCAAAATTGAAATCCCCTATTAATGTATTGATTATAGGTCCGGGTCCGTATAGGTCTGGGTCCCGATCCGGACCGAGGTCCGCCTGTTACTTAACTATGGTGTACTCGATATCCACATCCAGTAATAAATCGTAAGGCACAATGGTACACAGTATCCACGCTCTTTAGGCACTGGTCAGAGGCATTCATGTATAGCAGATCACCATAATCTAATACAGGTAAAAACGTTGCAGATATCAAATGTTTCCTTGTCTGAAAAGAGAAACAGGATTTATTTCTGTAAAAGAAACTTTGAAACAACATTTTCCGTGTGTAACTTGAAAGACAAGTTCTGTTCAATAAGAAATTCCAGATATGTGTAAGTAGTGACCCTCTCAATGTCATGTTACAAATCTTGGGTAGAATAGATGGTAACTTTTTGCCATTCGAAAATATCATCACATTTTTCAGCATTAATACCAACTTCAGTCGGTATAAATAGGTTTGTGGCATCAAAGGCAGACTGGAGGAAATCTAGACTTTGCTCTGTAGAAGCGGAGGAACAATAAATAACAGTATCATCTGCATAAAAATGGTAAGAAGCATTTGCTAAATTATTACATAGATTATTTACATATATGGTCAAAAGAATCGGTCCTAATATGGAACCTTGTCGCACACCCTTTGCTATCGGGAGGGAGGAAGAAGAGGACCCAGAAAAGGCATTGGGTTCTCGCTGATAAATCATTTAAAAACCAACCTAAGCCGATACTGTGAGGTCTTTCCGCCAGGATGATATGATCCACTGTGTCAAAACGCCTTTGACAAATCAATAAATAGAGCTGCACAATACTTTTTACAGTCCAATGCCTCAATGATGTTGTTCACCACTTTAATAGCAGCAGTTGTTGTTCTGTGTTGTTTTCTAAAACCGGATTGGTGCTCTGACAAAATATCATTTGTGTCCAAGAATAATTTTAGTTGTTCACTGAGAAGCTTTTCAAGGACCTTCGCTACAACACATCATTTTGAAATTGGCCTATAATCATTAACAGATGAGGGATCCCCTCTTTTCAGTAAAGGAAGAACATGTGCAGATTTCCATATGTTAGGAATCTCATTGTTGGAAAGAGTTAAATTAAAAAGATAAGTAAGCGGCTCAGCTATAAAGTCTGCAGCTAATTTAAGAAAATGAGGAGGAAGTTTGTCTGGACCTGCCGATTTGTGTGGATCCAGATTCTGCAATGCTTTATGGACCTCTATCCCCTTGATACATGTGAAATGTAATGGCTGAGCCACGGGATGGGATGGAGGTGGTGAGGAATCAATGTTCTGTCCAGGGTCTGAATGTAGGGACTCAAACAAAGAACCAGAAGAAATAAAATGTTCATTAAAGCAGTTGAGAATGGCCGATTTGTCAGTGAGAGTTTGCGAGTCTGTAACAATGCAGGCTGGTAATTCATTTTTAGTTTCTGTTCCAAATGAGTTTTTTATTACCTTCCAGAATTTCTTTGGATAATTTAAGTTACTAGTAGTATTAGAGATGTAGTATCAGATTTAGCCTTTTTAACTAGGAAGGTGAAACGATTTCGGAGCTGTCTAAAAACAATCCAATCCACTTGGGATTTCGATTTTCTGGCCCTTGACCAGGCAATATCCCTCTCCTTTAGAAAGCTGCCTGTGAGGACTAAAACAGGGATTTTTTTAATTCTAATAAAAGCCTCATGAAAATAATCCCATGCCAGTTCAATATCACTAATGAGAGAGATCTTGTTCCTATCATAATCCCACAGGTCATGAAAAAATGCTTGCTCGCAGAAATGTTTAAAACGCTACAGCATTTCACAAAACGCCACAGCGTTTCAGAAAACACTACAGCATTTCAGAAAACACCACAGCATTTCACAAAACGCCACAGCATTTCAGAAAACGCTACAGCATTTCAGAAAACGCTACAGCATTTCAGAAAACGCTACAGCATTTCAGAAAACACCACAGCATTTCACAAAACGCCACAGCATTTCACAAAACGCTACAGCATTTCAGAAAACGCCACAGCATTTCACAAAACGCTACAGCATTTCACAAAACGCTACAGCATTTCAGAAAACACCACAGCATTTCACAAAACGCCACAGCATTTCACAAAACGCTACAGCATTTCACAAAACGCTACAGCATTTCACAAAACGCCACAGCATTTCACAAAACGCCACAGCATTTCACAAAACGCTACAGCATTTCACAAAACGCTACAGCATTTCAGAAAACACCACAGCATTTCACAAAACGCTACAGCATTTCACAAAACGCTACAGCATTTCACAAAACGCTACAGCATTTCACAAAACACTACAGCATTTCACAAAACGCTACAGCATTTCACAAAACGCCACAGCATTTCACAAAACGCTACAGCATTTCACAAAACGCTACAGCATTTCACAAAACGCCACAGCATTTCACAAAACGCCACAGCATTTCACAAAACGCCACAGCATTTCAGAAAACACAACAGCATTTCACATTGGACGGAAAGGGTATTCCTTTAGGGAGAACACTTCTTGTTTGTGATTGGACAGCCAGAGAAGCACTACTGTGATGTGGTTGTTTTTGCTGCCAGTCAAGAAATGACGCTTCTTGGTTGGTCAACACCCGACTGCGAAATATGTCCCAACCACGGTCCCAACACATCAGCCGTTAGCATACACTCAGAGTTAAACATATACAAACCACAGACTGTCTATGTCATGGCGAATACAGTCGCCGCTTTATTTATGTCTGTATGACGTTGTTGTGAGTGTGGACGGAGCAGCAACAGGTTAGTTTAGCCTGATGGGTCCGATTCCATTCAGAAAACACGCATTTTAAAAGCTTTTCACCTGCCATCTTATCTGCAGACTTGTCAAAGCGTTAATTCATGGTTTTTACTAACCGGTATCAGTATGTTGTTACTTCGGCATCACTTTGAAACGTGTATTACAATTAAATCACGGTCAAATATGTTCATTTTGTTGTAGTTGGTATCTCCCATAGGATTTACATGGAGATACGCCCCGCCCCCTCTCCAGCGCCTCTTGTTTGATTGACAGGAGCAAACACAGCTGACAACCGCGGTGAAACTCGAGCGATTAGAGCGATGCGAATATTGGGTGGTCTACCATAGTATTTACATGGAGATAAGCCCCTTAAAAACCATGAATTAATAAAGCATTAATTCTGTGTTTACTCCTGTCATTCAAACAAGACGCTGGAGAGGGGGCGGGCCGTATCTCCATGTAAATCGGAATCGGATCGATCAGGCTAAACTAACCTGTAGCTGCTCCGTCCACACTCACAACAACGTCATACAGACATAAATAAAGCAGCGACTGTATTCGAAATGACACAGACAGTCTGTGTTTTGTATATGTTTCAGTTTCTGAACAGATATGAGGAGCTTTGAGCTAACAGCTAACGGCTAACGGCTGATGTGTTGGCCAATCACGAAGCGTCATTTCTTGACTGGCAGCAAAAACAACCAATCACAGCAGTGCTTCTCTGGCTGGCTCTGTCCAATCACAAACAAGAAGTGTTCTCCCTAAGGAATACCCTTTCCGTCCAATGTGAAATGCTGTGGTGTTTTCTGAAATGCTGTGGTGTTTTCTGAAATGCTGTTGTGTTTTCTGAAATGCTGTGGGCCTTCAGGGCCGCCATAAGAGACGATTTATCTTGGTGTTTAAGATTAGGACGAGTTGGGCTATTGATAAATTGCATAAGATTAAAAGAGTCACAGGTTGATTTAAAACTATCGGAGACAGAGGACAACCAGTCCCAGTTAAAGTCTCAATCAATTCAAATCTCATTCAAGCAAGATAACTGATGACTCAATGATGATAAAGCCTCAATGCTTGCTGAAGGGAGTCTATAGCACCCTATAACAGTGATACAATGACCCTTAAGAAGTTCTAATTTCAGCGCAAGTAGTTCAAATTGTCTGCTGAGACACAGATGATTGGATGGTAGCATGACACTGTAGTAGCAACCTGTCAATCACAAGGTAGTCTCGCCCTGAAGATTCTTACAGCTTATGAAAATGTGTGATTTTATTTACAAAATAATTTCAGGTAAAGGGATTATACTTTCAAGATAATTCACAGATTAATATTAACGCAACTCTAATCTCATCAAATCTCCACCCCCCTCAGTGTCTCACTCGTAGAGCTACATTTCCCATCTGTTTGAGGAGAACAACGATCTGGAATGGCCTTCCAATCATAACAAAAAACTGTACTTGCTACATTGCTTTTAAAAAATACCTGAAAAATCATTTCACCAGTGTATAATGCCTAGTTAAAAATTGTAAGTATAATTTATGTTCTTGATTTTTGCCATTTTTATTGAATGTAAGTAATCATTTCTATATTGATTTTGTGTTTTATATTAAATTGTGATTTTTAACATTATTTAGGTAGAGGCTTTAAATAAGCCCAATGGGTTGTTTGCCTCTTTCTGCACTGTTTATACTTTCTTATCGGTTATCTTTGTGTCATTTTAACTGTGCAAAAACTGTCCTGTGTTTTCCTCAGCGAGCAGATCAGCAAGCGGCAGTCGCAGATCGACCGTCTGTACGTGTCTCTGAAGGACCTGGTGGAGGAGAGGAAGAGCCGCCTGGAGCAGCAGTACTGGCTCTACCAGCTCAACAGGGAGGTGGACGAGCTGGAGCAGTGGATCGCTCAGAGGGAGGTGGTGGCCAGCTCGCCTGAACTGGGTCAAGACTACGAGCATGTCACGGTAAGTGTACGAACGGTTGGTGTCTGTAGATGTCACAGAAGTCAGATGTTGAAAAAGCATATTGAATGCATATAGAGAATGTACTACTATCTACTAAACCTCCAGGTCCTGCAGGAGAAGTTCACAGACTTTGCGTCAGAGACGGGCAGCGTGGGACAGGAGCGAGTGACCGCCGTCAACCAGATGGTGGACGAGCTGATCGACTACGGCCACGCAGAGGCCGCCACCATCGCTGAGTGGAAGGACGGGGTGAACGAGGCCTGGGCCGATCTGCTGGAGCTGATGGAGACCCGGGCGCAAATGCTCGCCGCCTCACACCAGCTGCACAAGTTCTTCTCTGACTGCAGAGAGGTAAGATGCCTGAAGAAACACAGATATCATAAGGGGTTATTAACTTTAGAGTAAAACTGTACAATATCATATGTTGCAATTATACAACAAGAAAGGACATTTAATGTAAGAATGAGCAGATTGATTTGGTTTTACCCTAACCCTATTTGTTCAAAATTGCCTACCTCAGATTTCTACTACTGATTTCCTTCTTCAATCACACTTCTTTTATATAAGACACCTTCTGAACTGCTTGTGTTCTTTTGTGTTCAGGTTTTGGCCCAGATTGAGGACAAACATCGGAGGCTTCCTGAAGTTCGGGCTCGGCAGGGCAGCTCTGCCAACACCAGCACACTGCAGAGACTGCTGCACAGCTTTGAGCAGGACATACAGCTGCTGGTCACACAGGTACTGCAACATGCACCTGAACACACAGCATGGGACATAACTGTTGCAGAACAGTGATGATGTCCATTCTGTAAAGGTCAACAGAACGTTTTCTGATGCTAATTCAGCAATTGTTTATAAGTAATTACACAGCGGATGTTTGTTTAGCATGCATGCTTCCTTTAGCGAGGAGTGCCTCACATTCAAACGAACATGGAATGATTATTTAAAATCAATAAAATAGCAATTCACATTTTGTGTATATGGCTTTTAAACTGATTTTTTTCCTTTGCATCATTTTGTTCTTTCTGTTTTTGTAAGAATTTGTAATATACATTTATTTTATTTTTAATTACATAAATGAACTGAAATGGATTGAAAGTACATTTGGTTATTTATGAGACAGAGTCTGAATGTACTTGCTCTGCATTTCATTTAGAAGTGTCTAGTCCCTGTCATGCACCTGGGGAACAGAGCAGTAGAACATTTTACTGAAGAACGATGCAAAATCACAGCTGCTCTTTGTCAACTGCACTGACAGAGCCTGTATCATTTGGCCCTGACAAAACACAGCTGTCAGAGCAGCTGTGTTTTGTGCATCATTTGAAAAAAAACTCTTTTGTATTTATTTTAGTTTCTTCCTCGTTCAGCTTAGCGTTTTCCTAAAATCTTCCCTCCCGCTCTGCCAGGTGCGTCAGCTGCAGGAGAGCGCGGCTCAGCTGAGGACGGTGTACGCCGGGGAGAAGGCCGAAGCCATCGCCTTCCGCGAGCACGAAGTGATGCAGTGCTGGAAGGAGCTGCTTACGTCCTGCGAGGAGTGCCGAGTACAGATTACCACCGAGACCGACAAGCTGAGGTTCTTCAGCATGGTCCGAGATCAGATCACTTGGATGGAATCCATCATCTGTCAGATAGGGACAGGAGAAAAGCCTAAGTAACTACTCTAAATGAAGATGGTATGGTATAAAACGTGTAAAACTTGACCAAGACAGTAAACTACAGTTATGCCTTCAAGCTACAACATACCGTACGTTTCTAACACATAGGATTTGACCTCGTAGGACCTAAGTATTCTATAAGTGGGTATAAAAAGCTGTTTGCAGAAAGTAATTAACAGGCAGTTTGTTTGCTGAAGTCTGTGGGGCAGTGAGCTAAGTGTGTGTGCTCTGTGTCCTGCAGGGACGTGTCCTCAGTGGAGGTGCTGATGAACTATCATCAGAGTCTGAAGAGTGAGGTGGAGGCTCGCAGCCGCAGCACTCTGGAGTGTATCGAGATGGGGAAAACTCTGCTGGCTGCTAGAAACCCGGCAGCTGAGGAGGTAACATCAGTTTATAATGATATTTTAAATTAAACACTGCTTCCACCACCACAACAACAACCTCCACTTATGTGATGTGTATTTATAGATGGATGGATGTAAAACCCTTTAACCCTTTATACAGAACAACGTGTCTGGTAATATTTTGACCATTGTTACTCTGATCCCTGTTTTGCTGTAATTCTAATGTCACTGATTTTGATTCTTAGATCAAGGAGAAGCTAGACAAGGTAATCACCAAGCAATACGAGCTGTCTGAGAAGTGGGACAACCACTGGGATGCCCTACAGCAATGTAAGCACACACACACACACACACATAAACAGACCGACAGTTTTTCACAAACACACAGAGACACACATATCAACAATACCTACATGTAAAAAAGAGAAAATAGCTGATATAAGCTTCTGCTATTGAACATTATTGTGTCACCCCCCTCTCAGTGTTGGAGGTTCACCAGTTTGCGCAGGAGGCTGTGGTGGCGGAGGCGTGGCTGACCGCTCAGGAGCCGCTCATCAGCAGCAACGAGCTGGGGGCGAGCGTAGACGAGGTGGAGCAGCTGATTCGTCGGCATGAAGCCTTCCGCAAAGCTGCTGCCACCTGGGAGGAGCGATTCAGCTCACTGCGACGAATCACCACGGTAACACCATCATTATCAGCATCATCATCATTTTTCCAATGAAAAAGTTGTAAGATCCAATATACTGAAATCATTGGCTAAAAACCTATGAAGAGCTATGTTTACAGAATTGCTCAAAATCAGTCACTCATGTTAAAGCCCTTAGTGACTCATTAGTCTTGAAATGTGATTTAAAACCGTTTTCTTTCCCCAGGTGGAAAAGTTGAGAGCAGAGCAGAGTCAGCTGCCCCCGACCCCTCTGCTGGGTCGTAAAGTCTTCCTGGACCCCCAAGATGCCTCAGCAAATGTATCCACCCTCCCCCGCCTCCCGCTCTCCCCCGTCATGAGACAGACCATCTATGAGCAGAACGAAGCCAATTCTCCTCCCTCACCCTCACCCGCCACACCTACACCCTCCCCCTCATCTGTGGCCCGTCGGCTGGGGTCCACCGTGGCTAACTACACCCCCGTGATGAACGGCTCCAGCTACCGCCAAAGCCTGGAGGCGCGGCAGGGCAGCGTGGTGGGTTTGGCTGCAGGACTAGGCCAGCCCACCCCTTTCTCCATCGCCTCGGTTGCCACGGCAGCCATGCTTGTCTCAGCCAATCAGGCGAGAGAGAGCCCCAGCCCGGCGAGAGAGCAAGCAGCGAAGGGGATGAGTTACCTCCAGCCATCACAGGTGACAAGATCTCCAGAGGTGAAGTCGTCCCCGTATCTAAGGCAACCCAAAATCAAACACCTGGATGATGCAGTGACGCCGCTGCTCGTGGCCAGCCGGCTGGAGAGGGCGAGGGAGCGGGAAAGGGGGAGGGAGAGGGAGATAATGATGGGAGAGATAGGGACGGAGAAAGCGGAGGTGGCTGTGATGGCTGAGGTGGTGCTTACGGAGCCGGGCCGGGAGCGCCTGCACAGCGAGCCCACCAGAGGGCCCCGGGGGTCCAGAACTGACCCGCTGGGCCACGCTGAGCCTCAGGTCCACACACACGGTCAGCACAGGATAGAGCGGCAGCTGTCCAGCGAGCAGCTGATCCAGGCCCGCAGGGACGAGCTGCCTCAGGAGGTGTGGAGGGAACAGGCCGAGAGGCGGGACAGGAAGACGCTTGAGAGGCAAACGTCCAGTGAGCAGGAGGGCCCCGTGGCCCCCGGAGGCCACGAAGGCCGGCGGAGAGAGAGGGACCGACACCGGCTGGACAGACAAGAATCCAGCGAGCATGACACCGGCAGAGAGCAATCTGACCGACGCTCAGGAGGAGGGTGAGACTTTGTGTTTGTAGTTTGTTTTGTCTAATGTACTATGTAGCTAATATTACTATGTGAACAAGAGGTGCAGGTTATACACCAATCCAAAAAATAAAATGTATACATTTATTGCATTTGGAAGTCAGTGTATATTTCTGTTTAGCATCATACATATATCACTCATGAACGTAGGATATCCTCTTGGTAAATGTGTATTGTCTAATTGTCATTGTTTTCTACAGAGAAAAGAGATCCACCATGGCAGAGATTGTAGAGCAGCTGCAGGAGAGAGAAGCAGCACAGGTCAGGAGACTTATGTTGTGTGTGCTAATAACTAAAGTGTTTATTTGTGTGTGGCTCATTTAGGCAGGGTTTGTAAAACACAGTGCAAATAAATAAACAAACTTACTTTACTTTTTTTTCTCCAGTTTACACAATTTTGAAATGTTGAACTGGTCAACATCTCCTCGTGTACCTCAAGAGTGAGTCTGTATAATGAGCTCCGTAACTTTACAAAAATGGCTTCACATTTTGAGCTGTCATGTCTTCCGTCTTTATATACAGTCTCTGGTTAGAGTGATTTGTGATGACCTGAAAACAGACTTACATATGTGCTTAGATGATAAAAATGTAATACCATGAGCCCAATTCTTACCTTCAGGCCCGTGGAGAGGTGGCCCGCCTGCCTAATGGTGTCCCAGAGAAAATAACCAAACAGTCACTGGAGCGACCTCGAGCTCGGGACAGACCCAAACCACGGCGCCGACCACGACCCAAAGAGGCGGGAGAGACTACTCGGAGGTCCCGGTCCGCTCCGGCCCAGAGCAGCCCGAGCGTCCCCCTGCAGCCCACGCACACTGCACACCACGAGGGCTTCCTGTTCCGCAAGCTGGACATCGAGACCCTGAAGAAGAGTACCAATAGGTGGGTGTTCAGGGTCATGTTGAGCAGAACATCTGGTCCAGCAGATGAGAGAGAAGGAGGGTGGACTCTGGTGTCATAAGAGTCAGACTGATCAATTCATTCATTTGGTAATCCAGGAAGGTCATTTCTAAAATTGTTGGAGTAGCATATTTGTGGGGTGTACCACAAGAGTTCCCATATTTGCAAGTTATTTTCCACATCAAATGAAGATTTTGCATTGCGCTGGTTGTTGCTAAATGTAAACTTACCGGTCTTTATTATCGATGGATGCCAATTCTACAAATAGTATTTTCCGCTGTCTGTTTCTCATGACATCAGAGCCTCCTCCGTTTGTTGATTCAACAATGATGACAGGGGCATGACTTTAGCATGCTAAGCTAACACGCTAACACACTCCGCTGACACTGCGTCTGACATGTTAAACCGATGCATGATGGCACCGGCGCAGAGGACACATGAAGGCAACTCTCAGCTAAGCTTCGGATATTCTCAGCAACTGTGTCTTTAGAAGCATGCATACATTAAGGTTTACATTCAAAGGATGCTATGAAATGATCATTTAACCTCTTTGTCTCATGGATTACATTTAACAAACAGTTCTACATTCTGCTTCCAAAGACTTTGAACATTGACAAATATGTGACACATCTTACTGTTCCCTTTAATTATACCTCTATGCAAAGCTGGATTGGATTCAGCATAAGGAACTACTCTTATTTTCAGCCCAGAATCACAATGGTAACATAATCATCCAAACTTTCAATCAATCACTCAAGTTTATAACCCAATATCACAAAGATTACACATTTGTTCCAGGGGTCTTTACAGTGTGTACAGCATGGGTCGGCAACAGGCGGCCCACGGGCCATTGGTGGCCCGCCAGCAGTAATATTCGGCCAGGAAAATTATTTTGAGAATAAAAATAAAATATTATTTAGAGATTTTTTTTAATTTTTTTTTTACAATATCTGACCGACAGTCGCACACATAGGCTATAATGTCCGATCTGGCAGCGGGGTGCACTGACGCTGATAGTGGATCAATAAGTAGGTGGACAGCGCGTGGTGCTGAAATAGCCAACATGCGGTGTGTGGTTTGAAAAAATAACACCAGCTCACTAAATCATTCAAACGTAATGTTTACTTAGGATATCAAAACATTGACAACAAAATCAGAGAAGCCGCTTGATCATGGAGGGCGAGGGGTGGCGGTGCATATGCAATAATTGTCCCAAGGCCAAACTTACTTACCGACTCCTGGTGTACAGCGTGCAACACCCTCTGTCCTCTGTCTGACCCTCTCAATCACAAGGGATACTCCTAAAGAAACCCCACGCCCTAACAGGAAATAAATTAGAAATTCAATTAATTCATTTATAGGACATGAGTGCATACAGATAAAGAGAAAAAGAGGTAGAACTACGTAGGAAGGTAAAGGGTGAAAGTCTAACCCTTTAGCAGTATAAATAAGGGCTGGTTCATAGCAAGCCTGAGCCAGCCCTAACTATAAGCCACATACTGATTTAGAATTGATTTGTGCATCAGGAACAGGAATGGTTATCATAATGTTGTATACAGTTGCACCTACTCATTTACATGTGCCTGTGACATTACCCATCTACAATCTGTTGTTGATTTCACCATGTCAAAGCTATTTTGTATGCTTGTAGTGGTTGGGTGTATTTCACAATTAAGCAATTACCTGATGAAGTAAAAAAACCCATGCAGGATTTGACAATATTGATAGTGGCCCCAGGAGACCCTCCAGACTTAAAATTATGTTCATAAAAGGCTATTTGATGTATGTCATCTCTGATTATAAGGATCAGAAAGTAAAGACGACAGTTACATGAAGTAAAAGAGCAACCCACAGAGATCTCACCGCATGTGAAACATCATGCATGAAGCTTACGATGCCTTCAAATCTAACACGAGCCCGCAGAACAAAGACTGAGCAGCTGGCCATAAATGTCAGGGGGGAGAGGTACATGGAGCTTTTGATGGAGTACGTACACTGCACACACACACACACACACACACACACACACACACACACACACTCACACACACACACGCTCACTACCTGGCCTCCATAGATGACCGCCCTGCTTCCTCCAGAGACCCCAACAGCAAAGTGTTTCTCTGCACTGCTCTGTAGTGGCTGGGCTGACCACGCACAGCTAAAGCTCATCCCCTCCAGCTGTGATGAGTCCCACTCACGTGCCCACTCTATGGATGAATGTCGCGTATGTACATGCCCTGTAATGTACATGGCAAGGTAATCCTGAATGGCTTCAATCTGGACAAGTGTGAATCTGCAAACAGCTCCTTGTCTGGCTTATTGTATATTCTCTCTTTTTGCTCTTTATTCAGTTGTGATTGGAGGAGAAGATCTACAACTTTTTCCTCCAATCAGCACTGAGAAGGAGAGGATGTACAGTCAGTTTGAGAGGAAGAGTTGAGGTTCAACCTGTCTCTGTTACATAGCTACATGACGAGGCACTGAGTATGTTTATGTGCACATTAATATTCTGGTGTTATTCAGGAGAACAAAGTGTTACTTATTAATAACTTAAATGTGATTGGTGTGTACATCAAATAAGGATAAGCATTAGAAGAAAAAAAAAATTGCCCATTTCAGAATAGTGTAAATGATTCGATTATAATTAGTGATGCATTGATATGTTCATCAATATTGTGAATTTACCAATTGACTTCAATAGATTCTTATTTGTACTTTAATTATACCCTTGTTAATTCTATTTTGTATAATTGATCTCCAAAGTAACTAAATGTATCAAATACATCTAAGAAAATAAACAATATTTGCTTCTGAGATGTAGTGAAGAAGATTAGAATATTTAGAATTATAGCAGAACATAACTTTAAGTGACATAGCTCAAGATGGCGCTTAAGTAAAGTAATGTAAATGTGAGTGTTTTGTATTCAGATGATGTTAAAAGGGTCCCTAAAAAGTGATATAGTGAAGGTAAACTACTAATTACATTTATCTTCATTCAACTATCTGGTTCTTAAAGGCCGTATGTGAATGAATAGAACATTTGGTAAATGGTACATTTATTTATTTATTTTTGAAATAACTGCATGATAAATATATATTGTATTATTTTACATTTTGATTTGAATGAACATTGTTTAAGAGAGCCTGTGATCTAATATTCTTATTGCCAACAACTGCCTCTGTTATTGTTTATCATATAGCAGAACAAATATCATAAAATAAGTTATAATAACTTAGACACCTTATCACATGCATCATTGTTCTTCTTCAGTCTAAATTCAGTTTCCGTAGGTTCTTTGAAATCGGGATATTAAGCTGCACACAGACAGCTTGCTCTGAGAAGTATATATAATTGGGTGTGAGCTTATTAATTGGAAGGGTGTGTGCATGTAAACACGCTGAACGAGATTCAAAGAAGCATGACTGACTTTAAGGTGTTAATGCCAAAATGCCATTTAACCAAACTCTCCCTCTCTTCTGCTCCCTCCTCGGTGCTCCTGGCTGCTCCTCTCCTCTCCTCCAAGGTAAGTCATATATAAGCCCACGCACAGAGACACACACACAGAGTGTACGTAGCCCCCTCCCCATCCCTCCATCCCCCCACCTCCTCCTCCTCCGTGCGTCCGTCTGTGCGTCCGTTGGTCTGTGTTTGTTCAGCAGTGTGTTTCCTCCTTCCTTCTTGGCGCCGGTCCATCCCGCCCACCTGTCTGCTCTGGTCAGGTGAGTGAGGTGTTAGCTTAGCAAGAGCCACTCTGCAGTTCTTCCTGACTCCTCCCATCTCCCCCCAACCACCACCTTCCCCGTACCTCCCCCTCCACCGCCCCCTCCTCCACTCTCCCTCCCCTCACCCCTCCCGCCTTCCCACACCACAGCAGGTCTTGGGTCAACCTGTACTGCGTGCTGAAAGAAGGGGAGATGGGTTTCTACAAAGACGCCAAGAACATGGCCACGTCCTACAACAACGAGCCGCTGCTCAACCTGTCCCACTGCCACTGCGACGTCACCAACGGCTACAAGAAGAAGAAGAACGTCTTCACGCTCAAGTGAGGGGCTGCTACCATGTTGTACTCCTTCTCACCGGCGACATTTTAACCTGTTCAATTTTGTCGGCTGTGCTCTGTTTTTTGACATGGCAGAAATGAAAGTAAGGGGATTCCTCTCCTGATTTTAGAAGTTCAACTTGAGCTCCTATAATAAGTCTATTACAAAGTGTGGGCCAAAATTCACACACTCAGACCCTTAAGGACACAAATATCTCACTTCAAACCCATTTATACCACCGTTTGTCATCCCAAGGCCATTACAGAATAAAATCATGCATATAGTCAGGCATTTAGAAAACATTTCAATCTATTCTGAAAATTGTAGTTTTTACTATTTTCTAAAAAGCATGATACATGCTTCTATATATGTGTATATGAATATGTAATAGTATTTGAGTAGCATATGAAAGTATATGAAAACTGACTTTTCTAACTGCTGAATTTAAATGCAACAATTAAAATGTAGTTAACAAACTGAGTAATCTTAAATGCTTAATTTAGAACGTTAATAAGCATCCTAGCACACTATTAACCATAACTGCCCTATGCATAGTCCATTAGTCTTCTAATTGTTGGTCTGGTCTAACTAAAATGTGCTAAGTCGTTTAGTATAGGGAGAGTTACTGGTAAAGCCTAGTTTTCAGCCACAGTTTGTTTTCTTTAATGCACTTCTGTTTCTCAATTTGATATTGTTCAGTGTTAATGCCAACTGTTACTTAAAAAGGAAATATTCTGCTTATGTTCTGCTTCATATTTGCATCTTGTGTCTGAAACCAGAGCCCAGTCTGCTCTGATTGGTTAGCTGGTCGGCTCTGTTGTGATTTGTCAACCCCTTAGAAATGTCCCGCCACTTAGCCTATCAAGTACAATGTGTTGAAGTGCTAGCCAATGGAATCGCGAGTGTTACACAGTGATGTCACTATGTTCCGGAAGTAAACAAAGGAGGTGTTTCAGGCGTGGGAGAAAACCCCCCTCTGGAGGGAACACAGGGATTTTAGCCTTTGCTCAACATCGAACACACTACAGGAGAGGGAGAACCACAAAAACATAATAAGGCCTCTTTTGTCCCTTTCGCACCAACGCAGCTCTCGTTCTAGCTCCGTGCTAGAGCTTTTCTGGTTCGGAACCGGTTTTTATTTTCAGCCCCCGTTTTGTTCACACCGCCCAGAGCCCGGCTGGTGCTGCCGCGGCTGCGCCATGACGTCACCATTTACGTCGCTGATTTTCTCCCCAACGGCGCTCACAACAACAACAACAACAACAATGGGGGACTGCGTCGGGTCGATGATCGTGTTGTTCTATTTCGTATATGGTTTCGCCCTCTAAGGCTATCGCTATTGGGTAATCCCCCTGCACCCCCGCGCAGCACTGAAAACTTGTAGTCCACGTCCACCCGCAAGGTGGGCCCCTCCTTCCGGTATAAATAGGAAGGAGACCCAGCAATCTGCTCCCTCTTTTCTTCAGCAAACCAGCACAGTTACTGAAGCACAGCAATTGAGAATCATCATGAGCAACAACTGCGTCCGCGATTGTCCCTCATGTGGCTCTGGGTTCATAATGAGTTGACCAGCAGAGATAAAAGCAGTATGCACTGCGCTCATTCTGTGTGCGTCCGTTGCTGTCTCCCAGGCGAGGATTTCCGCGTGGGTGACACAGATCCAGCGCCACCTCTGGCGGAAGCAGGCGTCTTTTATGGAGACGGCCAGAAAAGTGCTACAGGCTGATCAGCAGAGGATACGTCCTGCAGTTCGCCTCTCCCCCCCCCCCCAGGAAACACTCCTGTCCTCCCAGAAGCTATGTCTTGCGCTCTAATCAGAGCTGCTGGAACTCCTGTTGAAAGAGGATATTTCCAGGGTTCCTCAAAGGGAGGAAAATCAGGGGTTTTCACTCCCGTTATTTTTCTAATCCCGAAAAAGACTGGGGCAATGAGACATCCTCGATCTGTCAGTATTCCACATGCTGACGATCAAACAGGTGCTGGAATGTGTTCACCAGGACGACTGGTTCACTTCCACCTGAAGGATGCATACTTCCACGTACCCATCATCCCAAAACACAGGAAATTCCTGCGTTTTCTCATTTCAGGGAATATCAGACCAGACAATCGTCTGTCGTTCGGATATTTCCTGGCTCCTCTCATTTTTGTGTAGAGAAGGCTGGAGCCGCTACACAGAGGAGGGATGAGAGTGTGGTTTCCTCTGGACGACCTGCTATTTGCTGGCTCGCTCCAGGGAGGAAGTCGCTTTACAGACGGTACATCTCGTATCGCATCTGTCAAAGCCTGGGTTTCATAATAAATTGGAAGAAGAGCTGTCCTCTTCCCTCTCAGACAAACTTTTATCTGGAGTGGAATTAAACTCAGCCAGCGGAGCGCGGCTCTCGCGGCAGCGAGTGGAGGAACTGACAGCTCTCCTCCGGCATGTCACAACCCACACAGCCCTCTCCGTGACGCAGCTGCTCGGCGTTGGCGTCAGCTGGTCACGTGATGATCCCCTTGGGTCTCTTCCAACAGGGGGACACTCCGGAGGTGGTTCATTCGCTGCAGAAGCCTGCTGTTTTTAACCTATTGGTTTATAAACTGCAGAGCTCGCGGCATTCCTCTGTCCCAGATATGCCTCCTACACACGGTCATAATAAACCCACGAGCACCGTTATAACGCCTCGTGTGGACAGCATACACACACCTCTCATCCTCTGGGCGTGTATGCGCCTCATGATGAGAGACGGAGTGAAATGCAGCGTGTGGAAACTCCCTCGCAGCCCTTTTGCCTCACGGGCAGCGGCGATGGCGTGGCTCGTCACCATGATGACCATTACAGCACATCACAGAGAAGCCTCTCCCCCCAGCAGTTCCATGGGATACAAGAAACACTCCTGTCATCCCAGGAACAGTATCTTGCGTGGTTTTTATCCCCGCTATTTTTCTAAATCTCGGAAAAGAACCGGGGAGTCGCCCCGTTGCTGTACAATCAAACATGTGTTGATTCGCACAGACAACAGGCCACGGCTATGGAAGCAGCCTACCTCAATCGCCAGGGAGGAGTACGATCTGCGCAGCTTCTGAACGCAGCCAGGCGGCTGCTGTTCTGGGCGCGCTCACACGTTGCTCTCATCAGAGCAATGTATATTCCCGGTGAAATTAACCGAGGGGCTCGCAGAACGCAGCAGCCGTTGTATGCGAGGAGTATGGAGACTCAGACCTGTGTCACGCACACTGGCCCCTCAGTGGGAATTGGCTTTGGTGTTACGCGCACTAAAGCAAATCCCCATTTGAACCTGATCAGGTTCGCCTTAAACTATTATCAGCCAAAGTAGTACTGCTTTTGGCTCTATCAGAGAAAAGGGTGAGTGATTTGTCTGCTCTCTCTGTGGCTCCGTCATGTCTCCGGACCCAAGGAGATGGCAGTTTAGCTGTTTTACGCCCTAACCCGGCTTCATGCCTAAGGTCATCACAACTCTTCTAGGTCAAGAGTAATCACCCTGGCTGGCTTTTCCCCCCCTCCTTACAGGTCGGAGGAAGAAGCCACGTTTCATCTCCTCTGTCCTGTGCTCCTCTGTCCTGTGTCTTGCTATGTGGCAGGCACGGCGGCCTGGCGCCGTTCTCAGCGCCTATTTGTGCACTATAGAGAGCGCTCGATCGGGCAACCTCTGTCTGCACAACGGCTGTCACACTGGCTGTGTGAGGCTGTGTCACAGGCATATGTCTCCTCTGAGGTGGAACCCCCGGAGAACATCAATGCGCACTCCACCAGAGGAATTTCCTCCTCCACGGCTTTGCACGGAGGAATGTCAGTGGATGATATTTGCACTGCTGCATCTTGGTCTTCCCCCTGTTAATTTATTCATTTTTATTTGAGAGATGTCTCCCATTCCTCTCTGACGCACCCTGTACTGGGTGTCCTGTCGGAGTGAGTGACGTCAGGGAGCCAGCTGTGCGCCTCTCTCCTGCCTCTCGGCACGCGGAGAGCGGCCCTTTTTCCCTCTTATAGGAGGGATGTTCCTTTTTCCTCTGACACACTTTGTACGGAGTGTCTTCTCAGAGTGAGTGACGTCAGGGATCCAGCTGTGCGCTCTCCTGCCTGTCTGCACGCAGAGAGCTGCTGTTCCCCCTCTATGGTCGCGGAGCAAGGTGGGACCTTCGTCTCTACTTTCTCACAACGGCCGGTATGTATTGTTCCCAGCCTTCACCCCGTCGGGAAGATAGGCATGTTTTGCTATGTTCCAGGGACGGTGATGCGCCATTACGCATGACACAACAAGCAGGGGGTGTTATTGAGCGGGTGTGTCTGTGCTTCTAGTGCCAGACTACATCATGCTTCGTCCCTTAACCCAATAGCGATAGCCTCAGAGGGCGAAGCCATATACGAAATAGAACTGAGGTTACCTACTGTAACCCCAGTTTCTATGAGTAAATGGCGCAGCCCTCTAAGTGCTGGGCCCCACTGGCTCTACGAATAGCTGAAGAAAAGTTATTTTGTATGGGAGCAGATTGCCGGATCTCCTTCCTATTTATACCGGAAGGAGGCCCGAGGGTGGGGCCCACCTTGCGGGTGGGCGTGGACTACAAGTGTTCAGTGCTGTGCGGGGGCGCAGGGGGATTACCCAATAGCGATAGCCTTAGAGGGCTGTGCCATTTACTCATAGAAGCTGGGGTTACAGTAGGTAACCTCAGCTTTTAATCACACGAAGTCAGATTAAATTAAATAACTACTTCTCCAAACTTATACTTTTCTCCAGAGTGCCGTGGTTCATTGTTTATTAATGTGTTTCAGCGGCATTTACCGACCGCTGCAGTGCTGCTCGTCCATCGGAGTTTATTCTCCCGTTAGCTCACAGCAGCGGCCGCTGTAAAGTATTCACTGTCTGACTGTCACATAAGCAGCTGATACATATCCCCCCCAACCCCCCCCCCCTAAGTGAATGTGTTTCAGTATGAATTGACGCTGTTTGGCATCACAACGCTGTTATGAAAGTTTCTCTGCTATAAAATGGGTGATGTTAGCATAGCAACCGGAGCTAAACTGACTACTTGCTATTGCTATCCTATTGTGGCATAAGCCGTTTTCTACAGGCACATTTTACAGGCGGATTTTTCATTATGATTCTACTTGTGATAGTCGGACATGAGACATGACAACCTGTGCAGCCCATGTATTGATTCCATCCGATAGCTGCTATAATACAAAACAAAACATCTGCTTGCTCTCCACAATGATCAATGACAGTGAACGGATGGTCAAAGTAAGGTACAAATAAACAGAATCACACGAAGCCTGGTTAGTGTTGCCTGACTTTATAAAGTGTGTTTTTTGTATAAGTGTGTGGTTGCGTTCTATACATAGGCGGCGCGTGAGGCTCAGGTTTGGGAAGGCTAAATCACTTTTTTTACCTGACGCTGCCCGCCTCCGGCGTCAATAGATAAGAGATCAACCGAGATCAACTCTCAGTGAAAGCACCGCCTGCTGACCAATCAGAGCTCAGTGTGCGGAGTTTAAATCTATCAAGTCATATTACAGGATAAAGGAAATACAGAACATCTGCCGTATGCAGGGAAGACGCCGACGTGTCGGACTTATCATTCATATCACATCATCGATCATATAATATCATATATCATTAGGCGCATTCACACCGCAGTACTTTTCCCACAAAGGTTCATGAGAACTTAGTTCATGCGAACTCTTTAGTTCTGATGAACTAAGTACAGATCACGTTCACACCGGAATAAGTCCCTGGGGGAGGATTAGGCAAATGAAGCCGCTGACGTCACTTCTTCTTCTTCTGCTTTGGGTTTACTGGCAGGCCGCAAACCACTTCACGGCGTATACTGCCACCCAAAGTCCCCGGCCGGAAGTCCCCGGAGTTGGGCCATGGATGTATAATAAGAACTGGATACAGCGTGGGAGGCGGGGCCTCATTCATTCCTATGAGAGTTGCTCATTGGCGCATGATGATAAAATGGCCCAACTTTTGAGAGAGCAAAACGTCACAGATTACCCAGCATGCCTGAGAAGTTTTTAACCAAAATGCTCGTTCACATCAAGCACGTCAATTTGCGTACAAGTAACAGCACCGCACGTTCATGACAGCATGGTAATGATTTGTTATTATGATGGATTTGATATTAACGAGGCGGCAGTTAGCAGCTAGCAGCTAGCTAGTAATTATGCTAATGTTACATCAATCGTTATGTACTTATATTACGCTGTAACAGGATCTAGTGATATCCAAGCAACAGAGCTTCATTTAGCATTAAAGAATGATTGCACTGTGTGTATATATATATATATATATATATATATATATATATATATAAATAATATACATATATAATATATACATATATAATATATATACATATAATAATAAGTAATATTAACTTTATTTAATACAACATTTACGGTACAAGATTTAATCATACAGCCCATGTAGTATGATAATGAATTACAGCAAACATGTGCAATATATCCATTATTACAGCTCCGTGGGGTTCTTATTGTGCATCCATGGGTAAAGATAAACACAGCTCACATTGGTTTCTAAAACAGCATCTCTGTAAACTACGTGTATTCACTGAATTTCACTCTCTGCCTTTAACGGCTCGTTGTAGCTCCAATAGCTCCAGCCCCCACCCTCCCTGTGAGCACAGTGTGCTCTGATTGGTCGGGACACGTAACATGAACGTCCCGGGCGGCGCGGTCCCGTGGGTTAGATGCGCGTTCATAATGCAGAGGGAAATAACTCTCAGAATAACGTTATTAGCACATTTTTACAACTTGAGGAACGAATGTTTTTAATAAGGGCTATACAAGTGTTCATACTGGGTTGTTTATTTAGTTTTAAAAAAATTATCCAACGAGTTACAGACCACTCTTTCCCCATGTAAGTCAATGGGAAAAAGTGTTTCCGGGCCCAGCAACCTAAAGGAAGTGTAGTACCGCCGTTTGGCCACAACGAATATTCTCATCAGACTCCGGCGCACTTCCTGGGGGCTTGCACGAAAGTCCCTGCTCTCTAGCAGGGACGGAAAAGGGGGTGAAAAGGTTATCATGAACTAATTTTAGTTCCGGGTCTTTTTGGTGTGAACGCAACATTTCGGAACTATATCGGAACTAAAGTGGGAAAAGTACTGCGGTGTGAACGCGCCTATATATTTCCAGTAGCGTGGCGTGGGGAAAAAATGAGGGGAAGCCAATAATACGTTTTTTTCTTTTGGGTCGAGGGTGTGGTGGTCAATGTAATAACGTAACCAGATGAGTGATTACAGCATCCGGTATCATTTTACACACATTTGTATCATACAGATGCAGGACTTACACACGCCTGTTATCTAGCCGACAGGTCCGCACACACTCTCCAGCCCAAACTCTAATAAGCATTCTTTCACAAACTAAATCAGGAGACCTTTAACGTTTTACGTCCGATTCGCTCCTTTGTTCCTCTCTGTACACAGCTCCAGTTTTGGGCATCGGCCTGTATTTGTTGTTGCTGCTGTAGCGGAAGTTTAGTACAATTATTTTTGATTAAATAGCCTACTCCAAATCTCCACCCTCCATAATTGCACTTGCTTCAGTTGCTATGATTCGAAAATGATAAAAGTAGAGTAGACATGTGGATATTATTATATAACAAAACGTGCATTTATCTAACAGGTTAGTTTTCCACTGACCTTATTTCGAGCTATTTTCCAAAATCCTATGGAGAAATCCCATTTGCTTTCTGTCGAGGGAAACCGAGCGCAGCTTACTTCCGGGTTTTAGGACGCGTCACTGCAACACTAAGTTTCTGCGATTTGATTGGATTGTGAGGCAAGGGAAGCCAGTGCCATATAGAGAGAATTATTATCTATTATATGGCTCTGAGGGAAGCCAGCCGCCTCTGGCTTCCCTTGGCATGGCCCTGACCAATCACAGGTTGGCAGAGGCATGACGTGAGCCTCATCTGATTGGTCAATCCCTCCATTTTTTTTCACCAAGGGAAGCCAATTTCGGCTAGCCTCCTTTCGCAACAGAGAGTGCAATCTACTGTTTCACCATAACATCTAGAGGGGCGCTGTTTCACTCTTTGTAAAATACTTAATGAGAATGGGGGAGAGACGGGCCGGCAGCAACACACAGCAAAGAATTTCCGAAACTAAACGAAGTATTTTTATTTATTTATTAAAATTATAACTACAATCCGAAAAAACAGGGGAAGCCTGGCTTCCCTTGGCCTCCAGGAGAAAACGCCACTGTATATTTCCTTATCTGAGTCAGCTTCTCGAGCCGTATCTGGCCGTACAACACTTACAGTGTCACATAGCCTACAGTATGCAGAAGTATTTTTAAGCAACACATTAAGTTGACAAAACACTCAACTCAAATGTAATTATGTTAATTATTTAATTATTAAGTCATCACTCGTGTCTTAGATGAGGCAGTGATATCATAAACCTGTTAATGTAGGCCTACGCATTCAAACACTCGGAAGTTTATTTATTTTTAAACCAGCTGTTCTGTATTCACCTTGCAGGTGCAACTATGTTGCTTTTATCCTGGATTTTAGGGCATTTTCATTAATGAAGTATGACGCTGCGCTGTCAGTACGCTTGTCCATGTTTGTGATTGGTCAAATGTTGCTAGCCCCGCCCCTTGAACCCGCTCTCAGCTGGACAGAGAAACCCTGGGTTGATTTACCGAGTTGATAACCAGCGTCGTAGGACTGCATAGTGAGATCTCGTTTGTTAGGATTAGTTAAAATAACTCAAACATATCCGAACTGTCTTCGTAGTACAGGGCACAGGTGGCTGCATAGCAGCGCTAATGTCAAAGACACAAACATTATACATTATATTTTAATTTTACCAGGATGCAGTGACAAACATATTTGGGAAGGCTTGGCCTTCTCTAGCCTACAGTACCCGCCGCCCCTGGTTCTATAGTCACTTTGCTCAGCGCTACTGCTTGTTACAACTTTTATTTGCCGTACTCGCCATAGACTGTTAGCTCAGGTTAATCTTGCCCCCCTCCGACGTAAGCGTGATGTATGCGGTTCTTGCTTCTAGGCGACAATTTTTTCGAGCTTGGTAAGAACCGGCTCCGCTGCGGTGTGAACAGGAAAAACCGGTGCTTATCAAGCTCAAGCTCCGAATCGGCCCTGGAACCACGTTGATGTGAAAGGGGCATTTAACGGGACCAAATCGATGAGTAGTATGGCAGCCTAAAGCTCAGATTATCTCACCCTCTACAGCTTTGATTTGACCATTCTTATATACTTTGTGGAAGTGAAATGCTAAAAAAATGTAGGTATCTTCATCGCAAATAAAAAATCCTCCTTCGAAGTTATCCATCAAACATGTTTTGCAATACACTGTGACGCTGACAATTGAGCGGCCCGACCAAGCAAGGAGGCAGAGAGTTCAAATATAACCCGGTGTGGGCATTTATTCCTCATGCGCACATGATGCACAGCCTCAATATGACTGTCCTCCCTGAACACAGTCAGCAGCCACAAGGATCTCACACACACAAACAGGAAAAACAGAGCCTAAATACACACAGACTAATCAAACCAACAAGACACAGGTGAGGGGGAGGAGACAACAGGGCACCAGGTGAACGCAATAAGCAGCAACAGACAAAATGGGAGGGGGAACATTTTTCAAAATAAAACAGGAAACAGAGACAGACAAACTAAAACACCAACGAAGCTATCCAATCCTTAACGGAGGCCGAGATCTATGGCCCCAAAGATCACCTCCGTTAAACACTGTAATTGAATTTCTCTCCTCTCATTGCAGAACGAAGGACGGCAGTGAGTTTTTGTTTCATGCGAAAGATGAGGTAAGCCTTTCTTTTCTTCTAAATAAATCTTAGAAGGGAACTTTATTTATCAATCACATAAATTCAAAAAATGCTTAAAGGCCTGAAGTTACAGTATTTGACACCAGTCAGAAACAGGAACAATAAACGATCAATCAGCTGACATGTGTGACCCCCCCCCCCTCTCCCCGCAGGACGACCTCAAGGTTTGGGTGGGCAACATCACGGCCAGCATCTCGGAGCACGAGGAGATTGCCAAATGGGGTCAGCCCCAACCAACTACCTCATCCACCGACGAGGGCACGCGGCGCGAAGGCAGCAAGGCGGACAACCAGTCAGAGCGGGGGGGGGGAGCGCTCGGACCGGGGAGACCGCATCGAGCCGGCGGATATTGAAAAGGACAAAGAGAGAGACAAGGAGAAGGAGAGGGGGGAGCGGTCAGAGAGGTCGGAGCGAGGCGGGAAGTCGGAAGCAAAGCGCTCGGAAAAGTCCGGTAAGAAAAAGTGAGCCGGAACGCCAGGGATTGAATCGTACGAACTCCAGAAAGGAGGCGGGGCTTAGACTGGTAGTGAACGCCCCCCTCTTTCTCTCCGCCTCCAACACTGTCAACTCAGCAGTTGTGATTGGATGGGACACACAGGACAGAAGGACTGACCCAGGCTCACTCATAGGACGGACAGGAGCAGGAGACATGTCTCTCTCTCTCTCTTTTCCTCTGTGTCTCTGTGAAGAGTCACTGATGACTACGCCCCCCCCTGGTGGAGGTTTCAGAGAACTGCAGAGAGCCACTGAACCCCGGGCAGCGTTAAGAGAGACGCACGCATCATGGCTGTTACTGACTGCTGGTAGAGCGATAACACGTAGCTCATTCTGTTCCATGTTTGTTTTTTTCTATGAGATGAGCTGTACCGGTATGTATTTCTTGTCTGTCTGTCCTATTTACTCTATCTATCTGTCTGTAAGTCAAGACCTCCTGCACTATGTCCTATTACTCCTCAGAAATAGCAACAGAATGAAATTATGCCATCATGTTCTACAGACAAACAAACTTAGAGAATTATGTTATGTTCACTTTCCAATTTGTCTCGAGGTCTGGTCATTAAAAAACTGAGAAGGGACACTGATTTGACTTCGATACCTATCAGCACAGCTACAGTACTGAGCTGGTTCTAGGAAACCGAGAGGATGATGATGTAAGACAAGAGAAGAGTAGATGGCCGAGCAGAATGAAACTACAAAACCATACAAGAAACCATCAAATGAATACAAGAAACGATAGAAAAACAGAAATCATTGCTCAGAGGGCCATAGAAATACATCCAAACATTCTGCCAATAGAGTGCTAACAGAGAGCTTCCTTTAGTTTTATTGGACTTATTTAGGATTAAAGATGTTCTCATGAATGTTTCTTCAAGGCAGATCACATGGTTATTAACCTGTGATATAAACACTATACTATATCTATAAAAAGAAAAACTTGCAGTTCTTGGATCAGTGATCAGAGAGAGATCACTAATGTGCTCCCAGGGACCTCATGCATTAAAATGATGTTTCAATTCACTTTATTCATTGAAGTTGTTTGTGAAAAACACACATAAAACTGCAAGGTGTATGTTTTGATATCTCTAAATGTCATTAATACATTTATGAAATTTAGATTTTAGCATCAGGATCATTTTTCAATAAATGACATGTTTGGCTTTGGTCATAAGCACAACATCTGCACCTGGCATGTTTTCAGTGAGTGAGGCTGAACACAGGCGTCACCTACTCTTCCATGGTCTTATAACAACAAACCACTCGTTGGGTATTCTCTTTGATTTATTCACACTAATGTTTCGAAACCTTTTTTTTTAAAATACAGAATTCAAAATGACTTGTTTTATGTGTAGTATTCTGTCTGTGTGTGTGTGTGTGTGTGTGTGTGTGTGTGTGTGTGTGTGTGTGTGTGTGTGTGTGTGTGTGTGTGTGTGTGTGTGTGTGTGTGTGTGTGTGTGTGTGTGTGTGTGTGTGTGTGTGTGTGTGTGTGTGTGTGTGTGTGTGTGTGTGTGTGTGTGTGTGTGTGTGTGTGTGTGAGCGCATGTTGCTGCTCTCTGCTCCCAGGGTCTCCATAGCTCTCAGGTTATTTATGTTAGCGTGTGCTTACCGTGTGCTACACATGTTCATATGTTTGTTCCCTCAGATGCCACCTCAGTCTTCCAGACACACACACACACACACACACACACACAGATATATAACTCTTATAGGTTATAAAGGTGTTCCAGAGGTCATTAATGTGTCACGGTCCACATCCCATTAGAATGATACAGGCGAGAGTGAGCTAGTGGATGAAGAGACAGGATATCACACTGACCAAATATTGTAAGTAAGATGTGAGATTGCATGTTTTTCTTGGAGAGAAATCACTTGTCAATAGAAGCTTGTCTTTGCAGCCTGCTGACTCCATGCTTCAGTTCATGTTGCTATAAAGTCACTACAAAGCCATAACGGGTGGAGAGGGAAGGGGAGAAGCTAGTCTAATACACTTCTAAATGCAGCGGGGGAATTTAAGTCACTTCCTGCCCTTGTACGAGCATCCTAGTCAAATATGTGTCAGATAGCATTTAAAATCCATTCCAATACCAATTATGTTTCAATATCACAGATACTGTGTTTTATTAGTTAGTTTAAGTCCAGCTGAAATGTGGCAGTATACATTACTGCGCTGTAAAACACAGTTCCTATTTTGGGAAATAAATCACAAACCAAAAAGGAGAACATTTATATCTTAATATTTTTGGTTGCATGATGTTACTTTGTCTCTACTGCTGGAGGAGCTAAGCCAGCCTCTTTTTGATTATTTAAATAGTCCAGAAATAATTACCAATATTCCAAATGAATTCATTGATATCATTTTTAAAGTAGGAATTTAGTTGGACTTCAAATTTCAATTTCCTATTTATATCAGAAGTCAGTATTTTCCATTTTGAAATGTTTCTCGTTGTTTCTTCAAAGTGTCATTTTGAGGTTATGCCTCAATGTTCTTCTTTTATATCTGACTACTCTTTATTTGAGGGGTGTACGTTCTTCTCTAGGATTTGACATTCTGTCCTGACCTCTTTGTCTGGTTTCATAAAACATGTCTTGAGAACTGTTGCTTTCTCTCGTCATTTCAACACACTTTATGCCTCCTCGTGTGGTGTGCCCGCAGATCAATGCAACCATTTACATCATGCATGTTGGACACTACAAAGTCAGAGCAAATGTTCCACAGTGAGGCGGTGCAGTCCACTGCTGTGTGATTATGAATCAGCATGATAAACAGTCTCACGTTGTTGCCGTAGATACACACGGGACAACACGTGTAGGGTACAGCTAACCCGCTAACAGACAACATTACAAATACTTCATTGGAACCATTTCCCACAGCAGAAGCCATGATGTGTTAGAGTGTGAACACTGATCGTCCGGGTGGTGCCCTGCTGTCTGTGTGTCTGCTGTTCTGTTCACACTCAGTGTGTCGGCTCCAGATCAAATGATGAATAAAATACCTTTTGGTTTATCATTCATGTATTTATAGTTTTCTTTCCTCACTTTCAAATGTTGTTGTTTTCAGTTTGGGTGCAGATCAGTGTTTGTCCAGCTCTCTGAACACAGCATGTCGATCCTAAGCTATCTTTCATCAAACCAGACATAAGAAGACACAGTTATATATAGTCACATAGAGGGAAACGCTCATGCAGACTGACACTGAACATAGTTCCAGTCTGTGTTGCATCACCGCAGTATGCAGTCATACGGAGTGCAATGGATGAAGATTGTAGAAATGTTTGTAATGGAAGAATTGATGATGATGATGTTGTCCATGGTAGCAATGAACTGAAACTTTATGCAACTTGTTCTCTGCACTGAGGACGCTGCAGGTCTGAGGGGCAGTGGGGGGGGTCCAGCAGAGGGGTGTCAGAGTCAGTAAAGTGCAAAGTCATCTCAGTAGGAAGGTTTTTAATAGAAACAGATCCGTTTTGTAATTGTTTTTAGGGTTTATTTTTGTGCTACTCACATTTGGTGCATAACCCTGTATATGGCCTCCAGCTGAAACAAATAGCAATTAGCAACGTGAAGATTTAAGGCTTTTTCATCTGTTTTATAACATTATAAACTCAAAATGTATCTTGGAGATTACTATGGGGATTTTTCTTCTTCTTTCTTAAACGTTAATATGATTAATGAACAACATAATCACTGCATTGATTGATTATGAAAACTATTGTTAGTATCATAGCTGATTCATGCCTAATGTTGAACAGCTGTTAAGATCCACTGTCATATTCTTCATGTGCTGATATTTAAAATGCTCATCTTCTGGTAACATGTTATACCAGCAGCGCTTTCAAATTCTCATCAGTTCTCATTGGCTGTCCTCACAAAACACATGGTAACCTTCGAGATACACACACTGCCTGGACTAAATACACAATATCTACTCATAGGGCTCAGACTACAGTGAAAGCAATCAACCGTACCTTTATAAGTAGAATGTATTTTTTTAATCTAGCTTTGTTTATATGTTCCTGAGGACAATCAGTGCTGGCATATTGAATCACACATGAATGCAGCAAAGGTTGAATGGTGACTTCAGTTTGGACATGTGATGGATTTAAATAACTAACAGTTATTGAGTGGATGATGTGGACACATGGATGTTTTATTGGAGGGTTGATATGTAAATAAATAAATGCACCATTTTCTTACAAAAGAATGATCTGCATCATTAGACTCAAGGAGCATCAGATTGTCTCACTTTTCTGCAGAAAACTCCTCATTTCCTGTGCTCCAAACAAAGAGAATTATTTCTTAAAATAATTCCAGATAGAATTCTGACAGAAAGAATCCAGTACTGACTGAATATCTGCTCCCCCCAGGACCCCAGAGCGTCGCTGCCTCTCTGTCTGCCTGCCCTACAGCTACCTGATGATGTAAATATATGTTCTCAGAGGTCTTTTCTGTCAAACAACAAAATGAGTGTATCCATGGTGACACTGGGAAATCTGCCCTGTGTCGTTGTTATGTTAAGATGTGTTGCAGTGGGATTGGGCTGGACACGATCCACACAAACACAACAGGACAAAGAGGTTGCATGAATGACAAAGTCGCTATTATGGTACTGCTGTGCATGTCTTCAAGTCCCATCCCTCCACTATGCAATCACTGTAACACAAACTACAACATGACAAAAGGGTGAATGAATGAACAAATAATGTACAACATGATCAGAACCAACGGCAAATCATTTGCTCTGTACAGTCCTTTCTTTGAATTGATAAATACAAATTGTGATATTGAAAGATCATGTAAGTGTGTGTGTCTTTTTGTGAAGCAGATAAGTGAGGTCTGGGGCCCTGGAGACCTTTGTGTTCCAGGAAGGGCCGCAGAGTGAGAAAGTGATTGTAAAAGTGTGATTATTTGAGGGTAGGTCTATTTGTATTGTTGCCTAATAATGCATGCAGTAACTGCAAGCAGTCCAGGACAAAGGAAATATGTTTTTGTCACTTTAGAGACAACCCTGTTGTTTATTGTTGTCCCCTTGGTGTGGTGATGGTATAATGCAAATAAGTGTTAAGGCCCAAATAGGCTGATAATAATAATAATGTATCAGAAATATTTAGTGATAGAGTATTTTTACAGTGTGGTATTGATACTCAAGCTAAATATATCAAATACTTCGCCACCCAGTGGTTGTTTTTGCCTAGACATTTTAGAAGGACTTGTATTTTGAAATGTAAGACATGACACCGGAAGCGGATGTGCAGCACGGAATCTTATCAGAGACGGACCGGTAGGAAAGCTAGCGAAAGGTTTACACGGAAGAGAGACTTTTGTTGGGTTAAAAGTCCAACTGACTCTATATTTGGTTATTTGTGTTGCTTAAAACATGTCCGGCAGACTGGCAGATACACTGGGTTGAGTTTGTAATGTGACTGAATAAAAATGGAAGCAAGGTTTAGCAGCGAAGTGGCGTCCATAGTCGAGGTCGCTATCCAGGCGGCCGTGTCTGTGTTCAGAGATGGCTGGGCCAAAGAGGCGCCAAACTCGCAGTGGGAAGAGGCGAAGTCCGGAGAAATCCTGGAGATAGAGAAGTGTCTGGTGCTCCAGGTCCACAAGGTGTTCACTGAGTACTCCTCGGAGCTGTTCGAGGAGAACGAGGCTCTGCGGGCCAAGGTGGAGCAGCTGGAGGACGTGCTGCAGAAGAAAGCCGGGCAGCTGGAGCAGGAGCTGGAGGCCAGAGTGGGGCAGCTGGGCAAAGAGATGGAGGAGCTGGAGCAGGAGCTGAAGAGCATCAGTGACGTCGGCAGCAAGACACCAGGAGGACCGACCGTCCTCCTGGTGCAGGACGCCTCTCTGATAGGTGAGGGACAGCTGTCAATCAGCCCGTCAATCACTTTGTTGGCCACCTGAGAGTTCAACTGTCCTCAGATTGAGTTCTAATGTTATTTGTATACATACCAAGGTTAAAATACACACACTGTGGGCTGGGAATATGTTGGGGCTCAGTGGAGGAATGTAACTAACTAACATTTACTCTATACTAACTTGTTGTTGCTTTTAAATGTTACTTTGGAATGTTCTGTTAGTTCTACTGGTACTCCACTATTCATATCTGACAATTATGTTTCATAACAAATAAATAAAGAATCTGAAAAGATGTAGCCATTCACAGAAAATCAGTGGCTACTCTTTTTAGTAGATCTATTATGTGAGGATTTGCTGCTTTTCTTATTTGTTATTGAAATATATACACGTCGTTTCTACTTGAGCACATTTTCCTGAACTACACATTTTCAATCCAAGACTTTTACTTATGACAAAGTCATTTAGCCTGGTATAGGGTACTTTACTTCCCCCGTAGGTGGTGTTAACCTTTAAACTAGAAGGTATATTTGTTATAATGGAGGATTTATTGTTTAGTCTAAAAAAGGTTATTACAATTCCCTGACACAAAGTCAGATTGTATTTTGTCTGACAGCCCTTACCCCAGAGATATTTCATTTCTAATGATGGGGACAATTATGAATCACTATATTTAAGAAATTGGGACGACTAAATATTTGGCATTTTGCTCCAATAATTACAACTTGCTTTGTTTTCTGTGCCACAGATTTGATTTGGATAAATCCTTCTTTTGATTTCTGCTGGTTCTAAACACATTTCACCTGACACGGTGAAGGATAATAACAGTTGATGTTGTGTCTATCAGGAGCCCCGGTGGTGTCGGTCTCCAGCAGCCCTGCTGCTCCGCTGGTGGCTGTGAAGGAACCTTCCTCCACCCCCCCTCCAGTTTCAGCAGTCAGCTCCACCAGCTGCCCCTGTGGCCGTCTCTGAGCCTGACCCCGCCCCCGTGGTGTCTGCTGGTGGCCCCCCCGCAGTACTGTTGGTGGGGGCCAGCCAATTGGTCCCCCAGCTCCCTGCACCACCTACGACTGTCTCTGAATCAGCGCTCCTCCTCAAAGCAGCGGCATTGACGCCTCAACAAACCCCCCCCTCAGACTCAGCACAGGAGAAGGTGGGCTGTTTCTGATGTGTTTTTATTTAACTCCTAGATTACATTCATAAAGAGTTTAAACATACAATCATAAGACTGAATGTGAAATAGAAAAAGCTGATCAACTATCTGAAGCTTGAGATTAGTAGACTAAACAGAAAGTGTTTACAATATACGTTGGCAACATATGTAGAATTGAAAGAGTGAATGTACTCTACAAAACTATTAGCAGCTGACAAACACCTACTAACCAAACCCCTTCAAACTAAGCTAATCTTACCCTAAATACTAAATGCTCCCAAAATATTCATTTCTCAGTCTGAAAATTAGCTTAAAAATAGGTAGGATATAATAAACATGGATATATTACAAAGGAAAGATTTTTTTACAAATTGTATACATTTCAGAATAACTTGTTTAGAAGTCCCCAGACATTACATGTATTCAGGCAGATACAAACCATTTGTATAGCATTATCGTTCCATACCTGAGGACCCTGCACACCACACTAATGTTATAACATGTAGTTTTTTACACTTTTTTAATATGTATTTTCTATGTTTTATGCTAAGGGAATTAAGTTGTGATAAGGTCTCTGATTTGTCTGGAAGCAACAATGTCTTTAAACTCTATCTTGATATGAGAATACACGTAAATGAACCCAGTCCAACTGTCCTCTCCATGTGGAGCTAGATTCTTGCTTTTTAAAAGCTCTTTGCACCAACATAAGAAATGCCTTTCTCAGCGCTTAATGCTACGCACAGGAGCATGGCAGCTCCCCAAAAGGGAAGCCCAAACATCCCCCTATTGACTGGCTGTAACTTCAGGGAGCGCTTGATTTGATGCAGCTGGGTTCTCTATGGGTGGAGCACACATGACCATGATCATTTGTTTTGGCTAGCTAATAATGCAGCTCTAATCTCAGTTGTGTTTATTCCCCAATGTTGTGGATATACAGTATGTAACGTTTATGATCAAATGACCTTCTTATTCATTACAGAAATCTGTGGAAGAGGCCCCTTCAGGCAGAACGAGGAGGACGAGGAGAGCCACTTATAAGACTGAAGAAGGTGAGAATAGGGTTCAGTGTTGCTTCTCACAGGTTTGGGACCATAACATTAACATCTGGGAAGGCACTTGAATAGAGGATACAATCTTATTTAAAAGTAGAGGCCTCTTAAACTAAGATCTCTAATTTGTAACTTTTCTTCTCTTTATTTGAAGCTTTCACTGACAACAGCGTCGAAGAGAAGAAAAGCAACTCAAGTGGAGAGCCGGGGAAAAGGCTTAAAAGAAAAGAGACGGCAACGCGGTTTCCCTGTGAACATTGTGAAGCAGGTTTTAATTGGAAAGGTGAATTAAAGAAACACATGAAGGTCCACAAGAAGCCTTTCCCTTGCGAGCAGTGTGGAAGGAGCTTCCTCGAAAAGAAGTCTCTGGAAAATCACCTTTTGCGCCACGAGGCAAGCAAAGCCCCCCTGCCCTTCCCCTGCCCTCAGTGTAAGAGGTCGTACCGGAGAGAGGAGTCGCTCCAGAACCACCTCAAGCATCACGAGCGCTCCAAACCGCCCAAGCCCTTCGCCTGCGATCAGTGTGGCAAAACATTCCGAATCCAGCGCTCTCTGGAGAACCACCTGCTGCGCCACGACAAATGGAAGCAGATGTTGAAGTGCCATCTTTGTGACAAGACGTGCAAGACATCGGTCCAGCTGAGGTGTCACATGGCCGTGCACTCTGAGGAGAGACCGTTCAGCTGCGCCACCTGCGGGAAGGAGTTCAAGAGCAAAGACACCCTCCGCTTCCACCAGATGGTTCACTCCAGCTCTAAAAAATACAAGTGCACAATGTGCGAGGAGACATTCAAATACGCCCACTCCCTGACCGTACATAAGAGGAAACACACAGGCGTCACCCCGTTCACATGCACCGTGTGCAACAGGTCCTACAGGACGGGCACGGCTCTGAAGAGACACAGCGTGGTCCACACCGGGGAGAAGCCCTTCACCTGTCACATCTGTGGAGCCAGGTTCAGCCTGAACAACAACCTGAAGAGGCACCTGCGCATCCACACCGGGGAGAAGCCCTTCACCTGCTCTGAGTGCGGGAAGAGCTTCTCCGACAACAACAAGCTCAAGGCCCACATGCTCATCCACGGAGCCAGGAAGCCTTTCATGTGCGATCTGTGCGGGAAGACATTCCTCTTCAACTGCCGGCTGCTGATCCATCAGAAGTACGTGCACGCTGACAGGAACGAGGACATGGACAGCACGCAAAGGTTTCTGCAGAATAGAAAGAGAAACAAGTCCTTGATTAAACCATTCAGCTGCAAAGTATGTCTCAGAGGTTTCAGCGCCGCGTGTTCCCTCAAACTCCACGAGAGAGGCCACAGCGAGAACAAGGAGTTCAACTGCGGCATTTGTGGGAAGGCTTTCCACAACAAGTACTCTTTCGGGTATCACCAGAGAAGCCACGCGGGGGAGAAGCCCTTCGTCTGTGACGTATGCGGGAAGAGGTTTTTCCACACTGGCAGCCTGAAGCAGCACGAGCGGATTCACACGGGCGAGAAGCCGTACAAATGCGACCAGTGCGACAAGACCTTCAGAACAGACGGAAACTTCTACAGGCACTTGCGGATCCACACGGGCGAGAAGCAGTTTGAATGTTTGTACTGTCACAAGAAGTTCCACCAGTCCAACCAGCTCAAGTCCCACATGCAGGTCCACACCGGGGAGAAGCTGTACTCCTGCCGGCAGTGTGAACGCGGCTTCTCCGATTCAAGGCAGCTCAAGAAGCACAGCTGTGACGGGTCCTAGGGAGGGGGATGGGGAACAATCTGGAAGAACGCTTGACTGAGTAACACATGGGTTAATATAATATATTCACAAATGAACAGCCATTTGTTGTGTAATGGAACTGAGACGACTTAGCCCAGTGCATTTATGCTCAATTATTGCTTTTACAATTCGATGAATCAACATGAAAAATGTATTAGGGAGACATGCAAAAAGATTCACAAGATAGCTTCATAGTAGCAAAGGGATGCTTGGTTTATTATAAACTGAATGCTTTTGTCTGTTGATCCACTTAAGTGTTTAACACTTCAGCGTTACTCATGTTTCATTACCCTTAATATGCTAAAGTTAAGGGATTCATCTAAAGTCATTAAAACAGTTAATGTACTGGCAGCTCTACTTTCATTCAGAGATTTACAGTAAAGGTTTGCTGCATTATTTTTGGCATTATTAGTTTTAAGAAACTTGTGTTTTTGTCCTGTATAAAAACACAAAGATAAACATATGAAACCACAAATATAGCTTTTGAGTTTGGATGATTTAAAGGTATTTTAGACGGAAAACACCGCTTCAGAATTTCAAGTGTGTTTTAGGACTTAGAGTTATTTTCCGCAGCTGAAATTGTTTGTTCTCCAGTTGAGTGCATAAAGATTTCTATAATTTGTTTTGTTCATCAATGAAAATCCATACAATGACGTTAAGATGTGTTTATTTTTCAACAAAAACAACACATTGTAAAATGACAGGCTTATGTCAATGGCAGTTATTATGGCAGTGTGTATATTTCTTTTTGTTTGTTATTGCATTAAAAGAACATTTGCAATTGAAGCAACTTTTGAGAGTTTTATTTTGAAATGTATTTACCGTCGCTACTTCCATTTCCGGAATCATTGCGGCTCTCCTATCTGCGTTTTTGTTTTTGTCGGCTGCTAACTTTAAATGCGAACATGTCAGAGAACTTGGTGTTTTATTCAGAAATAAAGTCCATCTTGGAGACAGTCATTAGGACCTCTGTTGATATTGGACATTCTAAAGACAAAACCTCCACGAAAGGGGCTACCATGAGACGGGAGGTGAGTTAACGGTTAATATTACCGCTCTGCTGTCGGGGAGCATCACATACACATTACTGCGGACACCAGACAGGAGGGATCAGAAACAGTAGCTGGGAGAGATTGGACCGCCGGAATAAAACCAAGCAGAGGGACAGGTTAACACCAAGAGCAACAAAGATGGCGGACTGTTATCACGAAGAAAGCTAGCTAGCTAAACATGTCTATCAGGAAAAATAAAGTGTATTGTCACCTTATAACTTTAAGTCACATAACCACTTGTGCAGACTCTTAATATAGGTTAAAAATAATGAAATACATTTCTTATTTTATTTCAAATTAAAAAGCGTAGGCCTATGCTGAACAATACGGTGCGTCACTGCTGTCCAGTGACTCGGAGATTGGATTGACCGTAGATGAAACCTGTCTACTCTTTGCCAAACTCCGCCCTGGATTTATAATTTGTACAGTAGGCCTACTGGCATGTAATGTAATGTATTTACTGAAGGACTGTGCTAAAGTAATTGTACTTTACTTATTTAGGTTTCGTTTTTGGCAACTTCATATCACTACATTTTGGAATTATTACATTATTATTAAAGCATTGGCTGTGAATCAATTAAATTAATACATCGTGTTGTAGTAACGGATTAGCTGCAACATAAATTACACCAATAAATGATACTAACTGATGGCATTGATTGCAAATGAATCATAATCGCGAATCCCGTGATATATTTGTTTCTCCTGAAATTGGTTATTCTTATTTTATATTACAACGTTTTAAATATTCCAGCACTCAATATCTGTAATTTTAAATAAACCTCTCGGTGATGATGTATTAATCATTTTCTTCCTCCACATCTAATCCAAACGTCTACAAATTCTACATGAAAATATAATGTATTCTCACCTGGACAGTAGTGCAAAGTAACTAAGTACATTTACTTAAGAACAATATTGATGTTTCTGCACTATACTTTAGTCATGTTGTACTTATTTGTACCTACTAACTATCGTCAAAAGATTTCAGTGGATATTACCAGTATTTGACTTATTACAATACTCATCCACTTTTAAGATCCATTTCCACCTCATTGGCTCATCTTCCTAAATAAGATTCTTATCCAGCAAATAAACAATTTACCCAAACATTGCTTTAGTCATTTTAATGTTATTCTGTTAATAATGTTCAGTTACATTTTTTACAAATGAATAAATTGTGCTTAGGTTTTGTATAGTTATGTAGTTACGCTGGGCCATCAGTTTAAACCCTTATTAGGCCAAATAAACTCTACATTATAATGTATTTGTTCTAAATGATACTGCAGTTATACCACCAGTTGATATTACAACGTTTGCATGTGAATAAGCATCAGATGCTTTATCTAACAGCTCATTTATAGAACACACTGTTGACTTCTTTATTTCAATCCTGACAGCCAGATTTTGACACTGTTGTGGAAATGTTGGCACGGGAGGCAACGAGAAAGATCGACGCCGTTTTCTCCCAACTGTCCTCAACATTGCACAACGAGAACCAGAACCTGCAGGCCAGAGTGGGGGGGCTGCAGAGCGAGCTAAAGACCACCCAGGAGAACTTTGAGAACGCCAGGATGTGGAGAGAACACGTCCTGAGCGGCAGCCCTGTCCTGTTCCAGCAGAGCGGCCTCGTCTACACCCTGAAGCCTTCTGGGAAGTTGAAAACTAGAACAGATCAATTGACCGGGGACGGCCCAGAGACTGGACATGATGGTAGGTTTTCATTAAAGGACAACAATCCTCTAGAAAACACTGACGTCTTCATTCATCATAATCATGATGCAGAATCAAAGATAAAATGGGATGTAGAAAAAGCACATGGAGGGGAAGTGGGCTCCTTAGAATGGAACCCTTTACATGAACACAACCATAACTTACTTCCTGTGATTAGATTCAGATACATTAGGTTGCTGATGTTAAGCTGGCATCAATGTCAATGATAATATATATACTGATATATCCCTCTCAGCATAACATGTTACTACAAACTTCATCAAATGTTGTCCTTGTTTGATGAGAAGAGAAGTGAAACACCACATTGATGCACAGGATCTAGTTTGTAGCAACCTTTGACCCAGACGGTAAATAAGTGTTATTATAAACCAGAACCAGTATTAAGTGACTCTGTCTTTGATGCTTTATTCTTCTGTTCATTTCTTGTTAAGAAGGTGAAGAAGCAGCAAAGGAAGTGAATTCTGAAGCTGAGTCCTCAGCGGCTATTGGACAAGGTAACATTTGAAATTGTTATTGTCAAAGAAACGCATATTATCACCGGGAATAAAACAAAAAGTAAACACATAAAAACACAAAGTGTAAATGGATGCTCTGTGCGGCGTTGACACTTTACAGTAGAATCTACTTTTGAAAATGAAATTGAGAAGTTAATTAGGTCAAACAATGCTTTATTTGGCAGAATGTGCCCTTTAATCGAATACATCCCGCTGTTTGCCTCGCTAACTCTTGTTTATTAACATTTATCTTTTCCTTTCTTGTGTAGACATTAAAGAGGATTCTTCCACAATCAACACGGCAGAGTCCAAAACCCCTGAGAGACAGAACACACAGGAAGCTGGAGTGAGAGGAAAAGGGAAGCAGTTTGTATGTGAGGTCTGTACCAAGAGCTTCAGCCGGCAGTTCCACCTAATGAAGCACAGGAACACTCACCAAGAGCAGAGGCCTTTCTCCTGCGACCAGTGCCCCAGGAGGTTCAGGAACACGGAGACGTTCGAGTACCACCTGCTGCGGCACGAGGAGAGGAAGTACGCCACCCTGAAGTGCCCGCTCTGTGAGAAGATGTTCAAAACTCAAATGCACTTGAAGACTCACCAGATGGTGCACACGGACACAAGGCCATTCACCTGCTCCACCTGCGAGAAGGCCTTCAAAACTAAACACAGCCTCCAGGCTCACCAGGTCGTTCACTCTGCTGAGAAACCGCACAAATGCTCCGAGTGCGGGGAGGGCTTCAGGTACGCCTTCACGCTGCAGTGCCATCAGAGCATTCACACTGGGGAGCATCCCTTCAAATGCACGGTGTGTGGCAAAGCTTTTATAAAGAGGAGGTCGCTCAGCGCACACCAGCGGGGCCACAGGGGGAAAATGTTCACATGTGAGACGTGTGGAGCGGGGTTCACTCTGCAGCACAACCTGAGGAGACACGTTCGTATCCACACCGGAGAGAAACCCTTCAAATGTAAAGTCTGTGGGAAGAGCTTCATTCAGGACAACAGGCTCAAATCACACATGCTTCTTCACGGTGCTTCAAAGTCCTTCATGTGTGACCTCTGTGGGAAGACCTTTCTGTACAACTGCCAGCTGCAGAAACACCAGAAAGCCACTCACGATGAAAGGCACGGGCAGGTCGTCAGGAGGCGCACTCGAGAGAAAGGGAACCGCAGAGTGATCTACAGACGGGACAGAACCTCGGTGGACGTGACGCCCTTCAGCTGCAAGACCTGCCGCAAGGGCTTCGACTCGGCCGGCGCCCTGAGGAGACACGAGCAGATTCACACCGGGCAGAGGCAGCACACATGCCCCACATGCGGAAAGTCCTTTTTCTACAAAGCCACGTACGACTACCATCAGCGGATCCATACAGGAGAACGTCCGTTCGGTTGTGACGTGTGCGGGAAGAGGTTCATCATCCCTCAGGCCCTCAAGTCCCACAAACTGCAGCACTCCGGAGAGAAGCCTCATAAATGTGAGCAGTGCGACAAGGCCTTCAGGATCTACACCAACCTGCTCCGACACATGAGGGTCCACACGGGGGAGAAGCCCTACGAGTGCGAGGTATGCGGGGTGAGGTTCAGGCAGCTGGGACACGTGAAGTTTCACATGCAGGTCCACACCGGAGAGAGGCCGTACTCCTGCAGCAACTGTGGACTCGGGTTTTCAGACTCAAGGCTGCTAAAGAGACACAACTGTGCTGAGAAACACCAGAACACTTCAGAGAACACACTTGCTACGTCCTAAAAACAGAGCACGCCATTTTTCTTAGTTACAGTGTGATTTCCCTCAGGATAAAAACCCAGCAATAAAATGTATTGGATATTTAAATAAATACATGTTAAAACCTGCATATATTGCACAACTTGGAGTGTTAGCTGAATCTCTTGGTTGTGATTTGGGATTGTATTTGTTCTGCCTAAAGAAAATCCTTTTCAGGAGCGTCGGCAGCAAAATCAGACCGTGAAGAGAAAGCTTGAAGTGTGTGATCAAATCAAGATACAGCCTGAGCCAACAGATTAACCTAAGAAATATTATTTTAAATAAACGTTGTTTAAAATGATATGATTAGTCTTTAATTGCAAAACAGCAAAGCTCTTTGAAAAAAAAATGATATCATGATGAAACAGAAAATGAATCATTGTGTGATTTTTTTAAAGTAAATGATTCAATCCTGATAGCTAGAGGGAAACCAACAATCACACTGTACAAAGCCAATCAGATGTTTGTTTCCTTAATTAATACATGTAAATACAAAATGCTGGAGTTTATTTGAAAGTAATGACATTTACACGTCTATGTGTAATATGTCATTGTAAAGCGCTTTGAGCACCTGTAAAAGCGCTCTAAATTTAAAAAAATGTAATCCATTATTATTATTATTAATAACCGGAAGATCTCCATACTGATGACACTGTAATTGTTTGTCATCTACTCTACTGGTAATGATTGGGTTAAAGTTCCTCACTGTGACCACCGAAGGACAGTAAACACCAACACTCACTTTAACTTTTAACTTCTTGACTTTAATAATATATTTTTCTAACTAACTATAAAACAAAACACTGAACAAGTCAGGGTGGTTTGTATTTGTTATTATTGTGTCTGACATAACGTGTATATATGTTATATAGCACGGGTGTCCAAACTACAAATGCGGCCCGCGGACCATTTTGAATCGGCCCTCAGCGAATTCTAAAAGTATAATATAATACAGCCCACAGATGAAAAGTGTGCTTGTCTTATATTGTACTTCTTACATATATATATGTCAAAATATATTACACAGTAGTAGTCATGTGTTAATAAGCCCACTTTTCAAATAAATTCATTCAATTAAAGTAGGAAACATTTTCTAACATATCTTAGTTGATAAAAAAGGCACAATAACTTATTGACCTAACAAGCTTGAAATCTACCCTTCATATTTCCCCTTATTATAAGCAAACTGAGGAGTGAGCTGCTGTGATATATCTTCAAGTATCAAACATAATGTACCTACATTTGATTAATGTTGCTTCTAGTGAGCCCTTCGTATATGTTTCTGTATGTGGCCCTCGGTGAGAAGAGTTTGGACACCCCTGCCTTGTAGTTTTCAATGTGACCGCTGAAGGACTAAACTGTATGAAAACGACTTATCAACGCTTATTAAGTATGACTATGAACAATGGAACTTCTTTGATTTAGTTTCTGACGTGTATTAATGTATATTGTGCTGCAGTTTCTCACTTTAGCCATTTGAGGGCAGTAAACACGTGAACATCACCAAGGCAGACAAAATGTCATGCTCACACTTTCCGGTTGAATACCAGAAGATAAAACAAGAAAATGCATTGGGTGCACTTTCTTTTTATTATTAACAAGGGAAACTGGTAATCACACTTTCATTTCAATTTCACACTTTCAATTGTTTTTCTTTCTTAAACAAGTTACCAAGAAACATTTTCAATGCAGGTTCTGAACTTGTTACAGAATATGCCATTTGACATTGTGGTAAAATAACTTGACTTTAGTGTACCTCTGAACACTGCCACTCTGACTGACCGGAGCACGCGGGCTTTTATTTTGAAACTGGGAAGAGGATGACCATTGTTGTGAAGAGCACGAGTTTTCTTTTCCCCCTTAACGACAACATTGTAGTAACAAAAGCCATGTCTTTTATTACAACATTTTAGAACAGAAACGTATTGTTAGTGGGAATATACAGTGGTCACAATGTCAGATTTGGAGGCGCAGGTAGGCTCCATTTTGGAGATGATGGTAAATGCGACAGTAACAGAAATTAGTAAAGTTATCGGCGGCTCTGCAGAAACATATCCACAAATGTCATCATGTGAGACTGAAAACACACACGGGTCCTCTGAGGAGAAGGTACGTTTAAAGTCCGGTGCGTAACATCTGTCTGTAACAGCCTCCGCTGTCTCGGGGCTCCCTCCTTCTCTGGCGGCTAAACAACCAGCTGAGCATAGAAATAGAAGAGCTAGCTAGCTGCTTTAGTTAGCTTTCAACGGCTTAACTTAAATAACCACTCAATGTAGGACTGCTATGCTAGGTAGAGCGCATCATTTGGCTGAATTTATGTAATTATGTAGCCCTGGTTGACCAACAACCCAGAAAATCCATCTTTGATATTCATTTGGAGTTGGGTAGCAGGCCCAGGCCTATCTATCTGCTGTATGTCTAGAAGCGGTTCAGCTACAGGTTTACTCAACGTGACGTTACCTGCAGCATCAGTGACCAGCTGTCAATAACAAGCTGCTTTTTTGACACAGGACAGGTTTTTGACTGGAATTCAGCCATGTCGATGTATGTATATATATATATATATTGATATGTTTTATGCATTTAGTTAAAATAAATAAAGTCTGGGAAAGGAGATTTTTTTAAGTGAAAGTCCTTAATTTAACTTTTTAACGAAGTCAAAATATACTTGGGTAGCAGGAGAAATGTTCTAATTTAGCAGAATAATGTCCTTTATGGTATTGTATTACATTATTAATGCTTTAATATGTTCCTCACTGTAATGTTGCCTCTGATAAACACAGGTGCTGCTCACTTTTCTTACTTTGCCACCTGCAAAGTGATAAACAAAGTCAAGTCATATTTTAACCTTTGAAAAGACATTATCAATGATTTGTTCATTTATATTTAGTTTTATTTATATTCATTTGATCTGCAAAGTAGCTTAACTAGTAGCTAAAGTTATCACACAAATGTGGTTTAATTCAAAGCAGCAACATATGAAAATGCTTTTCAATTACTCAGTCACTTTTTAGGGTAAATTGTTAAAATATGTACATGTTAGCATGAAACAAACATTTGTTGAGTTTACCAAAGTTTAAAAAAATCATAAAACAAGATTATAACAATATTGTTTTAATTAATCTCCTATACTCTATCATTATATCCTTCTAAAATGTATCAGAAGATGTGTTGTGTCTGTGATGTTCCTTCAGGTGTTCAGCGTCTTCCTGACGTCTCTGGCTCAGGAAGCTGTGGAGAAGATCTGCCAGCTCTTCCTCGACTGTTCCTCTCTGCTGCAGCTGGAGGTACGTCTCTCTCTGCCAGGCATAGGGCCTCAAACAGTTTACGAAGAATAGTTCCAAAGCAGAAAATGTCACTGTGATGTAAACTCTGACGTTCGATAAGCTGGAACCAGCTGCTTTGGGGCATTTGTGCTTTTACAGAAATGTCTGTTGATTGACTTATTGATAAACCGTCTCATTGTTTCTTTGCTAAAGGTTTCCCACAATAATGGCCATGCAAGTGTTGATTCTGATTTTGGACGAAATCAACAATTCAAAAAGAATCTCAGCATGTGAGAAGAAACTGTTTCAACTAAAATGTCTTTGATTGAATTAGTTTCTTTGTCACTAAAAATAAGTGAAATGTTACATAATGAGCAGTATGTTTGTATTGAGAAGACTAACATTGAAAGTGTCTGTTATTTTTTAGCAATACCACATTTCAGGTAAAGATGATTAAACCCACTAGAACAAGTTTACAATAACCTTTACGAAGGTCTAATACTATCAACATAAAGGGATATTTACCAGTGTTCAAACTATTTGATATTATCTTACAAATATCGCCATGTTATGAAAGGTTGAAACAATGTGATTTGATTTTTAAACTAGGGCTTTCATTTTTCAAAATGAGGAGAAACATTCTTGACTTAGTAGGACTTAGAGAAAGTTTGTCATTATTGTACATTTTAGGATCTTTTCTTACCACAAAGTGTTTTTCTTTTTTTTCTTTTGCTGGCAGAAATGGGCTTCCATACAGTATTGTGAAATATGTGAGGAAAATCAGATGACTATGAAGTCCTCACATTCCATTCGTCCTGATACCTTTAAAAAAAGCCTGGGTTTGTCTCTGTAGGTGACACAGGGTGTTTCAGAGATGGAGGACCTGCAGAGGAGACTGGAGGAGGCTGAGACGGAGCTGAAGCTAGTGCTAGAGGACAGAGGAGGCCAGGAGGAAGCAGATGAGCTGACGGAGGTGCTGACGGAGGAGCTGACGGAGGAGCTGACGGAGGAGCTGACGGAGGAGCTGACAGAGGAGCTAACGGAGGAGCTGACAGAGGAGAGCAGCGTAGCGAAGGAGGACAGGAGGGCTGAGACTAACGGAGCAGAAGGAGAGCCTGTGCAGAGGCAGCGCTCCGGGAGGAAGAGTCGCAGAGGTCATCCCTGTCTTATTTTGAGTCATGGGACACTGAGTGCAAACTTTGTTGATATTTAGCTCACCTTTTGCAAAAAGTGTACATTTGGGCCTAATCAAGGTAGGGAACCTGCTGTACAAACAGAGGTTATTGAGGTACTTGTCATTTACTTATTTAAATGTATGGTTATACTCCACTAAAATGATTTAGTAGCTTTAGTTATACAGATTCAGATATCAATCTAAACTTCCAATCAACTAATACATTTTTAGGATTTTTAATCCAGGAAACAGAATATTCTTACATCGTAGTATTGCTACTTTATACACAAGTCAAATATCTAAAAGCTGCTTTCCCCTCTGTACCACTGTTCAGAACAGTAACTTTCATTTATGGTGTTTTTTTTCAAAAAACTTAACGACTTTAAGTTAATTTGAATAAAAATACTAGTAGATTCTTCTTAACTGTTTTTGTTTTGTGTTTTTATTTTCACTTAACTTTGTCGACAGTATAGGAAGATTGCATTTGAGTTTTCACATCCAAAATTGGATTAAATTGGAATTTATTGGAGGTTGTCTGATGAGCCCAACAGAAAGACTGAACCCCTGTTTCTCCATGTTCACAGTAGGGGCTGGCGGAGATGCTGGAGTACAGAGGTCGCCTATAATCCACCTGTGGAAAGGCAGAACATATGAGGTAACATATTTTTTACGCTTCCGTCTTTTCTGATTTCCAAAGAAATGTTAATACATTTCATAATCTGGCTGCAGAGATTTGCTCTCATTCAGCCACAAGAACGTAATTGGCATTCCACTTCATCCAAAGGTGCTGGATGGGGTTTATACTGGGGAAATGTTTCTTTATGGCGCTGGGTTTGTGCACAGAAAAGTGTATTTGGATTTAAGGTGCCTCGACCAAACAATGAAAAACAGGATCTAGACCTTAAGTTAACAACTAAACTAACTACTGACAGGCATACCTTTACCTCATTAGTTACATAACAAAGTAACTCAAGCAATCAGAAAGGTCAAAGCCAACTTCTTCATAACAATAATTAATGAGGCTAAAGTTAACACTAAAAGAATTTGGGTACAGATTAAAACCTTGATGGGAATCAAGTGTTAGAACTTAGTGTTAGAACTAAAAGAGAATGGTAACCTAGTGCAAGACTCAGAACAACTTGCCATAGCTTTTAATACATATTTGATCAACTCTGTAGATGAGATTACACAGAATTTTCCCTTAAGAGCAGAAAACATTATCAAAGTCGACGAAAGTAAGATGTCCTTTTTGCATTCAACCCATATCGGAATTAAAAACCAAAACAATTATTAATTCTCTTAAAACTTCAAGTTAAGGACACATACACTATGGATTCTACAATGCTTAAATCACTGCATGATTACCTAGTCTGCCCTCTTACCCAAATCATCAATTCATCTGTATTGCATGGGACATTCCCAAGTGCCTGTAAGACTGCAATTGTAACCCCCATTTTCAAGTCAGGTGACCCTCTGAACATCAACAACTACCGCCCAATTAGCATCTTACCTGTAGTATCCAAGGTGGCTGAGAAGTGGGTGTCAGAACAGCTTGTCTCCTTCTTAAACAACAGTCCATTTCAACTTCATCCTATGCAGTTTGGCTTTGGGGCAAATTATTCAACCGAAACAGCCAACTGCTTTTTTATAGAAAAGGTCAAAGCAATGGTTGACAAAGGAGGTGTTGTTGGTGCAGTATTCTTGGATCTACGCAAAGCCTTTGATACAGTCAACCATAAGGTCCTTCTGTCCAAACTGTCGGCTTTTAACTGCTCTCCATTAACACTCATACCTGGATTGAATCATGCCTCACTGGTAGGCGTCAGCTTGTTATCGTCAATAATCGACTCTCTCCAGCTCTAGACTTAAGCACCGGAGTACCACAAGGTTCAATACTTGGTCCACTTCTTTTTACTTTGTATATGAATGACCTGCCATCTGTCTGTCCTGATGTGGAAACACAGCTATATGCCGATGACACTGTGATATATGTACATGCCAATACAAAGCAAAAGGCTGCTGATAAACTGACCTCAGCTTTAGTGCTGATCACTAGCTGGCTACACCGCTCCTGTCTTCAGCTTAATGTAAATAAAACAGTGAGAATGTTTTTCACAAAAAGAAAATACAACATTGTTTCAGGATCTCAGGTGGAAATATTAACATTGTGCCTCAGGTGAAGTACCTGGGAATCATTATTGACTCTAATCTAACATTCAAAACACAAGTCAAAAGTGACCCAAAGAGTCAAGTTTAGCCTAGCAAATTTTAAATACATAAGAAACACAATGACATTAAATTCTACCAAATGATACATGAATGCCATGATCATGTCACATCTTACACACTGTCTCACAAGCTGGGGTCAAACTAACAGCTCCACACTGAAGCCACTAGCAACCCTGTACAAACAAACCCTCAAAGTACTGGACCAGAAACCTAAACCGCTCCCATCACTGTACCATCCTCAACAAGCATAACATCCTGAGTTGGGAAAATTTAATAAAGTATAGGAACATCGTTCTGGTGTATAAAATCCTGCGTAACGTAACAACACCAGACTAACCACTACATTACAAGCTCCACACGTGGCGACCTTTCAGTCCTATTCAGGAAGAGTACTTTTGGTCAGTCATCTTTCTCGGTCACCACAATACAAAACTGGAACTCTCTACCCACTCAAATCAAAGACATACATACACATCCCACCTTCACAGCTCACTTAAAACATGGTTCACTGAGAACTACACGCACACACTAGTCTGTGTTGGATATGGCTTGTGTGTTACATGTTGTGTTACATGTTGTGATCATGGATGTTGCCCCCCTGTTGTGTGATTGTGATGTGCTATATGTGACATGTACTGTATGTAGTAACGTGTGTTGTTTAACTAATTGATAACTAATGCTGTTTATATATGTGATTTTTATCATCTGGCCGGGGACAACAGCTGGAAATGAGCAATGTTGACTAAAGCTGCCCCATTTACTGTTTGCTGTGAGAGTTGATCAATGGGGACTGTACACGACACTATAAACAAATAAACAAAACAAATGATGTGTATTGTGTATGTTTATTGTAAGTTACCCAGACACCATCTTTTGACCTCAAGACGTACCCGTGAGTACATGGTATTCATTAAAGCGCTTTGTAAGAGAGTCATAGCTCCAAATCGCCTCGTAGGCTAAGTGTCCTTGGAACTTTGTATTTTTGATAATCGGCCACAACAATAATGATAAATAAGACATTAGCCGAGTAAAGAAAGACAGAACACATGCAAATATAAATCAAATACTGATGAAACCCTGTCCACATTCTCTCCTTTCAGGACAGTGTCCAACCAGTGATAATAAAGGAGGAAGGACTGGAGGCGTGGCCGACCAGGCGTCCTCTGACTCCGGCCAGTACAGAGAAGAGCCGGGCCAGGACAATGACGACGACCCAGACTATCAGGTGCTTTTACAAATCCTTCATTCATTTAACGTTTTTATTTTCTGTTTGTAGATTTCTTTTGTCGTTTTTTTGTTTGTGTTTTCCCCTTTATAAAGTAAATGACTTAATATACACACATATTCCATCTATTTCGAAATGATGAAGGGACTTTGAATTGCCCCTACTGTTAATGTGGGTAGCAGTTTATGTTGAGAATATAATGAACTACACCTGTTAATGGAGCTTACCACCAAAAACAGTAAAGCAACAGTGAGTTTAGAGGCAATGAATCAAGAACTTCTTAATTTCTTCTGTTAGATGGAGCCAGACGATCCAGATGACGGTGACCCAGCATTAACTACCAGACCTAGACGTGTTGTTAAGCAAAGTCCCTACGAGGTTAGAGCGAAAAAGGAGAACCAGAACCAGCAGCCTCTGAGCTGCAGACTCTGCAGGAAGACGTTTCACCAAGCTGCTGCACCTGAAGGCCCACCAGGCTGCGCACGGGACCAACGCAGAGAAGCCTTTCTGCTGCTCTCAGTGTGGCAGAGGCTTCTCCTTCCAGCGGAGCCTCAACGCTCACATGCTGCTTCATACAGGTGAGTGAAGTACCGAGCCATTGGACAGGTCTGAGAAGAAAAGCCAGTGCAGAAACGCCTTATAACCTGCATTCTTTCAACGAGCAGCTTGGGGCCAACTTCTGACATCATGTATTACTTACTTTGTAAACATTTACCAATCAGTTTATGGTCTAACAGCTGTTTACAAGTGTCCATAACAGCATGATGATCATTTTGTAAATTATAGTCCCATTTAGAGTAAAGTAGGCTGGAAGCTTTATGGCAGTGGTGTCCAAACTCTTTTCACTGAGGGCCACATACCAGAAAAACCTACGAAGGGCTGGGCCCCTCACTAGAAGTGAGGTATATTGCCTCATAAGTTAGTAATAAGTAAGCAAAATCAATCAAATGTAGGTACATATGCTTGATATTTGAACATGCTTTAAGAAAAAAAACGGACTCCATCACAGCTCTCCATCACAGCTCTCCATCACAGCTCTCCATCTCAGCTCTCCATCACAGCTCTCCATCACAGCTCTCCATCACAGCTCTCCATCACAGCTCTCCATCACAGCTCTCCATCACAGCTCTCCATCACAGCTCTCCATCACAGCTCTCCATCACAGCTCTCCATCACAGCTCTCCATCTCTCTCCATCACAGCTCTCCACTCACAGCTCTCCATCTCTCCATCACAGCTCTCCATCACAGCTCTCCATCACAGCTCTCCATCACAGCTCTCCATCACAGCTCTCCATCACAGCTCTCCATCTCTCCATCACAGCTCTCCATCACAGCTCTCCCATCTCTCCATCACAGCTCTCCATCACAGCTCTCCATCACAGCTCTCCATCACAGCTCTCCATCACAGCTCTCCATCACAGCTCTCCATCTCTCCACCACAGCTCTCCATCAACAGCTCTCCATCACAGCTCTCCATCACAGCTCTCCATCTCAGCTCTCCATCACAGCTCTCCATAGGGTTTCATTGACTTTGTTACTGAAAGTGTTGGCAGCTCATCCTTTAAAACAGAAGCCAGTACAAGCAGTGATTCTCGGTCTTCCTTCACAGCCCGGACAATAAGGGGAAATATCAAGGGTATATTTCAAGCTATTGGGCTTTTTATTATCAACTAAGGTTTGTTTTTAAATATTTTCAACTTGAATTGACTACATTTTTTGAAAGTGTACTAATTAACACATGAATTATACTGCTTAAAATCAGTTTACATTTATATTTAAGAAGTACAATAAAGGAAAAGCACAGGTTTCTTGTGTGGGCCATATTCCATTAGACTTTTAGAATTGCCACAGTTGGCCCTCGGACCGTGGTTTGGACACCCCTGCTTTAGGGCTATGTTGTGATTGACAGGTTGCTGCTTCAGTGTCCTGGTGTTGTGAAAAGCTCAAAGTCTAAAGACAAAAAGCCAATGTGTTTTCAGTTAATGAAAGGTAAACTATGTTTGTTGCCTAAAAATATCTTCATCAACATTCTCTTGTGTCTGGTTCCAAAAAACATATGGCGACTGCTAAAAGGCCAAACTAGAGGCTTCCAAACTGTAGTTGCCACACTAACGTGTGATGTCACGGTGACTACTTCCAATATATTTGTTATAGTCTATGGTTGTTATACTGAACATAATAATGCCTTATAAAGATTTGATGAGGAATATCCACATTAACACACATAGGAAACGTATTTACGCAGACACAGTGATACAAGGATTCATTTTGAGTTCTGTTGCTGACCCACATATAAATATGTTCAATTTTCACTAGCACTAAAGGTTTCACTTTTCTAGGCCATTTATCTGGTTTATCAAAATGGGGGTCAACGAGTGAGATGAGACAAAACCATACAGTATAGTGTCATCAATCCCAAACAATGAGCTAAAAGGGCTAAAACTCACTAGAGATGCTGACCAGGGATAATTGTGTTTTAATAAAAATGTCTATTAGAAAACATATAACCTTTGACAATGTCATATTCTGTTAATCTTATCCATCTACAGGTGAGAGACCACACACCTGTGATGTTTGTGGGAAGGGCTTCACTCTTAAGCAGCTGCTGAGGAACCACCAGCGCCTGCACGCCGAGGTCCGGCCGTTCCGATGTGAGCAGTGCGGGAAGAGCTTTCTACCGAGCACACGGCCTGAAGATGCATCAGATGGTCCACACGGGGGAGCGGGCCTACAACTGCCAGTACTGCAACAAAAGCTTCACCATCCAAGGAAACCTGCAGCGCCATCTGCGCATCCACACGGGGGAAAAGCCCTTCAGGTGTGAGACTTGTGGCAAGAGCTTCAACCAGGCGGACACTCTGAAGGGCCATCAGCGGATCCACACCGGGGAGCGCCCCTTCAGCTGTGAGACCTGCGGCAAGTGTTTCATCCAGAAGAGTGCCCTGAAGATGCACCAGAAGACCTCCCAACCCAGGCTCCAGGGAAAGGTCTCTGGCCTGCGTGGCGTGCAGCACCACGGTGACCTGCGTGGACTCGCTCCGGAAACACCTCCAGACCCACGCGGCCACCATCCCCTGTACGTGTGTGATCTGCGGCCGGCGGCTCAGCTCCATCACAGACCTGCGCTCTCACCAGCAGCACCACACGGTGGACCGGCCCGCACAGCTGCGGGCTCTGTGGGAAGAGCTTCAAGTCGTCCAGTTACCTGAAGATCACCTGAAGACGCACAGCGGGGAGAAGCCCTTTCCTGCGACATCTGCGACGCATGTTCACACAACACAGCAGCCTTAAATCACATCAGGTGGGTCTGCATTAGCTATTGTTCAACTAAAGTGCCAAGTAGAGTGAAGATGCTCCTAAAGGAGCCATTTTATGCTTTTTGGGGTTTCCCCTCTCCTGTAGTGCACGTGTTCTATAGGTTTGTGTGCATGTAAAGGGTATCCAAAGGATCAAATCCCTGTGTTTCCTCCAGAGGGAGTTTCTCTCCCACACACACTATATATAGATAGATAGACTGTATAGCAACATTCATATTTGAGGAGCTAACCAAAAGGTGGGAATCCTTTGCTAAAAACAAGCTTTAGTCAGAACATTTTTTTAAGTCTTTAAAGTTGATAGATAAGTTGTCTGTAGTTGGTAGGATAAAAAAAGGGAGCCCACAGACCTCATGTTGAGATGAAATGGAAAAAACCGCAGCGCTGACTCTGCTCTTCTGGATACTTACAGATGCACACACCAACTTCCTGTTGACATTTGACCCTGATGTTGGTTGTATAAACGTTCTAGTTTATACAACCAACATCAGGGTCAAACCTGTATCTTGTATGTATGTCAGAGAACAGGCATGCTCTGAGAACACATTTGAGACTAATGTTTTGTCAGTTTTCTGGATCCTGTGTATTATTTATGACCGCAGAATTTGAAGCTCTTTAGTGTGAATTATTCCTTTTAGGATGTGGTACCATTATTATCAATGAAATGTCCCTAAAAACAGGGACAAAGAAGGACATCCTCATGAGCAGGTGTATTGAAAGAGAATTTGCTGAATATGACCTGAAACACTTGTAAGAGCAACATTTAGGTTCAGGTTGAGAATAAGAAACATGTCTCGCATGAAGCCTGATTTGATGTAAATCTTTATTCATGATTTAACAATTGTAAATCTTACATATGAAAATGATTAAAGTCTTTCGAATGATCTTCTTTCCAAAGGTTGTCCACACAGGAGAGAAGCCGTTCAGCTGCGACACATGTGGGAAGTGTTTTAGCAACACAGGGAACCTGAACAGACACCAGCGCATCCACACCGGGGAGAAGCCGTTCTGCTGCGACACATGTGGCCGCAGCTTCAACCAGGGAAATAGCCTGAAAGCACACCAGCAGATACACACCGGGAGAAACAGTTCATGTGCGACAAGTGCGGGAAGAGTTTCTCCTACCTGAGGAACCTGAAGGACCACAAGTGTTTCTACGTCTAAAGACTAAGCTGTGAAGAGGGACGATGACATAGGGTTGCCTGAACCCAACAAGGACTACATGAATGGATGGATAGTAAAAGATTGGTTTTTCCAGATTCAAAGCTACCCTCAATGAAAAATGTTGAGGATAAATTGCAGTGTGGGGTTGGATTTGTGGAACTGTAATTTAACAGCCTTAAGTTAAAGTCGAAAAAAGGTTCAGGTAAGCACCGTTATAAAATCAGCTCAAATGATTGAAGCTGGATATGCTGTACAACAAAGAGTTAAAACACATTTTATTTCAAATCCGCCGTCCAGGCCTTAGAAAACGTACGTTTTTATCTCTCAACTTATTTGCAAATAGCTTGAAGACTTAAACATTTACAAGCTGTTTTTATTTCCCTAGTTTTACCAGGTCTCAATATTATGTGTGTGAACAGATGGAGAATCCTTATGTCAATGTGGAACCTGTGAATGTAAAACACTGTCCACAAATGCAAAAAACTATTTTGGAAACACTTTTGATGGGATTTACATTTACAGATTTCACAATTACACACGGTAACCAATGTGTTCACACATATAATATTGAGACAAATCTATCTCCATATAACACAAACAATTAATATTAGGCAGTCTTTAGCCGACGGATGTCCAATCACGACCCTGATTGAAGCTTTAAAAGTGTGGCTGACTTTTCTTGCAGCATTAAATCTTTTAACAACCACATTTAAGTTGCACGACCATTTGAAGAGTGATTTGTTTTTTAGTGTTTTTTTTATAATGATCTCCAATAGAAAATAAGATTAAAAAAAATACCACTGTGACTTTTGGAAACAACGTTGCCTTCTGTGCAGTAAAGAGCCAATGTGCTGCGAAGATACCCAAACAGGGGATTTTGTAAGAATGTGTCATCTGTTACCTCTCTTGTGGAGTGGATATTTGTTATATCTCAACTTTGTGTGTCAAACTGATAACATTGTTATTTAAATCATTTGAGCTTTTTCTTGTATTGCTTTAATAATGCATTGGAGAACTTTTAAATGCTTAAAAGTCTCTTAAGGTCTATTTTTGACTGGTTTACAGTTGCAACTCTAAACACCTTCAATCAAATCTTAATGCCACCATGATTAAACCCAGAGCTGATGCAAATCAGATGCTAATTTATGTTGAGGCTTTACTTTAAAATGTAAGCTATACGATTTATTTCGACTACCAAATAAGACATACTTATACACATTATATTCCTTAGCTCTACATTGTATTGTCAATGAAATCATTAAGTTAGCATTTTCGCAAGATCTATGTTAATAATTGCACTTTTGCATAATGAATCCAGTACACAATGGCCATTTGATTTGCACCACTACAGTCTATTGAGAACAAAGAGCAGACATGAAAGCGAGAGAGCAGGAAGAAGTGTTAGAGAACACAACACCACCACAGAGGATGTCACGGTGTGCTGAGAGCTAGGAGAGAGATTGTGATCAGCTTCAGCATTTCTAGAGGAAATGACAGTGATGAGCCACTTGCAGCTCTTGTAATGCATTGATCTTGTAAACAGCTGGGGAGACTGAGCTGCCTGAGAAAGGGGGGTATCGATAGTTAATGGTGAGGAAGAAGAGGAGAAGAAGCAAAGCGGCTGGTCTCCAAGCTTATCGCTGTGCATGTTGACCCAGGCAGCTGATGTAGAAGAACATGTGCACAGGTGCAGTCCCACAGGTTACCTGACAGATGACAGTGCTTAGGTTTCCCAAAGGCCCCAAAGTCTCCCATTCTCCATTGCTCTGAGCTGGTTGGACTTCAAACTCAATCTCTGGAGGTTTGTAAGTCCTTGAAATACATCAGGCTGCAGGCGATCCAGCTTGTTTCATCCAAGTTGAGTTCTGTTAGCTTCGAAAGTTCGGCAAAGAGCTGAAGGTGTAAACTCTCCAGGCTGTTGTTCTTTAGCTGAAGCTTGCGGAGAAGGTGGAGGGGATAGAAGGTGTTATACGGGATGTCATGGAGCTGATTGAAGCTCAACCCGAGCTCTTTGAGCATGTCAACCCAACAAAGTCATCAGGAGAAAGCTCTGAGATACTGTTATTGTCCAGATCCAGAGTTATAAGGTTTGTTAGATTCATGAACAGGCTTGTAGGAAAGTCTCCAATGGTGGTTGGCATCTAGATGTAAACTCTTTTAAACTAATAAGGTCTCTGAACTGGTCTGGGTGTAGAGAGGTGAGACGGTTGCGAGAGAGCTTCAGTGAATTTAGTCTTCTTAAACCGTGGAAGACTGAGTGATGTATGGACCTGATGTGGTTGTCATCGAGGTGTATCTCCTTGACGACACTCGTCTTGTGGAAAAGGCCTTCGGGAAGGTGCCTCAGAGCGTTGTTGTCCAAGTCCAGGTTCTGCAGTTGATTTGAGCTTGTGAACAGAGCAGGGTGGAGCTCCAGGATGCAGTTATTGAAAGCTGTAACTCTTTGAGTCTGGACAACGAATCAAATACCCCAACTGGAATGGCAGAGATCTGATTGCTCTCCAGCTGCAGTTCTTTGAGGTTTTTCAGGTTACGGAATATGTCAAGAGGAAGAGATGTCAGTCTGTTACCATACAAATCAAGTATCTCAAGGCCTATCATGTCATTGAAGACTTTTGAGGGCAGAGAATCTATGAGGTTGCGAATGAGGTCCAGGCTCACTCAGCATGGCCATCCCTCTCAGCGATCCCTCAGACAGAGAGGTCAGCTTGTTTGTCGCTCAGGTCTAGATGAAATAACCGGCCCATTGAAGAAAGGCAATCCTCTGGAAGGCTAGTGAGTCTTGTTCATCTGTAGATTGAGATTCCTGAGCACACTTATATCCCCTGATTGCCTCAGCTGGAACAGTGACCAGGATGTTGCCACTCAGGTTCCAGGTGTTGGAGACCTGTCGCTCCTCTAAAGGTGCCTCACCAATACTTGTGATTCTGTTACTGGACGGATCAAGCTTTTCTAACACAGCAGAGTTTTTGAACACACCTTGCTCTACGTTGGATAAATGATTATGGCTTAGGTTGACGTCAGTTAGGTTGAAGGCACCTTCCAATGCCCCAACTGTAACAGTTTAATCTGGTTGAATTTCACATCAGCGTCTCCAGTTGAGCTAATCCAAGGAGGAATCCGTCGGTATATGTACGATCTGGTTCAACTCAGGGCAATGTAAGGTAAGAACGGGGCAATTTAGGAACTGATTCGATTTCAGACACCACAGGTTATTGTTGGGTAGGAAAGAGCTTAGAGAGCTTGGTCATGTGGGCCAAACTGGGTTTCGGAATAGGAATACATTCATCTCATTCATAGTCATATCCAGGACCTACATAATATCCAGGAAGAAGAGAAGACTTGTGAGTTTTTATGTTTCATATAAATACATGTTTATATATTTATCATATAAAATAAACTTGTATTTTTTTTATGTAGGAAGATACATCACAATAGAAAAATGAAAAGGTACATTTTAGTTATTGCATATTTTGTTTATAAAAATACACTTTGGAGTTTTTACAACTGTAATAAAAGTAGATTTTGCGTGTTAATAAGTGCATTTTTGGTATGTCCATAAGCAGATTTTGTTTCTGTTGGACAGCCCCATGAAACATGTCTTAGCTCCCAGGCTTGTGCTAAGCCCTGCTGTTTGTAGCTTCATATTAAACGTACACATACAGTATGAAAGTATATATGTTCATCTAACCAGGGGCAAGAAAATGAATTTCTTAAAATGTTCGACTATCTCTTGAAAGCATGGAAAACATTAACTTACAGTTGAATGAATGTTGAATGTACGTCCAATAAGTTCAGAAATATTGTCTGCTTAAGTGACTTGATGAGCTATACTTGTTCATGTTAAACCACCAGTATGGTTCTTCAATAAAGGTTTTATTCATCATGTCTTGCTACAGGTTATGACTACTGTACAGACACATGAAGGATGGGAAAGTTATTTTCAAAACCAAAAACCACAAAGTACACTTTCAGTCTGCTCTGTGTTTCGTACCTGCAGCTCCTCCAGCCATGTCTGGGTATTTCCTGTATGTTGTAGGAGACGTACAGCTTCTCTGTGCTCTCTGGCAGCTTAGGTATCTGGTCCAGGCCTCTGTTCTGACACATGATGGTGGTCAGGTTGTGGAGACATTGGCAGACAGGGGGGCAGAGGTCAGACGCCCACACCCAGAGGCTCAGAGAGGCCAGCGTCATGGCTGCCAGCATGGTGGCTCAGGCTGAAGCCAAATGTAAAACATGGAGAGTTAAAACTGTAAAACTCTGTTTATAAACCCAAACAATGATTCAATCTTAGTACTTAAAAAAAAACCTCACCTTTTTAGACTGACTTTAATGTGTTATTAATGTTGTGTCCCTGTGTTATTGTTTCTGTGAGCTTGATTTTATTTTCACTTTTATTTTATTTTGTAAAGCGTCTTGACCTAAAAAGCGTTTAATGAATAAAGTATATTGTTTTTACTGGTTTTTAGGTAAATTATACCAATATATGTTTTTCTGGATCTCCAGGAGTAATCTCTGCTACAATATATTTGATGAATAGATTGTGTTTTACATTTTTGTTTGTTGTATTCCTTTAACCATCATAATTTGCTTATTTGTGAGAAAAATGAATCACCCTGATCAAATGATTAAAGCTCTATTCAGTAAATACGTTTCTAAGCACTACTCTTGCTTTGTTATACAATTGTAATTGTACTTGAATCAAAACTCACCACTGATGAGAAGGCAGAGCTTGTAGTGTTGTGTTGCAGATATACTGTCGTACTAAATGATCCTGTCACTGTAAGAATAGTTGATCTGTAGCAGAGGAAGGTGTGGTTATGAAAGGACCTTTCTGAGAAGAGCGACAAAATACACATTTTGCTTCACGTTGCACACGAACAAACCACATCAGACAGTCTGTCAATAGAAAACTTCTTCCGGAAATATCAAGAGTAGGCTGGTCCTCAATAGCAACAAGAAGAGAACTACATTCTACATATTTATTTGATCAATAAAAGTCTACTGCAGACTTACTATGGTATGATCTTGCTTGAAGTGAATATATCTGCACGTTCCTTGTTGTTCGGAGTTTGATTCTTTATGGTTTTTGTACTTATTGTAAGTTGCTTTGGATAAAAGCTTCAGCTAACGATATGTAGTGAATGTAATGTTATGTCTTCCCAAGGGGCCTTCAGTGCCATACTCCATCCATCCAGCAGAGGGCCTCAGACGGTTTCTTTCACATCCTCACCTGTTGCCACTCACTCTCATCAGCCCTGCAGAATATCACAGGGCCCTTTCCTCTCATCCCTCCCAGACTTTAAATTGTTGTTGTGTCTGCTTTCCAGCCACCTTTTCCTGTAACCTACATGTACCTGTGCCTGTGCCTGTACCTGTGCCTGTATACCTCTACCTGTGCCTGTATACCTGTACCTGTGCCTGTGCCTGTGACTGTGACTGTGCCTGTATACCTGTACCTGTACCTGTACCTGTGCCTGTGCCTGTGACTGTGACTGTGCCTGTATACCTGTACCTGTACCTGTGCCTGTGACTGTGCCTGTGACTGTGCCTGTATAACTGTACCTGTACCTGTGACTGTGCCTGTATACCTGTACCTGTACCTGTGACTGTGCCTGTATACCTGTACCTGTACCTGTGACTGTGCCTGTATACCTGTACCTGTGCCTGTATACCTGTGCCTGTACCTGTGCCTGTGCCTCTGTGCCTGTACCTGTATACCTGTACCTGTGCCTGTGCTGTACCTGTACCTGTACTGTACCTGTACCTGTACCTGTACCTGTACCTGTGCCTGTGCCTGTATACCTGTACCTGTGCCTGTAGACCTGTACCTGTGCCTATCTAACTGTGCCTGTGCCTCTGTGCCTGTACCTGTATACCTGTACCTGTGCCTGTGCCTGTACCTGTGCCAGTATACCTGTACCAGTGCCTGTATACCTGTGCCTGTGCCTGTGCCTGTACCTGTACCTGTGCCAGTATACCTGTACCTGTGCCTGTATACCTGTACCTGTGCCTGTACCTGTACCTGTGCCTGTGCCTGTATACCTGTACCTGTGCCTGTACCTGTACCTGTGCCTGTACTTGTGCCTGTACCTGTGCCTGTATACCTGTGCCTGTACCTGTATACTTGTGCCTGTGCCTGTATACCTGTACCTGTGCCTGTATACCTGTACCTGTTCCCGTACCTGTGCCTGTGCCTGTGCCTGTACCTGTGCCAGTATACCTGTACCTGTGCCTGTATACCTGTGCCTCTACCTGTACCTGTACCTGTGCCTGTATACCTGTACATGTGCCTGTATACCTGTACCTGTGCCTGTATACCTGTACCTGTGCCTGTATACCTGTGTAGTGCCTGTGCCTGTACCTGTACCTGTGCCAGTAACCTGTACCTGTGCCTGTATACCTGTGCCTATACCTCAATCAATCAATCAATCAATGTGTATTTATATAGCCCAATATCACAAATGTTACATTTGTCTCAGTGGATTCACAGTTTGTACAAAATATCAGTATGACAATACGACACCCTCTGTCCTATACCGTACCTGTACCTGTACCTGTGCCTGTGCCTGTACCTGTGCCTGTACCTGTACCTGTGCCTGTACCTGTGCCTGTATACCTGTACCTGTGCCTGTACTTGTACTTGTGCCTGTACCTGTGCCTGTACCTTTACCTTTACCTGTGCCTGTTCCTGTGCCTGTACCTATACCTGTGCCTGTGCCTGTGCCTGTACCTGTACCTGTACCGTGCCTGTATACCTGTACTTGTGCCTGTACTGTGCCTGTATACCTGTACCTGTGCCTGTACCTGTGCCTGTATACCTGTACCTGTGCCTGTACTTGGTGCCTGTACCTGTGCCTGTATACCTGTACCTGTGCCTGTACCTGTACCTGTACGTGTGCCTACCTGTGCCTGTATACCTGTACCTGTGCCTGTATACCTGTACCTGTGCTGTATACCTGTACCTGTGCCTGCACCTGTACCTGTGCCTGTGCCTGTATACATGTGCATGTACCTGTACCTGTACCTGTGCCTGTGCCTGTGCCTGTACATGTACCTGTGCCTGTGCCTGTACCTGTACCTGTGCCTGTACCATGTGCCTGTGCCTGTGCCTGTACCTGTGCCTGTGCCTGTGCCTGTGCCTGTACTATATGCCTGTGCCTGTGCCTGTGCCTGTGCTATATGCCTGTGCCTGTGCCTGTTGCCTGTGCCGATGCCTGTGCCTGTGCCTGTGCCTTGCCTGTACCTGTACCTGTACCTGTGCCTGTATACCTGTACATGTGCCTGTATACCTGTACACTGTGCCTGTATACCTGTACCTGTGCCTGTATAGGTGTATGTGCCTGTGCCTGTACCTGACCTGTGCCAGTATACCTGTACCTATACTCAATCAATCAATCATGACAAAACACTCAACTCAAATGTAATTATGTTAATTATTTAATTATTAAGTCATCACTCGTGTCTTAGATGAGGCAGTGATATCATAAACCTGTTAATGTAGGCCTACGCATTCAAACACTCGGAAGTTTATTTATTTTTAAACCAGCTGTTCTGTATTCACCTTGCAGGTGCAACTATGTTGCTTTTATCCTGGATTTTAGGGCATTTTCATTAATGAAGTATGACGCTGCGCTGTCAGTACGCTTGTCCATGTTTGTGATTGGTCAAATGTTGCTAGCCCCGCCCCTTGAACCCGCTCTCAGCTGGACAGAGAAACCCTGGGTTGATTTACCGAGTTGATAACCAGCGTCGTAGGACTGCATAGTGAGATCTCGTTTGTTAGGATTAGTTAAAATAACTCAAACATATCCGAACTGTCTTCGTAGTACAGGGCACAGGTGGCTGCATAGCAGCGCTAATGTCAAAGACACAAACATTATACATTATATTTTAATTTTACCAGGATGCAGTGACAAACATATTTGGGAAGGCTTGGCCTTCTCTAGCCTACAGTACCCGCCGCCCCTGGTTCTATAGTCACTTTGCTCAGCGCTACTGCTTGTTACAACTTTTATTTGCCGTACTCGCCATAGACTGTTAGCTCAGGTTAATCTTGCCCCCCTCCGACGTAAGCGTGATGTATGCGGTTCTTGCTTCTAGGCGACAATTTTTTCGAGCTTGGTAAGAACCGGCTCCGCTGCGGTGTGAACAGGAAAAACCGGTGCTTATCAAGCTCAAGCTCCGAATCGGCCCTGGAACCACGTTGATGTGAAAGGGGCATTTAACGGGACCAAATCGATGAGTAGTATGGCAGCCTAAAGCTCAGATTATCTCACCCTCTACAGCTTTGATTTGACCATTCTTATATACTTTGTGGAAGTGAAATGCTAAAAAAATGTAGGTATCTTCATCGCAAATAAAAAATCCTCCTTCGAAGTTATCCATCAAACATGTTTTGCAATACACTGTGACGCTGACAATTGAGCGGCCCGACCAAGCAAGGAGGCAGAGAGTTCAAATAATAACCCGGTGTGGGCATTTATTCCTCATGCGCACATGATGCACAGCCTCAATATGACTGTCCTCCCTGAACACAGTCAGCAGCCACAAGGATCTCACACACACAAACAAAAAAAGAGCCTAAATACACAGACTAATCAAACCAACAAGACACAGGTGAGGGGGAGGAGACAACAGGGCACCAGGTGAACGCAATAAGCAGCAACAGACAAAATGGGAGGGGGAACATTTTTCAAAATAAAACAGGAAACGAGACAGACAAACTAAAACACCAACGAAGCTATCCAATCCTTAACGGAGGCCGAGATCTATGGCCCCAAAGATCACCTCCGTTAAACACTGTAATTGAATTTCTCTCCTCTCATTGCAGAACGAAGGACGGCAGTGAGTTTTTGTTTCATGCGAAAGATGAGGTAAGCCTTTCTTTCTTCTAAATAAATCTTAGAAGGGAACTTTATTTATCAATCACATAAATTCAAAAAATGCTTAAAGGCCTGAAGTTACAGTATTTGACACCAGTCAGAAACAGGAACAATAAACGATCAATCAGCTGACATGTGTGACCCCCCCCCCTCTCCCCGCAGGACGACCTCAAGGTTGGGTGGGCAACATCACGGCCAGCATCTCGGAGCACGAGGAGATTGCCAAATGGGGTCAGCCCCAACCAACTACCTCATCCACCGACGAGGGCACGCGGCGCGAAGGCAGCAAGGCGGACAACCAGTCAGAGCGGGGGGGGGAGCGCTCGGACCGGGGAGACCGCATCGAGCCGGCGGATATTGAAAAGGACAAAGAGAGAGACAAGGAGAAGGAGAGGGGGGAGCGGTCAGAGAGGTCGGAGCGAGGCGGGAAGTCGGAAGCAAGCGCTCGGAAAAGTCCGGTAAGAAAAGTGAGCCGGAACGCCAGGGATTGAATCGTACGAACTCCAGAAAGGAGGCGGGGCTTAGACTGGTAGTGAACGCCCCCTCTTTCTCTCCGCCTCCAACACTGTCAACTCAGCAGTTGTGATTGGATGGGACACACAGGACAGAAGGACTGACCCAGGCTCACTCATAGGACGGACAGGAGCAGGAGACATGTCTCTCTCTCTCTCTTTTCCTCTGTGTCTCTGTGAAGAGTCACTGATGACTACGCCCCCCCCTGGTGGAGGTTTCAGAGAACTGCAGAGAGCCACTGAACCCCGGGCAGCGTTAAGAGAGACGCACGCATCATGGCTGTTACTGACTGCTGGTAGAGCGATAACACGTAGCTCATTCTGTTCCATGTTTGTTTTTTTCTATGAGATGAGCTGTACCGGTATGTATTTCTTGTCTGTCTGTCCTATTTACTCTATCTATCTGTCTGTAAGTCAAGACCTCCTGCACTATGTCCTATTACTCCTCAGAAATAGCAACAGAATGAAATTATGCCATCATGTTCTACAGACAAACAAACTTAGAGAATTATGTTATGTTCACTTTCCAATTTGTCTCGAGGTCTGGTCATTAAAAAACTGAGAAGGGACACTGATTTGACTTCGATACCTATCAGCACAGCTACAGTACTGAGCTGGTTCTAGGAAACCGAGAGGATGATGATGTAAGACAAGAGAAGAGTAGATGGCCGAGCAGAATGAAACTACAAAACCATACAAGAAACCATCAAATGAATACAAGAAACGATAGAAAAACAGAAATCATTGCTCAGAGGGCCATAGAAATACATCCAAACATTCTGCCAATAGAGTGCTAACAGAGAGCTTCCTTTAGTTTTATTGGACTTATTTAGGATTAAAGATGTTCTCATGAATGTTCTTCAAGGCAGATCACATGGTTATTAACCTGTGATATAAACACTATACTATATCTATAAAAAGAAAAACTTGCAGTTCTTGGATCAGTGATCAGAGAGAGATCACTAATGTGCTCCCAGGGACCTCATGCATTAAAATGATGTTTCAATTCACTTTATTCATTGAAGTTGTTTGTGAAAAACACACATAAAACTGCAAGGTGTATGTTTTGATATCTCTAAATGTCATTAATACATTTATGAAATTTAGATTTTAGCATCAGGATCATTTTTCAATAAATGACATGTTTGGCTTTGGTCATAAGCACAACATCTGCACCTGGCATGTTTTCAGTGAGTGAGGCTGAACACAGGCGTCACCTACTCTTCCATGGTCTTATAACAACAAACCACTCGTTGGGTATTCTCTTTGATTTATTCACACTAATGTTTCGAAACCTTTTTTTTTAAAATACAGAATTCAAAATGACTTGTTTTATGTGTAGTATTCTGTCTGTGTGTGTGTGTGTGTGTGTGTGTGTGTGTGTGTGGTGTGTGTGTGTGTGGTTTGTGTGTGTGGTGTGTGTGTGTTGTGTGTGTGTGTGTGTGTGTGTGTGGTGTGTGTGGTGTGTGTGTGTGTGTGTGTGTGTGTGTGTGTGAGCGCATGTTGCTGCTCTCTGCTCCCAGGGTCTCCATAGCTCTCAGGTTATTTATGTTAGCGTGTGCTTACCGTGTGCTACACATGTTCATATGTTTGTTCCCTCAGATGCCACCTCAGTCTTCCAGACACACACACACACACACACCACCACAGATATAACTCTTATAGGTTATAAAGGTGTTCCAGAGGTCATTAATGTGTCACGGTCCACATCCCATTAGAATGATACAGGCGAGAGTGAGCTAGTGGATGAAGAGACAGGATATCACACTGACCAAATATTGTAAGTAAGATGTGAGATTGCATGTTTTTCTTGGAGAGAAATCACTTGTCAATAGAAGCTTGTCTTTGCAGCCTGCTGACTCCATGCTTCAGTTCATGTTGCTATAAAGTCACTACAAAGCCATAACGGGTGGAGAGGGAAGGGGAGAAGCTAGTCTAATACACTTCTAAATGCAGCGGGGGAATTTAAGTCACTTCCTGCCCTTGTACGAGCATCCTCAAATATGTGTCAGATAGCATTTAAAATCCATTCCAATACCAATTATGTTTCAATATCACAGATACTGTGTTTTATTAGTTAGTTTAAGTCCAGCTGAAATGTGGCAGTATACATTACTGCGCTGTAAAACACATTTCCTATTTTGGGAAATAAATCACAAACCAAAAAGGAGAACATTTATATCTTAATATTTTTGGTTGCATGATGTTACTTTGTCTCTACTGCTGGAGGAGCTAAGCCAGCCTCTTTTTGATTATTTAAATAGTCCAGAAATAATTACCAATATTCCAAATGAATTCATTGATATCATTTTTAAAGTAGGAATTTAGTTGGACTTCAAATTTCAATTTCCTATTTATATCAGAAGTCAGTATTTTCCATTTTGAAATGTTTCTCGTTGTTTCTTCAAAGTGTCATTTTGAGGTTATGCCTCAATGTTCTTCTTTTATATCTGACTACTCTTTATTTGAGGGGTGTACGTTCTTCTCTAGGATTTGACATTCTGTCCTGACCTCTTTGTCTGGTTTCATAAAACATGTCTTGAGAACTGTTGCTTTCTCTCGTCATTTCAACACACTTTATGCCTCCTCGTGTGGTGTGCCCGCAGATCAATGCAACCATTTACATCATGCATGTTGGACACTACAAAGTCAGAGCAAATGTTCCACAGTGAGGCGGTGCAGTCCACTGCTGTGTGATTATGAATCAGCATGATAAACAGTCTCACGTTGTTGCCGTAGATACACACGGGACAACACGTGTAGGGTACAGCTAACCCGCTAACAGACAACATTACAAATACTTCATTGGAACCATTTCCCACAGCAGAAGCCATGATGTGTTAGAGTGTGAACACTGATCGTCCGGGTGGTGCCCTGCTGTCTGTGTGTCTGCTGTTCTGTTCACACTCAGTGTGTCGGCTCCAGATCAAATGATGAATAAAATACCTTTTGGTTTATCATTCATGTATTTATAGTTTTCTTTCCTCACTTTCAAATTTTGTTGTTTTCAGTTTGGGTGCAGATCAGTGTTTGTCCAGCTCTCTGAACACAGCATGTCGATCCTAAGCTATCTTTCATCAAACCAGACATAAGAAGACACAGTTGTATATAGTCACATAGAGGGAAACGCTCATGCAGACTGACAGTGAACATAGTTCCAGTCTGTGTTGCATCACCGCAGTATGCAGTCATACGGAGTGCAATGGATGAAGATTGTAGAAATGTTTGTAATGGAAGAATTGATGATGATGATGTTGTCCATGGTAGCAATGAACTGAAACTTTATGCAACTTGTTCTCTGCACTGAGGACGCTGCAGGTCTGAGGGGCAGTGGGGGGGGTCCAGCAGAGGGGTGTCAGAGTCAGTAAAGTGCAAAGTCATCTCAGTAGGAAGGTTTTTAATAGAAACAGATCCGTTTTGTAATTGTTTTTAGGGTTTATTTTTGTGCTACTCACATTTGGTGCATAACCCTGTATATGGCCTCCAGCTGAAACAAATAGCAATTAGCAACGTGAAGATTTAAGGCTTTTTCATCTGTTTTATAACATTATAAACTCAAAATGTATCTTGGAGATTACTATGGGGATTTTTCTTCTTCTTTCTTAAACGTTAATATGATTAATGAACAACATAATCACTGCATTGATTGATTATGAAAACTATTGTTAGTATCATAGCTGATTCATGCCTAATGTTGAACAGCTGTTAAGATCCACTGTCATATTCTTCATGTGCTGATATTTAAAATGCTCATCTTCTGGTAACATGTTATACCAGCAGCGCTTTCAAATTCTCATCAGTTCTCATTGGCTGTCCTCACAAAACACATGGTAACCTTCGAGATACACACACTGCCTGGACTAAATACACAATATCTACTCATAGGGCTCAGACTACAGTGAAAGCAATCAACCGTACCTTTATAAGTAGAATGTATTTTTTTAATCTAGCTTTGTTTATATGTTCCTGAGGACAATCAGTGCTGGCATATTGAATCACACATGAATGCAGCAAAGGTTGAATGGTGACTTCAGTTTGGACATGTGATGGATTTAAATAACTAACAGTTATTGAGTGGATGATGTGGACACATGGATGTTTTATTGGAGGGTTGATATGTAAATAAATAAATGCACCATTTTCTTACAAAAGAATGATCTGCATCATTAGACTCAAGGAGCATCAGATTGTCTCACTTTTCTGCAGAAAACTCCTCATTTCCTGTGCTCCAAACAAAGAGAATTATTTCTTAAAATAATTCCAGATAGAATTCTGACAGAAAGAATCCAGTACTGACTGAATATCTGCTCCCCCCAGGACCCCAGAGCGTCGCTGCCTCTCTGTCTGCCTGCCCTACAGCTACCTGATGATGTAAATATGTTCTCAGAGGTCTTTTCTGTCAAACAACAACATGAGTGTATCCATGGTGACACTGGGAAATCTGCCCTGTGTCGTTGTTATGTTAAGATGTGTTGCAGTGGGATTGGGCTGGACACGATCCACACAAACACAACAGGACAAAGAGGTTGCATGAATGACAAAGTCGCTATTATGGTACTGCTGTGCATGTCTTCAAGTCCCATCCCTCCACTATGCAATCACTGTAACACAAACTACAACATGACAAAAGGGTGAATGAATGAACAAATAATGTACAAATGATCAGAACCAACGGCAAATCATTTGCTCTGTACAGTCCTTTCTTTGAATTGATAAATACAAATTGTGATATTGAAAGATCATGTAAGTGTGTGTGTCTTTTTGTGAAGCAGATAAGTGAGGTCTGGGGCCCTGGAGACCTTTGTGTTCCAGGAAGGGCCGCAGAGTGAGAAAGTGATTGTAAAAGTGTGATTATTTGAGGGTAGGTCTATTTGTATTGTTGCCTAATAATGCATGCAGTAACTGCAAGCAGTCCAGGACAAAGGAATATGTTTTTGTCACTTTAGAGACAACCCTGTTGTTTATTGTTGTCCCCTTGGTGTGGTGATGGTATAATGCAAATAAGTGTTAAGGCCCAAATAGGCTGATAATAATAATAATGTATCAGAAATATTTAGTGATAGAGTATTTTTACAGTGTGGTATTGATACTCAAGCTAAATATATCAAATACTTCGCCACCCAGTGGTTGTTTTTGCCTAGACATTTTAGAAGGACTTGTATTTTGAAATGTAAGACATGACACCGGAAGCGGATGTGCAGCACGGAATCTTATCAGAGACGGACCGGTAGGAAAGCTAGCGAAAGGTTTACACGGAAGAGAGACTTTTGTTGGGTTAAAAGTCCAACTGACTCTATATTTGGTTATTTGTGTTGCTTAAAACATGTCCGGCAGACTGGCAGATACACTGGGTTGAGTTTGTAATGTGACTGAATAAAAATGGAAGCAAGGTTTAGCAGCGAAGTGGCGTCCATAGTCGAGGTCGCTATCCAGGCGGCCGTGTCTGTGTTCAGAGATGGCTGGGCCAAAGAGGCGCCAAACTCGCAGTGGGAAGAGGCGAAGTCCGGAGAAATCCTGGAGATAGAGAAGTGTCTGGTGCTCCAGGTCCACAAGGTGTTCACTGAGTACTCCTCGGAGCTGTTCGAGGAGAACGAGGCTCTGCGGGCCAAGGTGGAGCAGCTGGAGGACGTGCTGCAGAAGAAAGCCGGGCAGCTGGAGCAGGAGCTGGAGGCCAGAGTGGGGCAGCTGGGCAAAGAGATGGAGGAGCTGGAGCAGGAGCTGAAGAGCATCAGTGACGTCGGCAGCAAGACACCAGGAGGACCGACCGTCCTCCTGGTGCAGGACGCCTCTCTGATAGGTGAGGGACAGCTGTCAATCAGCCCGTCAATCACTTTGTTGGCCACCTGAGAGTTCAACTGTCCTCAGATTGAGTTCTAATGTTATTTGTATACATACCAAGGTTAAAATACACACACTGTGGGCTGGGAATATGTTTGGGGCTCAGTGGAGGAATGTAACTAACTAACATTTACTCTATACTAACTTGTTGTTGCTTTTAAATGTTACTTTGGAATGTTCTGTTAGTTCTACTGGTACTCCACTATTCATATCTGACAATTATGTTTCATAACAAATAAATAAAGAATCTGAAAAGATGTAGCCATTCACAGAAAATCAGTGGCTACTCTTTTTAGTAGATCTATTATGTGAGGATTTGCTGCTTTTCTTATTTGTTATTGAAATATATACACGTCGTTTCTACTTGAGCACATTTTCCTGAACTACACATTTTCAATCCAAGACTTTTACTTATGACAAAGTCATTTAGCCTGGTATAGGGTACTTTACTTCCCCCGTAGGTGGTGTTAACCTTTAAACTAGAAGGTATATTTGTTATAATGGAGGATTTATTGTTTAGTCTAAAAAAGGTTATTACAATTCCCTGACACAAAGTCAGATTGTATTTGTCTGACAGCCCTTACCCCAGAGATATTTCATTTCTAATGATGGGGACAATTATGAATCACTATATTTAAGAAATTGGGACGACTAAATATTTGGCATTTTGCTCCAATAATTACAACTTGCTTTGTTTTCTGTGCCACAGATTTGATTTGGATAAATCCTTCTTTTGATTTCTGCTGGTTCTAAACACATTTCACCTGACACGGTGAAGGATAATAACAGTTGATGTTGTGTCTATCAGGAGCCCCGGTGGTGTCGGTCTCCAGCAGCCCTGCTGCTCCGCTGGTGGCTGTGAAGGAACCTTCCTCCACCCCCCCTCCAGTTTCAGCAGTCAGCTCCACCACTGCCCCTGTGGCCGTCTCTGAGCCTGACCCCGCCCCCGTGGTGTCTGCTGGTGGCCCCCCCGCAGTACTGTTGGTGGGGGCCAGCCAATTGGTCCCCCAGCTCCCTGCACCACCTACGACTGTCTCTGAATCAGCGCTCCTCCTCAAAGCAGCGGCATTGACGCCTCAACAAACCCCCCCCTCAGACTCAGCACAGGAGAAGGTGGGCTGTTTCTGATGTGTTTTTATTTAACTCCTAGATTACATTCATAAAGAGTTTAAACATACAATCATAAGACTGAATGTGAAATAGAAAAAGCTGATCAACTATCTGAAGCTTGAGATTAGTAGACTAAACAGAAAGTGTTTACAATATACGTTGGCAACATATGTAGAATTGAAAGAGTGAATGTACTCTACAAAACTATTAGCAGCTGACAAACACCTACTAACCAAACCCCTTCAAACTAAGCTAATCTTACCCTAAATACTAAATGCTCCCAAAATATTCATTTCTCAGTCTGAAAATTAGCTTAAAAATAGGTAGGATATAATAAACATGGATATATTACAAAGGAAAGATTTTTTTACAAATTGTATACATTTCAGAATAACTTGTTTAGAAGTCCCCAGACATTACATGTATTCAGGCAGATACAAACCATTTGTATAGCATTATCGTTCCATACCTGAGGACCCTGCACACCACACTAATGTTATAACATGTAGTTTTTTACACTTTTTTAATATGTATTTTCTATGTTTTTGCTAAGGGAATTAAGTTGTGATAAGGTCTCTGATTTGTCTGGAAGCAACAATGTCTTTAAACTCTATCTTGATATGAGAATACACGTAAATGAACCCAGTCCAACTGTCCTCTCCATGTGGAGCTAGATTCTTGCTTTTTAAAAGCTCTTTGCACCAACATAAGAAATGCCTTTCTCAGCGCTTAATGCTACGCACAGGAGCATGGCAGCTCCCCAAAAGGGAAGCCCAAACATCCCCCTATTGACTGGCTGTAACTTCAGGGAGCGCTTGATTTGATGCAGCTGGGTTCTCTATGGGTGGAGCACACATGACCATGATCATTTGTTTTGGCTAGCTAATAATGCAGCTCTAATCTCAGTTGTGTTTATTCCCCAATGTTGTGGATATACAGTATGTAACGTTTATGATCAAATGACCTTCTTATTCATTACAGAAATCTGTGGAAGAGGCCCCTTCAGGCAGAACGAGGAGGACGAGGAGAGCCACTTATAAGACTGAAGAAGGTGAGAATAGGGTTCAGTGTTGCTTCTCACAGGTTTGGGACCATAACATTAACATCTGGGAAGGCACTTGAATAGAGGATACAATCTTATTTAAAAGTAGAGGCCTCTTAAACTAAGATCTCTAATTTTGTAACTTTTCTTCTCTTTAGTTGAAGCTTTCACTGACAACAGCGTCGAAGAGAAGAAAAGCAACTCAAGTGGAGAGCCGGGGAAAAGGCTTAAAAGAAAAGAGACGGCAACGCGGTTTCCCTGTGAACATTGTGAAGCAGGTTTTAATTGGAAAGGTGAATTAAAGAAACACATGAAGGTCCACAAGAAGCCTTTCCCTTGCGAGCAGTGTGGAAGGAGCTTCCTCGAAAAGAAGTCTCTGGAAAATCACCTTTTGCGCCACGAGGCAAGCAAAGCCCCCCTGCCCTTCCCCTGCCCTCAGTGTAAGAGGTCGTACCGGAGAGAGGAGTCGCTCCAGAACCACCTCAAGCATCACGAGCGCTCCAAACCGCCCAAGCCCTTCGCCTGCGATCAGTGTGGCAAAACATTCCGAATCCAGCGCTCTCTGGAGAACCACCTGCTGCGCCACGACAAATGGAAGCAGATGTTGAAGTGCCATCTTTGTGACAAGACGTGCAAGACATCGGTCCAGCTGAGGTGTCACATGGCCGTGCACTCTGAGGAGAGACCGTTCAGCTGCGCCACCTGCGGGAAGGAGTTCAAGAGCAAAGACACCCTCCGCTTCCACCAGATGGTTCACTCCAGCTCTAAAAAATACAAGTGCACAATGTGCGAGGAGACATTCAAATACGCCCACTCCCTGACCGTACATAAGAGGAAACACACAGGCGTCACCCCGTTCACATGCACCGTGTGCAACAGGTCCTACAGGACGGGCACGGCTCTGAGACACAGCGTGGTCCACACCGGGGAGAAGCCCTTCACCTGTCACATCTGTGGAGCCAGGTTCAGCCTGAACAACAACCTGAAGAGGCACCTGCGCATCCACACCGGGGAGAAGCCCTTCACCTGCTCTGAGTGCGGGAAGAGCTTCTCCGACAACAACAAGCTCAAGGCCCACATGCTCATCCACGGAGCCAGGAAGCCTTTCATGTGCGATCTGTGCGGGAAGACATTCCTCTTCAACTGCCGGCTGCTGATCCATCAGAAGTACGTGCACGCTGACAGGAACGAGGACATGGACAGCACGCAAAGGTTTCTGCAGAATAGAAAGAGAAACAAGTCCTTGATTAAACCATTCAGCTGCAAAGTATGTCTCAGAGGTTTCAGCGCCGCGTGTTCCCTCAAACTCCACGAGAGAGGCCACAGCGAGAACAAGGAGTTCAACTGCGGCATTTGTGGGAAGGCTTTCCACAACAAGTACTCTTTCGGGTATCACCAGAGAAGCCACGCGGGGAGAAGCCCTTCGTCTGTGACGTATGCGGGAAGAGGTTTTTCCACACTGGCAGCCTGAAGCAGCACGAGCGGATTCACACGGGCGAGAAGCCGTACAAATGCGACCAGTGCGACAAGACCTTCAGAACAGACGGAAACTTCTACAGGCACTTGCGGATCCACACGGGCGAGAAGCAGTTTGAATGTTGTACTTGTCACAAGAAGTGTTCCACCAGTCCAACCAGCTCAAGTCCCCACATGCAGGTCCACACCGGGAGAATCTGTACTCCTGCCGGCAGTGTGAACGCGGCTTCTCCGATTCAAGGCAGCTCAAGAAGCAACAGCTGTGACGGGTCCTAGGGAGGGGGATGGGGAACAATCTGGAAGAACGCTTGACTGAGTAACACATGGGTTAATATAATATATTCACAAATGAACAGCCATTTGTTGTGTAATGGAACTGAGACGACTTAGCCCAGTGCATTTATGCTCAATTATTGCTTTTACAATTCGATGAATCAACATGAAAAAATGTATTAGGGAGACATGCAAAAAGATTCACAAGATAGCTTCATAGTAGCAAAGGGATGCTTGGTTTATTATAAACTGAATGCTTTTGTCTGTTGATCCACTTAAGTGTTTAACACTTCAGCGTTACTCATGTTTTCATTACCCTTAATATGCTAAAGTTAAGGGATTCATCTAAAGTCATTAAAACAGTTAATTGTACTGGCAGCTCTACTTTCATTCAGAGATTTACAGTAAAGGTTTGCTGCATTATTTTTGGCATTATTAGTTTTAAGAAACTTGTGTTTTGTCCTGTATAAAAACACAAAGATAAACATATGAAACCACAAATATAGCTTTTGAGTTTGGATGATTTAAAGGTATTTTAGACGGAAAACACCGCTTCAGAATTTCAAGTGTGTTTTAGGACTTAGAGTTATTTTCCGCAGCTGAAATTGTTTGTTCTCCAGTTGAGTGCATAAAGATTTCTATAATTTATGTTTTTGTTCATCAATGAAAATCCATACAATGACGTTAAGATGTGTTATTTTTCAACAAAAACAACACATTGTAAAATGACAGGCTTATGTCAATGGCAGTTATTATGGCAGTGTGTATATTTCTTTTTGTTTGTTATTGCATTAAAAGAACATTTGCAATTGAAGCAACTTTGAGAGTTTTATTTTGAAATGTATTTACCCGTCGCTACTTTCCATTTCCGGAATCATTGCGGCTCTCCTATCTGCGTTTTTGTTTTTGTCGGCTGCTAACTTTAAATGCGAACATGTCAGAGAACTTGGTGTTTATTCAGAAATAAAGTCCATCTTGGAGACAGTCATTAGGACCTCTGTTGATATTGGACATTCTAAGACAAAACCTCCACGAAAGGGGCTACCATGAGACGGGAGGTGAGTTAACGGTTAATATTACCGCTCTGCTGTCGGGGAGCATCACATACACATTACTGCGGACACCAGACAGGAGGGATCAGAAAACAGTAAGCTGGGAGAGATTGGACCGCCGGAATAAAACCAAGCAGAGGGACAGGTTAAACACCAAGAGCAACAAAGATGGCGGACTGTTATCACGAAGAAAGCTAGCTAGCTAAACATGTCTATCAGGAAAAATAAAGTGTATTGTCACCTTATAACTTTAAGTCACATAACCACTTGTGCAGACTCTTAATATAGGTTAAAAATAATGAAATACATTTCTTATTTATTTCAAATTAAAAAGCGTAGGCCTATGCTGAACAATACGGTGCGTCACTGCTGTCCAGTGACTCGGAGATTGGATTGACCGTAGATGAAACCTGTCTACTCTTTGCCAAACTCCGCCCTGGATTTATAATTTGTACAGTAGGCCTACTGGCATGTAATGTAATGTATTTACTGAAGGACTGTGCTAAAGTAATTGTACTTTACTTATTTAGGTTTCGTTTTGGCAACTTCATATCACTACATTTTGGAATTATTACATTATTATTAAAGCATTGGCTGTGAATCAATTAAATTAATACATCGTGTTGTAGTAACGGATTAGCTGGCAACATAAATTACACCCAATAAATGATACTAACTGATGGCATTGATTGCAAATGAATCATAATCGCGAATCCCGTGATATATTTGTTTCTCCTGAAATTGGTTATTCTTATTTTTATTACAACGTTTAAATATTCCAGCACTCAATATCTGTAATTTTAAATAAACCCTCTCGGTTGATGATGTATTAATCATTTTCTTCCTCCACATCTAATCCAAACGTCTACAAATTCTACATGGAAAATATAATGTATTCTCACCTGGACAGTAGTGCAAAGTAACTAAGTACATTTACTTAAGAACAATTATTGATGTTTCTGCACTATACTTTAGTCATGTTGTACTTATTTGTACCTACTAACTATCGTCAAAAGATTTCAGTGGATATTACCAGTATTTGACTTATTACAATACTCATCCACTTTTAAGATCCATTTCCACCTCATTGGCTCATCTTCCTAAATAAGATTCTTATCCAGCAAATAAACAATTTACCCAAACATTGCTTTAGTCATTTTAATGTTATTCTGTTAATAATGTTCAGTTACATTTTTTACAAATGATAAATTGTGCTTAGGTTTTGTATAGTTATGTAGTTACGCTGGGCCATCAGTTTAAACCCTTATTAGGCAAATAAACTCTACATTATAATGTATTTGTTCTAAATGATACTGCAGTTATACCACCATTGATATTACAAACGTTTGCATGTGAATAAGCATCAGAATGCTTTATCTAACAGCTCATTTATAGAACACACTGTTGACTTCTTTATTTCAATCCTGACAGCCAGATTTTGACACTGTTGTGGAAATGTTGGCACGGGAGGCAACGAGAAAGATCGACGCCGTTTCTCTCCCAACTGTCCTCAACATTGCACAACGAGAACCAGAACCTGCAGGCCAGAGTGGGGGGGCTGCAGAGCGAGCTAAAGACCACCCAGGAGAACTTTGAGAACGCCAGGATGTGGAGAGAACACGTCCTGAGCGGCAGCCCTGTCCTGTTCCAGCAGAGCGGCCTCGTCTACACCCTGAAGCCTTCTGGGAAGTTGAAAACTAGAACAGATCAATTGACCGGGGACGGCCCAGAGACTGGACATGATGGTAGGTTTTCATTAAAGGACAACAATCCTCTAGAAAACACTGACGTCTTCATTCATCATAATCATGAGGCAGAATCAAAGATAAAATGGGATGTAGAAAAAGCACATGGAGGGGAAGTGGGCTCCTTAGAATGGAACCCTTTACATGAACACAACCATAACTTACTTCCTGTGATTAGATTCAGATACATTAGGTTGCTGATGTTAAGCTGGCATCAATGTCAATGATAATATATATACTGATATATCCCTCTCAGCATAACATGTTACTACAAACTTCATCAAATGTTGTCCTTGTTTGATGAGAAGAGAAGTGAAACACCACATTGATGCACAGGATCTAGTTTGTAGCAACCTTTGACCCAGACGGTAAATAAGTGTTATTATAAACCAGAACCAGTATTAAGTGACTCTGTCTTTGATGCTTTATTCTTCTGTTCATTTCTTGTTAAGAAGGTGAAGAAGCAGCAAAGGAAGTGAATTCTGAAGCTGAGTCCTCAGCGGCTATTGGACAAGGTAACATTTGAAATTGTTATTGTCAAAGAAACGCATATTATCACCGGGAATAAAACAAAAAGTAAACACATAAAAACACAAAGTGTAAATGGATGCTCTGTGCGGCGTTGACACTTTACAGTAGAATCTACTTTTGAAAATGAAATTGAGAAGTTAATTAGTCAAACAATGCTTTATTTGGCAGAATGTGCCCTTTAATCGAATACAATCCCGCTGTTTGCCTCGCTAACTCTTGTTTATTAACATTTATCTTTTCCTTTCTTGTGTAGACATTAAAGAGGATTCTTCCACAATCAACACGGCAGAGTCCAAAAACCCCTGAGAGACAGAACACACAGGAAGCTGGAGTGAGAGGAAAAGGGAAGCAGTTTGTATGTGAGGTCTGTACCAAGAGCTTCAGCCGGCCAGTTCCACCTAATGAAGCACAGGAACACTCACCAAGAGCAGAGGCCTTTCTCCTGCGACCAGTGCCCCAGGAGGTTCAGGAACACGGAGACGTTCGAGTACCACCTGCTGCGGCACGAGGAGAGGAAGTACGCCACCCTGAAGTGCCCGCTCTGTGAGAAGATGTTCAAAACTCAAATGCACTTGAAGACTCACCAGATGGTGCACACGGACACGAGGCCATTCACCTGCTCCACCTGCGAGAAGGCCTTCAAAACTAAACACATGCCTCCAGGGCTCACCATGGTCGTTCACTCTGCTGAGAAACCGCACAAATGCTCCGAGTGCGGGGAGGGCTTCAGGTACGCCTTCACGCTGCAGGTGCCATCAGAGCATTCACACTGGGGAGCATCCCTTCAAATGCACGGTGTTGTGGCAAAGCTTTTATAAAGAGGGAGGTCGCTCAGCGCACACCAGCGGGGCCACAGGGGAAAATGTTCACATGTGAGACGTGTGGAGCGGGGGTATCACTCTGCAGCACAACCTGAGGAGACACGTTCGTATCCACACCGGAGAGAAACCCTTCAAATGTAAAAGTCTGTGGGAAGAGCTTCATTCAGGACAACAGGCTCAAATCACACATGCTTCTTCACGGTGCTTCAAAGTCCTTCATGTGTGACCTCTGTGGGAAGACCTTTCTGTACAACTGCCAGCTGCAGAAACACCAGAAAGCCACTCACGATGAAAGGCACGGGCAAGGTCGTCAGGGAGGCGCACTCGAGAGAAAGGGAACCGCAGAGTGATCTACAGACGGGACAGAACCTCGGTGGACGTGACGCCCTTCAGCTGCAAGACCTGCCGCAAGGGCTTTCGACTCGGCCGGCGCCCTGAGGAGACACGAGCAGATTCACACCGGGCAGAGGAAGCACACATGCCCCACATGCGGAAAGTCCTTTTTCTACAAAGCCACGTACGACTACCATCAGCGGATCCATACAGGAGAACGTCCGTTCGGTTGTGACGTGTGCGGGAAGAGGTTCATCATCCCTCAGGCCCTCAAGTCCCACAAACTGCAGCACTCCGGAGAGAAGCCTCATAAATGTGAGCAGTGCGACAAGGCCTTCAGGATCTACACCAACCCTGCTCCGACACATGAGGGTCCACACGGGGGAGAAGCCCTACGAGTGCGAGGTATGCGGGGTGAGGTTCAGGCAGCTGGGACACGTGAAGTTTCACATGCAGGTCCCACACCGGAGAGAGGCCGTACTCCTGCAGCAACTGTGGACTCGGGTTTTCAGACTCAAGGCTGCTAAAGAGACACAACTGTGCTGAGAAACACCAGAACACTTCAGAGAACACACTTGCTACGTCCTAAAAACAGAGCACGCCATTTTTCTTAGTTACAGTGTGATTTCCCTCAGGATAAAAACCCAGCAATAAAATGTATTGGATATTTAAATAAATACATGTTAAACCTGCATATATTGCACAACTTGGAGTGTTAGCTGAATCTCTTGGTTGTGATTTGGGATTGTATTTGTTCTGCCTAAAGAAAATCCTTTTCAGGAGCGTCGGCAGCAAAATCAGACCGTGAAGAGAAAGCTTGAAGTGTGTGATCAAATCAAGATACAGCCTGAGCCAACAGATTAACCTAAGAAATATTATTTTAAATAAACGTTGTTTAAAATGATATGATTAGTCTTTAATTGCAAAACAGCAAAGCTCTTTGAAAAAAAAATGATATCATGATGAAACAGAAAATGAATCATTGTGTGATTTTTTTAAAGTAAATGATTCAATCCTGATAGCTAGAGGGAAACCAACAATCACACTGTACAAAGCCAATCAGATGTTTGTTTCCTTAATTAATACATGTAAATACAAAATGCTGGAGTTTATTTTGAAAGTAATGACATTTACACGTCTATGTGTAATATGTCATTGTAAAGCGCTTTGAGCACCTGTAAAAGCGCTCTAAATTTAAAAAAATGTAATCCATTATTATTATTATTAATAACCGGAAGATCTCCATACTGATGACACTGTAATTGTTTGTCATCTACTCTACTGGTAATGATTGGGTTAAAGTTCCTCACTGTGACCAACGAAGGACAGTAAACACCAACACTCACTTAACTTTTAACTTCTTGACTTTAATAATATATTTTTCTAACTAACTATAAAACAAAACACTGAACAAGTCAGGGTGGTTTGTATTTGTTATTATTGTGTCTGACATAACGTGTATATATGTTATATAGCACGGGTGTCCAAACTACAAATGCGGCCCGCGGACCATTTTGAATCGGCCCTCAGCGAATTCTAAAAGTATAATATAATACAGCCCACAGATGAAAAGTGTGCTTGTCTTATATTGTACTTCTTACATATATATGTCAAAATATATTACACAGTAGTAGTCATGTGTTAATAAGCCCACTTTTCAAATAAATTCATTCAATTAAAGTAGGAAACATTTTCTAACATATCTTAGTTGATAAAAAGGCACAATAACTTATTGACCTAACAAGCTTGAAATCTACCCTTCATATTTCCCCTTATTATAAGCAAACTGAGGAGTGAGCTGCTGTGATATATCTTCAAGTATCAAACATAATGTACCTACATTTGATTAATGTTGCTTCTAGTGAGCCCTTCGTATATGTTTCTGTATGTGGCCCTCGGTGAGAAGAGTTTGGACACCCCTGCCTTGTAGTTTTCAATGTGACCGCTGAAGGACTAAACTGTATGAAAACGACTTATCAACGCTTATTAAGTATGACTATGAACAATGGAACTTCTTTGATTTAGTTTCTGACGTGTATTAATGTATATTGTGCTGCAGTTTCTCACTTTAGCCATTTGAGGGCAGTAAACACGTGAACATCACCAAGGCAGACAAAATGTCATGCTCACACTTTCCGGTTGAATACCAGAAGATAAAACAAGAAAATGCATTGGGTGCACTTTCTTTTTATTATTAACAAGGGAAACTGGTAATCACACTTTCATTTCAATTTCACACTTTCAATTGTTTTTCTTTCTTAAACAAGTTACCAAGAAACATTTTCAATGCAGGTTCTGAACTTGTTACAGAATATGCCATTTGACATTGTGGTAAAATAACTTTGACTTTAGTGTACCTCTGAACACTGCCACTCTGACTGACCGGAGCACGCGGGCTTTTATTTTGAAACTGGGAAGAGGATGACCATTGTTGTGAAGAGCACGAGTTTTCTTTTCCCCCTTAACGACAACATTGTAGTAACAAAGCCATGTCTTTTATTACAAACATTTTAGAACAGAAACGTATTGTTAGTGGGATATACAGTGGTCACAATGTCAGATTTGGAGGCGCAGGTAGGCTCCATTTTGGAGATGATGGTAAATGCGACAGTAACAGAAATTAGTAAAGTTATCGGCGGCTCTCTGCAGAAACATATCCACAAATGTCATCATGTGAGACTGAAAACACACACGGGTCCTCTGAGGAGAAGGTACGTTTAAAGTCCGGTGCGTAACATCTGTCTGTAACAGCCTCCGCTGTCTCGGGGCTCCCTCCTTCTCTGGCGGCTAAACAACCAGCTGAGCATAGAAATAGAAGAGCTAGCTAGCTGCTTTAGTTAGCTTTCAACGGCTTAACTTAAATAACCACTCAATGTAGGACTGCTATGCTAGGTAGAGCGCATCATTTGGCTGAATTTATGTAATTATGTAGCCCTGGTTGACCAACAACCCAGAAAATCCATCTTTGATATTCATTTGGAGTTGGGTAGCAGGCCCAGGCCTATCTATCTGCTGTATGTCTAGAAGCGGTTCAGCTACAGGTTTACTCAACGTGACGTTACCTGCAGCATCAGTGACCAGCTGTCAATAACAAGCTGCTTTTTTGACACAGGACAGGTTTTTGACTGGAATTCAGCCATGTCGATGTATGTATATATATATATATATTGATATGTTTTATGCATTTAGTTAAAATAAATAAAGTCTGGGAAAGGAGATTTTTTTAAGTGAAAGTCCTTAATTAACTTTTTAACGAAGTCAAAAATATACTTGGGTAGCAGGAGAAATGTTCTAATTTAGCAGAATAATGTCCTTTATGGTATTGTATTACATTATTAATGCTTTAATATGTTCCTCACTGTAATGTTGCCTCTGATAAACACAGGTGCTGCTCACTTTTCTTACTTTGCCACCTGCAAAGTGATAAACAAAGTCAAGTCATATTTTAACCTTTGAAAAGACATTATCAATGATTTGTTCATTTATATTTAGTTTTATTTATATTCATTTGATCTGCAAAGTAGCTTAACTAGTAGCTAAAGTTATCACACAAATGTGGTTTAATTCAAAGCAGCAACATATGAAAATGCTTTTCAATTACTCAGTCACTTTTTTAGGGTAAATTGTTAAAATATGTACATGTTAGCATGAAACAAACATTTGTTGAGTTTACCAAAGTTTAAAAAAATCATAAAACAAGATTATAACAATATTGTTTTAATTAATCTCCTATACTCTATCATTATATCCTTCTAAAATGTATCAGAAGATGTGTTGTGTCTGTGATGTTCCTTCAGGTGTTCAGCGTCTTCCTGACGTCTCTGGCTCAGGAAGCTGTGGAGAAGATCTGCCAGCTCTTCCTCGACTGTTCCTCTCTGCTGCAGCTGGAGGTACGTCTCTCTCTGCCAGGCATAGGGCCTCAAACAGTTTACGAAGAATAGTTCCAAAGCAGAAAATGTCACTGTGATGTAAACTCTGACGTTCGATAAGCTGGAACCAGCTGCTTTGGGGCATTTGTGCTTTTACAGAAATGTCTGTTGATTGACTTATTGATAAACCGTCTCATTGTTTCTTTGCTAAAGGTTTCCCACAATAATGGCCATGCAAGTGTTGATTCTGATTTTGGACGAAATCAACAATTCAAAAAGAATCTCAGCATGTGAGAAGAAACTGTTTCAACTAAAATGTCTTTGATTGAATTAGTTTCTTTGTCACTAAAAATAAGTGAAATGTTACATAATGAGCAGTATGTTTGTATTGAGAAGACTAACATTGAAAGTGTCTGTTATTTTTTAGCAATACCACATTTCAGGTAAAGATGATTAAACCCACTAGAACAAGTTTACAATAACCTTTACGAAGGTCTAATACTATCAACATAAAGGGATATTTACCAGTGTTCAAACTATTTGATATTATCTTACAAATATCGCCATGTTATGAAAGGTTGAAACAATGTGATTTGATTTTTAAACTAGGGCTTTCATTTTCAAAATGAGGAGAAACATTCTTGACTTAGTAGGACTTAGAGAAAGTTTGTCATTATTGTACATTTTAGGATCTTTTCTTACCACAAAGTGTTTTTCTTTTTTTCTTTTGCTGGCAGAAATGGGCTTCCATACAGTATTGTGAAATATGTGAGGAAAATCAGATGACTATGAAGTCCTCACATTCCATTCGTCCTGATACCTTTAAAAAAAGCCTGGGTTTGTCTCTGTAGGTGACACAGGGTGTTTCAGAGATGGAGGACCTGCAGAGGAGACTGGAGGAGGCTGAGACGGAGCTGAAGCTAGTGCTAGAGGACAGAGGAGGCCAGGAGGAAGCAGATGAGCTGACGGAGGTTGCTAACGGAGGAGCTAACGGAGAAGCTAACGGAGAAGCTAACGGAGAAGCTAACGGAGGAGCTAACGGAGGAGCTGACAGAGGAGAGCAGCGTAGCGAAGGAGGACAGGAGGGCTGAGACTAACGGAGCAGAAGGAGAGCCTGTGCAGAGGCAGCGCTCCGGGAGGAAGAGTCGCAGAGGTCATCCCTGTCTTATTTTGAGTCATGGGACACTGAGTGCAAACTTTGTTGATATTTAGCTCACCTTTTGCAAAAAGTGTACATTTGGGCCTAATCAAGGTAGGGAACCTGCTGTACAAACAGAGGTTATTGAGGGTACTTGTCATTTACTTATTTAAATGTATGGTTATACTCCACTAAAATGATTTAGTAGCTTTAGTTATACAGATTCAGATATCAATCTAAACTTCCAATCAACTAATACATTTTTAGGATTTTTAATCCAGGAAACAGAATATTCTTACATCGTAGTATTGCTACTTTATACACAAGTCAAATATCTAAAAGCTGCTTTCCCCTCTGTACCACTGTTCAGAACAGTAACTTTCATTTATGGTGTTTTTTTTCAAAAAACTTAACGACTTTAAGTTAATTTGAATAAAAATACTAGTAGATTCTTCTTAACTGTTTTTGTTTGTGTTTTTATTTTCACTTAACTTTGTCGACAGTATAGGAAGATTGCATTTGAGTTTTCACATCCAAAATTGGATTAAATTGGAATTTATTGGAGGTTGTCTGATGAGCCCAACAGAAAGACTGAACCCCTGTTTCTCCATGTTCACAGTAGGGGCTGGCGGAGATGCTGGAGTACAGAGGTCGCCTATAATCCACCTGTGGAAAGGCAGAACATATGAGGTAACATATTTTTACGCTTCCGTCTTTTCTGATTTCCAAAGAAATGTTAATACATTTCATAATCTGGCTGCAGAGATTTGCTCTCATTCAGCCACAAGAACGTAATTGGCATTCCACTTCATCCAAAGGTGCTGGATGGGGTTTATACTGGGGAAATGTTTCTTTATGGCGCTGGGTTTGTGCACAGAAAAGTGTATTTGGATTTAAGGTGCCTCGACCAAACAATGAAAAACAGGATCTAGACCTTAAGTTAACAACTAAACTAACTACTGACAGGCATACCTTTACCTCATTAGTTACATAACAAAGTAACTCAAGCAATCAGAAAGGTCAAAGCCAACTTCTTCATAACAATAATTAATGAGGCTAAAGTTAACACTAAAAGAATTTGGGTACAGATTAAAACCTTGATGGGAATCAAGTGTTAGAACTTAGTGTTAGAACTAAAAGAGAATGGTAACCTAGTGCAAGACTCAGAACAACTTGCCATAGCTTTTAATACATATTTGATCAACTCTGTAGATGAGATTACACAGAATTTTCCCTTAAGAGCAGAAAACATTATCAAAGTCGACGAAAGTAAGATGTCCTTTTTGCATTCAACCCATATCGGAATTAAAAACCAAAACAATTATTAATTCTCTTAAAACTTCAAGTTAAGGACACATACACTATGGATTCTACAATGCTTAAATCACTGCATGATTACCTAGTCTGCCCTCTTACCCAAATCATCAATTCATCTGTATTGCATGGGACATTCCCAAGTGCCTGTAAGACTGCAATTGTAACCCCCATTTTCAAGTCAGGTGACCCTCTGAACATCAACAACTACCGCCCAATTAGCATCTTACCTGTAGTATCCAAGGTGGCTGAGAAGTGGGTGTCAGAACAGCTTGTCTCCTTCTTAAACAACAGTCCATTTCAACTTCATCCTATGCAGTTTGGCTTTGGGGCAAATTATTCAACCGAAACAGCCAACTGCTTTTTTATAGAAAAGGTCAAAGCAATGGTTGACAAAGGAGGTGTTGTTGGTGCAGTATTCTTGGATCTACGCAAAGCCTTTGATACAGTCAACCATAAGGTCCTTCTGTCCAAACTGTCGGCTTTTAAACTGCTCTCCATTAACACTCATACCTGGATTGAATCATGCCTCACTGGTAGGCGTCAGCTTGTTATCGTCAATAATCGACTCTCTCCAGCTCTAGACTTAAGCACCGGAGTACCACAAGGTTCAATACTTGGTCCACTTCTTTTTACTTTGTATATGAATGACCTGCCATCTGTCTGTCCTGATGTGGAAACACAGCTATATGCCGATGACACTGTGATATATGTACATGCCAATACAAAGCAAAAGGCTGCTGATAAACTGACCTCAGCTTTAGTGCTGATCACTAGCTGGCTACACCGCTCCTGTCTTCAGCTTAATGTAAATAAAACAGTGAGAATGTTTTTCACAAAAAGAAAATACAACATTGTTTCAGGATCTCAGGTGGAAATATTAACATTGTGCCTCAGGTGAAGTACCTGGGAATCATTATTGACTCTAATCTAACATTCAAAACACAAGTCAAAAAGTGACCCAAAGAGTCAAGTTTAGCCTAGCAAATTTTAAATACATAAGAAACACAATGACATTAAATTCTACCAAATGATACATGAATGCCATGATCATGTCACATCTTACACACTGTCTCACAAGCTGGGGTCAAACTAACAGCTCCACACTGAAGCCACTAGCAACCCTGTACAAACAAACCCTCAAAGTACTGGACCAGAAACCTAACCGCTCCCATCACTGTACCATCCTCAACAAGCATAACATCCTGAGTTGGGAAAATTTAATAAAGTATAGGAACATCGTTCTGGTGTATAAAATCCTGCGTAACGTAACAACACCAGACTAACCACTACATTACAAGCTCCACACGTGGCGACCTTTCAGTCCTATTCAGGAAGAGTACTTTTGGTCAGTCATCTTTCTCGGTCACCACAATACAAAACTGGAACTCTCTACCCACTCAAATCAAAGACATACATACACATCCCACCTTCACAGCTCACTTAAAAACATGGTTCACTGAGAACTACACGCACACACTAGTCTGTGTTGGATATGGCTTGTGTGTTACATGTTGTGTTACATGTTGTGATCATGGATGTTGCCCCCCTGTTGTGTGATTGTGATGTGCTATATGTGACATGTACTGTATGTAGTAACGTGTGTTGTTTAACTAATTGATAACTAATGCTGTTTATATATTGTGATTTTTATCATCTGGCCGGGGACAACAGCTGGAAATGAGCAATGTTGACTAAAGCTGCCCCATTTACTGTTTTGCTGTGAGAGTTGATCAATGGGGACTGTACACGACACTATAAACAAATAAACAAAACAAATGATGTGTATTGTGTATGTTTATTGTAAGTTACCCAGACACCATCTTTTGACCTCAAGACGTACCCGTGAGTACATGGTATTCATTAAAGCGCTTTGTAAGAGAGTCATAGCTCCAAATCGCCTCGTAGGCTAAGTGTCCTTGGAACTTTGTATTTTTGATAATCGGCCACAACAATAATGATAAATAAGACATTAGCCGAGTAAAGAAAGACAGAACACATGCAAATATAAATCAAATACTGATGAACCCTGTCCACATTCTCTCCTTTCAGGACAGTGTCCAACCAGTGATAATAAAGGAGGAAGGACTGGAGGCGTTGGCCGACCAGGCGTCCTCTGACTCCGGCCAGTACAGAGAAGAGCCGGGCCAGGACAATGACGACGACCCAGACTATCAGGTGCTTTTACAAATCCTTCATTCATTTAACGTTTTTATTTTCTGTTTGTAGATTTCTTTTGTCGTTTTTTTGTTTGTTGTTTTCCCCTTTATAAAGTAAATGACTTAATATACACACATATTCCATCTATTTCGAAATGATGAAGGGACTTTGAATTGCCCCTACTGTTAATGTGGGTAGCAGTTTATGTTGAGAATATAATGAACTACACCTGTTAATGGAGCTTACCACCAAAAACAGTAAAGCAACAGTGAGTTTAGAGGCAATGAATCAAGAACTTCTTAATTTCTTCTGTTAGATGGAGCCAGACGATCCAGATGACGGTGACCCAGCATTAACTACCAGACCTAGACGTGTTGTTAAGCCAAAGTCCCTACGAGGTAGAGCGAAAAAGGAGAACCAGAACCAGCAGCCTCTGAGCTGCAGACTCTGCAGGAAGACGTTCACCAAGCTGCTGCACCTGAAGGCCCACCAGGCTGCGCACGGGACCAACGCAGAGAAGCCTTTCTGCTGCTCTCAGTGTGGCAGAGGCTTCTCCTTCCAGCGGAGCCTCAACGCTCACATGCTGCTTCATACAGGTGAGTGAAGTACCGAGCCATTGGACAGGTCTGAGAAGAAAAGCCAGTGCAGAAACGCCTTAAACCTGCATTCTTTCAAACGAGCAGCTTGGGGCCAACTTCTGACATCATGTATTACTTTACTTTGTAAACATTTACCAATCAGTTTATGGTCTCAACAGCTGGTTTACAAGTGTCCATAACAGCATGATGATCATTTTGTAAATTATAGTCCCATTTAGAGTAAAGTAGGCTGGAAGCTTTATGGCAGTGGTGTCCAAACTCTTTTCACTGAGGGCCACATACAGAAAAACCTACGAAGGGCTGGGCCCCTCACTAGAAGTGAGGTATATTGCCTCATAAGTTAAGTAATAAGTAAGCAAAATCAATCAAATGTAGGTACATTATGCTTGATATTTGAACATGCTTTAAGAAAAAAAACGGACTCCATCACAGCTCTCCATCACAGCTCTCCATCACAGCTCTCCATCTCAGCTCTCCATCACAGCTCTCCATCACAGCTCTCCATCACAGCTCTCCATCACAGCTCTCCATCACAGCTCTCCATCACAGCTCTCCATCACAGCTCTCCATCACAGCTCTCCATCACAGCTCTCCATCACAGCTCTCCATCTCTCCATCACAGCTCTCCATCACAGCTCTCCATCTCTCCATCACAGCTCTCCATCACAGCTCTCCATCACAGCTCTCCATCACAGCTCTCCATCACAGCTCTCCATCACAGCTCTCCATCACAGCTCTCCATCTCTCCATCACAGCTCTCCATCACAGCTCTCCATCTCTCCATCACAGCTCTCCATCACAGCTCTCCATCACAGCTCTCCATCACAGCTCTCCATCACAGCTCTCCATCACAGCTCTCCATCTCTCCACCACAGCTCTCCATCACAGCTCTCCATCACAGCTCTCCATCACAGCTCTCCATCTCAGCTCTCCATCACAGCTCTCCATAGGGTTTCATTGACTTTGTTACTGAAAGTGTTGGCAGCTCATCCTTTAAAACAGAAGCCAGTACAAGCAGTGATTCTCGGTCTTCCTTCACAGCCCGGACAATAAGGGGAAATATCAAGGGTATATTTCAAGCTATTGGGCTTTTTATTATCAACTAAGGTTTGTTTTTAAATATTTTCAACTTGAATTGACTACATTTTTTGAAAGTGTACTAATTAACACATGAATTATACTGCTTAAAATCAGTTTACATTTATATTTAAGAAGTACAATAAAGGAAAAGCACAGGTTTCTTGTGTGGGCCATATTCCATTAGACTTTTAGAATTGCCACAGTTGGCCCTCGGACCGTGGTTTGGACACCCCTGCTTTAGGGCTATGTTGTGATTGACAGGTTGCTGCTTCAGTGTCCTGGTGTTGTGAAAAGCTCAAAGTCTAAAGACAAAAAGCCAATGTGTTTTCAGTTAATGAAAGGTAAACTATGTTTGTTGCCTAAAAATATCTTCATCAACATTCTCTTGTGTCTGGTTCCAAAAAACAATATGGCGACTGCTAAAAGGCCAAACTAGAGGCTTCCAAACTGTAGTTGCCACACTAACGTGTGATGTCACGGTGACTACTTCCAATATATTTGTTATAGTCTATGGTTGTTATACTGAACATAATAATGCCTTATAAAGATTTGATGAGGAATATCCACATTAACACACATAGGAAACGTATTTACGCAGACACAGTGATACAAGGATTCATTTTGAGTTCTGTTGCTGACCCACATATAAATATGTTCAATTTTCACTAGCACTAAAGGTTTCACTTTTTCTAGGCCATTTATCTGGTTTATCAAAATGGGGGTCAACGAGTGAGATGAGACAAAACCATACAGTATAGTGTCATCAATCCCAAACAATGAGCTAAAAGGGCTAAAACTCACTAGAGATGCTGACCAGGGATAATTGTGTTTTAATAAAAATGTCTATTAGAAAACATATAACCTTTGACAATGTCATATTCTGTTAATCTTATCCATCTACAGGTGAGAGACCACACACCTGTGATGTTTGTGGGAAGGGCTTCACTCTTAAGCAGCTGCTGAGGAACCACCAGCGCCTGCACGCCGAGGTCCGGCCGTTCCGATGTGAGCAGTGCGGGAAGAGCTTCTACCGAGCACACGGCCTGAAGATGCATCAGATGGTCCACACGGGGGAGCGGGCCTACAACTGCCAGTACTGCAACAAAAGCTTCACCATCCAAGGAAACCTGCAGCGCCATCTGCGCATCCACACGGGGGAAAAGCCCTTCAGGTGTGAGACTTGTGGCAAGAGCTTCAACCAGGCGGACACTCTGAAGGGCCATCAGCGGATCCACACCGGGGAGCGCCCCTTCAGCTGTGAGACCTGCGGCAAGTGTTTCATCCAGAAGAGTGCCCTGAAGATGCACCAGAAGACCTCCCACCCAGGCTCCAGGGAAAGGTCTCTGGCCTGCGTGGCGTGCAGCACCACGGTGACCTGCGTGGACTCGCTCCGGAAACACCTCCAGACCCACGCGGCCACCATCCCCTGTACGTGTGTGATCTGCGGCCGGCGGCTCAGCTCCATCACAGACCTGCGCTCTCACCAGCAGCACCACACGGTGGACCGGCCGCACAGCTGCGGGCTCTGTGGGAAGAGCTTCAAGTCGTCCAGTTACCTGAAGATTCACCTGAAGACGCACAGCGGGGAGAAGCCCTTCTCCTGCGACATCTGCGGACGCATGTTCACACAACACAGCAGCCTTAAATCACATCAGGTGGGTCTGCATTAGCTATTGTTCAACTAAAGTGCCAAGTAGAGTGAAGATGCTCCTAAAGGAGCCATTTTATGCTTTTTGGGGTTTCCCCTCTCCTGTAGTGCACGTGTTCTATAGGTTTGTGTGCATGTAAAGGGTATCCAAAGGATCAAATCCCTGTGTTTCCTCCAGAGGGAGTTTCTCTCCCACACACACTATATATAGATAGATAGACTGTATAGCAACATTCATATTTGAGGAGCTAAACCAAAAGGTGGGAATCCTTTGCTAAAAACAAGCTTTAGTCAGAACATTTTTTTAAGTCTTTAAAGTTGATAGATAAGTTGTCTGTAGTTGGTAGGATAAAAAAAGGGAGCCCACAGACCTCATGTTGAGATGAAATGGAAAAAACCGCAGCGCTGACTCTGCTCTTCTGGATACTTACAGATGCAACACACCAACTTCCTGTTGACATTTGACCCTGATGTTGGTTGTATAAACGTTCTAGTTTATACAACCAACATCAGGGTCAAACCTGTATCTTTGTATGTATGTCAGAGAACAGGCATGCTCTGAGAACACATTTGAGACTAATGTTTTGTCAGTTTTCTGGATCCTGTGTATTATTTATGACCGCAGAATTTGAAGCTCTTTAGTGTTGAATTATTCCTTTTAGGATGTGGTAACATTATTATCAATGAAATGTCCCTAAAAACAGGGACAAAGAAGGACATCCTCATGAGCAGGTGTATTGAAAGAGAATTTGCTGAATATGACCTGAAACACTTGTAAGAGCAACATTTAGGTTCAGGTTGAGAATAAGAAACATGTCTCGCATGAAGCCTGATTTGATGTAAATCTTTATTCATGATTTAACAATTGTAAATCTTACATATGAAAATGATTAAAGTCTTTCGAATGATCTTCTTTTCCAAAGGTTGTCCACACAGGAGAGAAGCCGTTCAGCTGCGACACATGTGGGAAGTGTTTTAGCAACACAGGGAACCTGAACAGACACCAGCGCATCCACACCGGGGAGAAGCCGTTCTGCTGCGACACATGTGGCCGCAGCTTCAACCAGGGAAATAGCCTGAAAGCACACCAGCAGATACACACCGGGGAGAAACAGTTCATGTGCGACAAGTGCGGGAAGAGTTTCTCCTACCTGAGGAACCTGAAGGACCACAAGTGTTTCTACGTCTAAAGACTAAGCTGTGAAGAGGACGATGACATAGGGTTGCCTGAACCCAACAAGGACTACATGAATGGATGGATAGTAAAAGATTGGTTTTCCAGATTCAAAGCTACCCTCAATGAAAATGTTGAGGATAAATGCAGTGTGGGGTTTGGATTTGTGGAACTGTAATTTAACAGCCTTAAGTTAAAGTCGAAAAAAGGTTCAGGTAAGCACCGTTATAAAATCAGCTCAAATGATTTGAAGCTGGATACTGCTGTACAACAAAGAGTTAAAACACATTTTATTTCAAATCCGCCGTCCAGGCCTTAGAAAACGTACGTTTTTATCTCTCCAACTTATTTGGCAAATAGCTTGAAAGACTTAAACATTTACAAGCTGTTTTTATTTTCCCTAGTTTTACCAGGTCTCAATATTATGTGTGTGAACAGATGGAGAATCCTTATGTCAATGTGGAACCTGTGAATGTAAAACACTGTCCACAAATGCAAAAAACTATTTTGGAAACACTTTTGATGGGATTTACATTTACAGATTTCACAATTACACACGGTAACCAATGTGTTCACACATATAATATTGAGACAAATCTATCTCCATATAACACAAACAATTAATATTAGGCAGTCTTTAGCCGACGGATGTCCAATCACGACCCTGATTGAAGCTTTAAAAGTGTGGCTGACTTTTCTTGCAGCATTATAATCTTTTAACAACCACATTTAAGTTGCACGACCATTTGAAGAGTGATTTGTTTTTTAGTGTTTTTTTTATAATGATCTCCAATAGAAAATAAGATTAAAAAAAATACAACTGTGACTTTTGGAAACAACGTTGCCTTCTGTGCAGTAAAGAGCCAATGTGCTGCGGAGATACCCAAACAGGGATTTTGTAAGAATGTGTCATCTGTTACCTCTCTTGTGGAGTGGATATTTGTTATATCTCAACTTTGTGTGTCAAACTGATAAACATTGTTATTTAAATCATTTGAGCTTTTTCTTGTATTGCTTTAATAATGCATTGGAGAACTTTTAAATGCTTAAAAGTCTCTTAAAGGTCTATTTTTGACTGGTTTACAGTTGCAACTCTAAACACCTTCAATCAAAATCTTAATGCCACCATGATTAAAACCCAGAGCTGATGCAAATCAGATGCTAATTTATGTTGAGGCTTTACTTTAAAATGTAAGCTATACGATTTATTTCGACTACCAAATAATACATACTTATACACATTATATTCCTTAGCTCTACATTGTATTGTCAATGAAATCATTAAGTTAGCATTTTCGCAAGATCTATGTTAATATTGCACTTTTGCATAATGAATCCAGTACACAATGGCCATTTGATTTGCACCACTACAGTCTATTGAGAACAAAGAGCAGACATGAAAAGCGAGAGCAGGAAGAAGTGTTAGAGAACACAACACCACCACAGAGGATGTCACGGTGTGCTGAGAGCTAGGAGAGAGATTGTGATCAGCTTCAGCATTTCTAGAGGAAATGACAGTGATGAGCCACTTGCAGCTCTTGTAATGCATTGATCTTGTAACAGCTGGGGAGACTGAGCTGCCTGAGAAAGGGGGGTATCGATAGTTAATGGTGAGGAAGAAGAGGAGAAGAAGCAAAGCGGCTGGTCTCCAAGCTTATCGCTGTGCATGTTGACCCAGCAGCTGATGTAGAGAACATGTGCACAGGTGCAGTCCCACAGGTTACCTGACAGATGAACAGTGCTTAGGTTTCCCAAAGGCCCCAAAGTCCCATTCTCCATTGCTCTGAGCTGGTTGGACTTCAAACTCAATCTCTGGAGGTTTGTAAGTCCTTGAAATACATCAGGCTGCAGGCGATCCAGCTTGTTTTCATCCAAGTTGAGTTCTGTTAGCTTCGAAAGTCGGGCAAAGAGCTGAAGGTGTAAACTCTCCAGGCTGTTGTTCTTTAGCTGAAGCTTGCGGAGAAGGTGGAGGGGATAGAAGGTGTTATACGGGATGTCATGGAGCTGATTGAAGCTCAACCCGAGCTCTTTGAGGCATGTCAACCCAACAAAGTCATCAGGAGAAAGCTCTGAGATACTGTTATTGTCCAGATCCAGAGTTATAAGGTTTGTTAGATTCATGAACAGGCTTGTAGGAAAGTCTCCAATGTGGTTGGCATCTAGATGTAACTCTTTTAAACTAATAAGGTCTCTGAACTGGTCTGGGTGTAGAGAGGTGAGACGGTTGCGAGAGAGCTTCAGTGAATTTAGTCTTCTTAAACCGTGGAAGACTGAGTGATGTATGGACCTGATGTGGTTGTCATCGAGGTGTATCTCCTTGACGACACTCGTCTTGTGGAAAAGGCCTTCGGGAAGGTGCCTCAGAGCGTTGTTGTCCAAGTCCAGGTTCTGCAGTGATTTGAGCTTGTTGAACAGAGCAGGGTGGAGCTCCAGGATGCAGTTATTTGAAAGCTGTAACTCTTTGAGTCTGGACAACGAATCAAATACCCCAACTGGAATGGCAGAGATCTGATTGCTCTCCAGCTGCAGTTCTTTGAGGTTTTTCAGGTTACGGAATATGTCAAGAGGAAGAGATGTCAGTCTGTTACCATACAAATCAAGTATCTCAAGGCCTATCAGGTCATTGAAGACTTTTGAGGGCAGAGAATCTATGAGGTTGCGACTGAGGTCCAGCTCACTCAGCATGGCCATCCCTCTCAGCGATCCCTCAGACAGAGAGGTCAGCTTGTTGTCGCTCAGGTCTAGATGAAATAACCGGCCCATTGAAGAAAGGCAATCCTCTGGAAGGCTAGTGAGTCTGTTCATCTGTAGATTGAGATTCCTGAGCACACTTATATCCCTGATTGCCTCAGCTGGAACAGTGACCAGGATGTTGCCACTCAGGTCCAGGTGTTGGAGACCTGTCGCTCCTCTAAAGGTGCCCTCACCAATACTTGTGATTCTGTTACTGGACAGATCAAGCTTTTCTAACACAGCAGAGTTTTTGAACACACCTTGCTCTAAGTTGGATAAATGATTATGGCTTAGGTTGACGTCAGTTAGGTTGAAGGCACCTTCCAATGCCCCAACCTGTAACAGTTTAATCTGGTTGAATTTCACATCCAGCGTCTCCAGTTGAGCTAATCCAAGGAGGAATCCGGTCGGTATATGTACGATCTGGTTCCAACTCAGGTCAAGTAAGGTAAGAACGGGGCAATTTAGGAACTGATTCGATTTCAGACACCACAGGTTATTGTTGGGTAGGAAGAGCTTAGAGAGCTTGGTCATGTTGGGCCAAACTGGGTTTCGGAATAGGAATACATTCATCTCATTCATAGTCATATCCAGGACCTACATAATATCCAGGAAGAAGAGAAGACTTGTGAGTTTTTATGTTTCATATAAAATACATGTTTATATATTTATCATATAAAATAAACTTGTATTTTTTTTTATGTAGGAAGATACATCACAATAGAAAAATGAAAAGGTACATTTTAGTTATTGCATATTTTGTTTATAAAAATACACTTTGGAGTTTTTACAACTGTAATAAAGTAGATTTTGCGTGTTAATAAGTGCATTTTTGGTATGTCCATAAGCAGATTTTGTTTCTGTTGGACAGCCCCATGAAACATGTCTTAGCTCCCAGGCTTTGTGCTAAGCCCTGCTGTTTGTAGCTTCATATTAAACGTACACATACAGTATGAAAGTATATATGTTCATCTAACCAGGGGCAAGAAAATGAATTTCTTAAAATGTTCGACTATCTCTTGAAAGCATGGAAAACATTAACTTACAGTTGAATGAATGTTGAATGTACGTCCAATAAGTTCAGAAATATTGTCTGCTTAAGTGACTTGATGAGCTATACTTGTTCATGTTAAACCACCAGTATGGTTCTTCAATAAAGGTTTTATTCATCATGTCTTGCTACAGGTTATGACTACTGTACAGACACATGAAGGATGGGAAAGTTATTTTCAAAACCAAAAACCACAAAGTACACTTTCAGTCTGCTCTGTGTTTCGTACCTGCAGCTCCTCCAGCCCATGTCTGGGTATTTCCTGTATGTTGTTGTAGGAGACGTACAGCTTCTCTGTGCTCTCTGGCAGCTTAGGTATCTGGTCCAGGCCTCTGTTCTGACACATGATGGTGGTCAGGTTGTGGAGACATTGGCAGACAGGGGGGCAGAGGTCAGACGCCCACACCCAGAGGCTCAGAGAGGCCAGCGTCATGGCTGCCAGCATGGTGGCTCAGGCTGAAGCCAAATGTAAAACATGGAGAGTTAAAACTGTAAAACTCTGTTTATAAACCCAAACAATGATTCAATCTTAGTACTTAAAAAAAACCTCACCTTTTTAGACTGACTTTTAATGTGTTATTAATGTTGTGTCCCTGTGTTATTGTTTCTGTGAGCTTGATTTTATTTTCACTTTTATTTTATTTTGTAAAGCGTCTTGACCTAAAAAGCGTTTAATGAATAAAGTATATTGTTTTTACTGGTTTTTAGGTAAATTATACCAATATATGTTTTTCTGGATCTCCAGGAGTAATCTCTGCTACAATATATTTGATGAATAGATTGTGTTTTACATTTTTGTTTGTTGTATTCCTTTAACCATCATAATTTGCTTATTTGTGAGAAAAATGAATCACCCTGATCAAAATGATTAAAGCTCTATTCAGTAAATACGTTTCTAAGCACTACTCTTGCTTTGTTATACAATTGTAATTGTACTTGAATCAAAACTCACCACTGATGAGAAGGCAGAGCTTGTAGTGTTGTGTTGCAGATATACTGTCGTACTAAATGATCCTGTCACTGTAAGAATAGTTGATCTGTAGCAGAGGAAGGTGTGGTTATGAAAGGACCTTTCTGAGAAGAGCGACAAAATACACATTTTGCTTCACGTTGCACACGAACAAACCACATCAGACAGTCTGTCAATAGAAAACTTCTTCCGGAAATATCAAGAGTAGGCTGGTCCTCAATAGCAACAAGAAGAGAACTACATTCTACATATTTATTTGATCAATAAAAGTCTACTGCAGACTTACTATGGTATGATCTTGCTTGAAGTGAATATATCTGCACGTTCCTTGTTGTTCGGAGTTTGATTCTTTATGGTTTTTGTACTTATTGTAAGTTGCTTTGGATAAAAGCTTCAGCTAACGATATGTAGTGTAATGTAATGTTATGTCTTCCCAAGGGGCCTTCAGTGCCATACTCCCTCCATCCAGCAGAGGGCCTCAGACGGTTTCTTTCACATCCTCACCTGTTGCCACTCACTCTCATCAGCCCTGCAGAATATCACAGGGCCCTTTCCTCTCATCCCCTCCCAGACTTTAAATTGTTGTTGTGTCTGCTTTCCAGCCACCTTTTCCTGTAACCTACATGTACCTGTGCCTGTGCCTGTACCTGTGCCTGTATACCTCTACCTGTGCCTGTATACCTGTACCTGTGCCTGTGCCTGTGACTGTGACTGTGCCTGTATACCTGTACCTGTACCTGTACCTGTGCCTGTGCCTGTGACTGTGACTGTGCCTGTATACCTGTACCTGTACCTGTGCCTGTGACTGTGCCTGTGACTGTGCCTGTATAACTGTACCTGTACCTGTGACTGTGCCTGTATACCTGTACCTGTACCTGTGACTGTGCCTGTATACCTGTACCTGTACCTGTGACTGTGCCTGTATACCTGTACCTGTGCCTGTATACCTGTGCCTATATACCTGTGCCTGTGCCTCTGTGCCTGTACCTGTATACCTGTACCTGTGCCTGTGCCTGTACCTGTACCTGTACCTGTACCTGTACCTGTACCTGTACCTGTACCTGTGACTGTGCCTGTATACCTGTACCTGTGCCTGTAGACCTGTACCTGTGCCTATCTAACTGTGCCTGTGCCTCTGTGCCTGTACCTGTATACCTGTACCTGTGCCTGTGCCTGTACCTGTGCCAGTATACCTGTACCAGTGCCTGTATACCTGTGCCTGTGCCTGTGCCTGTACCTGTACCTGTGCCAGTATACCTGTACCTGTGCCTGTATACCTGTACCTTTGCCTGTACTTGTGCCTGTACCTGTGCCTGTGCCTGTATACCTGTACCTGTGCCTGTACCTGTACCTGTGCCTGTACTTGTGCCTGTACCTGTGCCTGTATACCTGTGCCTGTACCTGTATACTTGTGCCTGTGCCTGTATACCTGTACCTGTGCCTGTATACCTGTACCTGTTCCCGTACCTGTGCCTGTGCCTGTGCCTGTACCTGTGCCAGTATACCTGTACCTGTGCCTGTATACCTGTGCCTCTACCTGTACCTGTACCTGTGCCTGTATACCTGTACATGTGCCTGTATACCTGTACCTGTGCCTGTATACCTGTACCTGTGCCTGTATACCTGTGTATGTGCCTGTGCCTGTACCTGTACCTGTGCCAGTATACCTGTACCTGTGCCTGTATACCTGTGCCTATACCTCAATCAATCAATCAATCAATGTGTATTTATATAGCCCAATATCACAAATGTTACATTTGTCTCAGTGGACTTCACAGTTTGTACAAAATATCAGTATGACAATACGACACCCTCTGTCCTATACCTGTACCTGTACCTGTACCTGTGCCTGTGCCTGTACCTGTGCCTGTACCTGTACCTGTGCCTGTACCTGTGCCTGTATACCTGTACCTGTGCCTGTACTTGTACTTGTGCCTGTACCTGTGCCTGTACCTTTACCTTTACCTGTGCCTGTTCCTGTGCCTGTACCTATACCTGTGCCTGTGCCTGTGCCTGTACCTGTACCTGTACCTGTGCCTGTATACCTGTACTTGTGCCTGTACCTGTGCCTGTATACCTGTACCTGTGCCTGTACCTGTGCCTGTATACCTGTACCTGTGCCTGTACTTGTGCCTGTACCTGTGCCTGTATACCTGTACCTGTGCCTGTACCTGTACCTGTACGTGTGCCTACCTGTGCCTGTATACCTGTACCTGTGCCTGTATACCTGTACCTGTGCCTGTATACCTGTACCTGTGCCTGCACCTGTACCTGTGCCTGTGCCTGTATACATGTGCATGTACCTGTACCTGTACCTGTGCCTGTGCCTGTGCCTGTACATGTACCTGTGCCTGTGCCTGTACCTGTACCTGTGCCTGTACCATGTGCCTGTGCCTGTGCCTGTACCTGTGCCTGTGCCTGTGCCTGTGCCTGTACTATATGCCTGTGCCTGTGCCTGTGCCTGTGCTATATGCCTGTGCCTGTGCCTGTGCCTGTGCCTGTGCCTGTGCCTGTGCCTGTGCCTGTGCCTGTACCTGTACCTGTACCTGTGCCTGTATACCTGTACATGTGCCTGTATACCTGTACCTGTGCCTGTATACCTGTACCTGTGCCTGTATACCTGTGTATGTGCCTGTGCCTGTACCTGTACCTGTGCCAGTATACCTGTACCTATACCTCAATCAATCAATCAATCAATCAATGTGTATTTATATAGCCCAATATCACAAATGTTACATTTGTCTCAGTGGACTTCACAGTTTGTACAAAATATCAGTATGACAATACGACACCCTCTGTCCTATACCTGTACCTGTACCTGTGCCTGTGCCTGTACCTGTGCCTGTACCTGTACCTGTGCCTGTACCTGTGCCTGTATACCTGTACCTGTGCCTGTACTTGTACTTGTGCCTGTACCTGTGCCTGTACCTTTACCTTTACCTGTGCCTGTTCCTGTGCCTGTACCTATACCTGTGCCTGTGCCTGTGCCTGTACCTGTACCTGTACCTGTGCCTGTATACCTGTACTTGTGCCTGTACCTGTGCCTGTATACCTGTACCTGTGCCTGTACCTGTGCCTGTATACCTGTACCTGTGCCTGTACTTGTGCCTGTACCTGTGCCTGTATACCTGTACCTGTGCCTGTACCTGTACCTGTACGTGTGCCTACCTGTGCCTGTATACCTGTACCTGTGCCTGTATACCTGTACCTGTGCCTGTATACCTGTACCTGTGCCTGCACCTGTACCTGTGCCTGTGCCTGTATACATGTGCATGTACCTGTACCTGTACCTGTGCCTGTGCCTGTGCCTGTACATGTACCTGTGCCTGTGCCTGTACCTGTACCTGTGCCTGTACCATGTGCCTGTGCCTGTGCCTGTACCTGTGCCTGTGCCTGTGCCTGTGCCTGTACTATATGCCTGTGCCTGTGCCTGTGCCTGTGCTATATGCCTGTGCCTGTGCCTGTGCCTGTGCCTGTGCCTGTGCCTGTGCCTGTGCCTGTGCCTGTACCTGTACCTGTACCTGTGCCTGTATACCTGTACATGTGCCTGTATACCTGTACCTGTGCCTGTATACCTGTACCTGTGCCTGTATACCTGTGTATGTGCCTGTGCCTGTACCTGTACCTGTGCCAGTATACCTGTACCTATACCTCAATCAATCAATCAATCAATCAATGTGTATTTATATAGCCCAATATCACAAATGTTACATTTGTCTCAGTGGACTTCACAGTTTGTACAAAATATCAGTATGACAATACGACACCCTCTGTCCTATACCTGTACCTGTACCTGTGCCTGTACCTGTGCCTGTACCTGTACCTGTGCCTGTACCTGTGCCTGTATACCTGTACCTGTGCCTGTACTTGTACTTGTGCCTGTACCTGTGCCTGTACCTTTACCTGTGCCTGTTCCTGTGCCTGTACCTATACCTGTGCCTGTGCCTGTGCCTGTACCTGTACCTGTACCTGTGCCTGTATACCTGTACCTGTGCCTGTACTTGTGCCTGTACCTGTGCCTGTATACCTGTACCTGTGCCTGTACCTGTGCCTGTATACCTGTACCTGTGCCTGTACTTGTGCCTGTACCTGTGCCTGTATACCTGTACCTGTGCCTGTACCTGTACCTGTACGTGTGCCTACCTGTGCCTGTATACCTGTACCTGTGCCTGTATACCTGTACCTGTGCCTGTATACCTGTACCTGTGCCTGCACCTGTACCTGTACCTGTGCCTGTGCCTGTATACATGTGCATGTACCTGTACCTGTACCTGTGCCTGTGCCTGTGCCTGTACATGTACCTGTGCCTGTGCCTGTGCCTGTGCCTGTACCTGTACCTGTGCCTGTGCCTGTACCATGTGCCTGTGCCTGTGCCTGTACCTGTGCCTGTGCCTGTGCCTGTGCCTGTGCCTGTGCCTGTGCCTGTGCCTGTGCCTGTGCCTGTGCCTGTGCCTGTGCCTGTGCCCTGTACCTGTGCCTGTACTATATGCCTGTGCATGTGCCTGTGCCTGTGCCTGTGCCTGTGCCTGTGCCTGTACATGTGCCTGTACCATATGCCTGTACCTGTGCCTGTACCTGTGCCTGTATACCTGTACCTGTGCCTACCTGTGCCTGTATACCTGTGCCTGTATACCTGTGCCTGTACTTGTGCCTGTACCTGTGCCTGTATACCTGTACCTGTGCCTGTACCTGTACCTGTGCCTGTGCCTGTGCCTGTGCCTGTGCCTGTGCCCTGTACCTGTGCCTGTACTATATGCCTGTGCATGTGCCTGTGCCTGTGCCTGTGCCTGTGCCTGTGCCTGTACATGTGCCTGTACCATATGCCTGTACCTGTGCCTGTACCTGTGCCTGTATACCTGTACCTGTGCCTACCTGTGCCTGTATACCTGTGCCTGTATACCTGTGCCTGTACTTGTGCCTGTACCTGTGCCTGTATACCTGTACCTGTGCCTGTACCTGTACCTGTGCCTGTACTTGTGCCTGTACCTGTGCCTGTATACCTGTGCCTGTACTTGTATACCTGTACCTGTGCCCGTATACCTGTACCTGTGCCCGTACCTGTGCCTGTACCTGTGCCTGTATACCTGTACCTGTGCCTGTTTACCTGTGCCTGTATACCTGTGTCTGTGCCTGTGCCTGTACCTGTGCCAGTATACCTGTACCTGTGCCTGTATACCTGTGCATGTATACCTGTGCCTGTGCCTGTATACCTGTGCCTGTACCTGTGCCTGTACTTGTGCCTGTACCTGTGCCTGTATACCTGTACCTGTGCCTGTACCTGTACCTGTGCCTGTATACCTGTACGTGTGCCTACCTGTGCCTGTATACCTGTGCCTGTATACCTGTACCTGTGCCTGTACCTGTACCTGTGCCTGTATACCTGTACCTGTGCCTGTATACCTGTGCCTGTACCTGTGCCTGTACTATATGCCTGTGCATGTGCCTGTACCTGTGCCTGTGCCTGTGCCTGTACCTGTACCTGTGCCTGTACCATGTGCCTGTACCTGTACCTGTATACCTGCACCTGTGCCTGTACCTGTACCTGTGCCTGTACCTGTACCTGTGCCTGTACATGTACCTGTACCTGTGGCTGTGCCTGTACCTGTACCTGTGCCTGTACATTTTCATGTGGCAGATGAACATACAAAATACTCCAAAAAATAGATAATACACACAAATCATAAATAATGCAATCAGCGTTTATCAGTTTCTTTTTGCCGGTATTTGCTTCCATACATTATTTTATACAAATGTTGTTGGAAATGGTGGTTTAAGGGTCAATTACTGGCTTTAGTGTAAAAGTTAGGCTACTGTTGTGTTAGGGTGGTGGTGAAGTGTGTAGTTGTGATGTTTACACTCAAAAAGCTGGGGAATACATCATGTCAACAATTTGAGGACCTGTGTTGGTAGGAAGTGGGTATTAAAGTACACAAATATGTGTGTGTTTTTTTGTTGATGTCACATGAGACATTGTTGGATCAATCCCTGCTGACGTGCTCAGATCAGCACAAATCACTAACTCTACACACACACACACCACACACAAACACACACACACACATACACACACACACACACACACACACACACACATACACACACATACACACACACACACACACACACACACACACACACACTGTTGGGGAAATATTTTCCAAGGCCCATAGCTTTGACCCAGTGTATCAGGTCATACTGTCCTGACTGAGCACACGCACCTGTAACCTTGGCTGCTGTGCTCTCAGTGTTCCGTCTCCCTGTTCCTGCCTGTTGGCGTCAGCTGATAGAGGTGTTATGATTCTATCTTGTTATGCACAATGTTGATTATTCTCTCTGAACTAGCTAAACACATGGGTCTGGGGTAGAGATCTTCAGAATTGATGGTGGCATCTCAACCTGTGGTCAACTCGTGGCCCGTGACATGTCTTGTGAATTCTCCGGCCGAAGCTCCAAATAAACCGTCAGTGTATGCCATCAAAGCTCCAGCTCTCCTCGTGTCTCTCTGAGTCCTGACTCCAATTGCAACAGAAAGCAACAGAAACCGACTCACCCCTCCTCCCTCTTTCCATAGCCCATTAGACGTATTGACAATTCCACATGTTGTGTTTTTCCCCTCTAATAGGTTTATACTCAGCTGACCGGGCAGTGGTGACAATGATGCTGCTGTTCTCTGTAACACAGTGTTCAGAACAGGCTCTACAATCCATGGAAATATGGACTGCTGCTCCGGTTGTTCTTTCCAGCATCGATTATTTTGCCATCTCAGCAGCAGCTCTCTGCTCTCCGCTCTCTTCTGCCTGAGTTCTCTGAGGCTGACAGTGAATCTGACGCTCTGTGGCTCACCTGCTTGTTCCGGTATCAGCATCTCAGGCTGCTGGGGGTCCAGGTCACTCAAGGTCTAATCCATCACTGGGAAGTAGGGGAAGGATGAGGCCCTGGGTCCGCTCCAACAGGTCCCGATCGGTCCAGGTAAGATTATCATTTGGGATTTAGTCATGAAAAATATACAAGTTACAAATATACTAACTTGAAAGGGCTCTTCTCTCTCCATCTGTTATGAAAGTGAGAGGGAGGGTGAGCCATGTGGAAATTAGCAAAAGTAAACAGGGACAGAAAGATATATTAGACTGTCCTCTGCATAGAATTTGTTTTACTCGGTTTCATAAATACACATTGTCTCCAAGATGTGGCCATCTGTGCATGTAGAATTTTATTTATTACAATAAGCAAAATAAATCTAATATATGGGCTTGGCGGAATTGAAAACCCCCAATCTGATTTTTTTTAAATTGCTAATAAATCAACATGATGCTAGAGTGCATGTTTTGTCATTTGTGCTATTGGTAAATGTAGAGGATGGTTCACATGTTACTGTCAAATGCACTGTACATTTAATAGTAATACAATTATATTTTCTGGGATTAGGTGCAATACATAGGTCTTTCAATAAGGTGATAGGGAGCTTTTTAAAAGTATGTAACCCCATTTTCAGTTCTAGAGATCCTTTCGTTCAAGGACACTTACGCAGAGACATGACTTGATTACATGTAGAGTTCATTCCTCATCAATTCCACACATGGGCCATTTCAATAACTAAGTCACCTTGTCCTTCTGGAGTGCTGCTTTTATTGTGCCCCAAATTGATATCACCTCAGTCCTATCTTTTTTTAAATGTGTTATTCGCAACAAATGGAATCAATAGCTCTACTGTCAATGTTCCCAACTGTGGGGAATTGACAAATAGATGAATCTGCAGAGAGTGCCGAAGGGGGAAAACAAAGTGCACTGTCGATGTAGGTTTCACAGCTGTATTTATAATATGAAGCTCTTGAAAAGTTACAAAATGTGGGGTGCATATTTAGTTAAATTAAAATATACATTAGATGTTAAAAAAAGCAGATTTCAGAATCAGGATTAGAAATTCTTTATTTGTCCCGCAACAGGTACATGATTACAACAGTTTTTTTTTTTTTTTTAAAGGGCTAAGTATTGGCCCGTTATTAATAACACAATAAGTAAAAAACAAAACCAGAACACCAGATATGTACTCTATGGAAAAAAAGTAACAGTATATTTATATATTTTTCACCATATTGAATTAAAGAGCAATCTGAAACAATGCCAATTGTAAATAAACTGAGAGAAAAATACATAAATAAATGTGAAATTGCAGGAGGGTATATTGCACTTATATAATAATAATAATAATAATAATAATAATAATAGTAATAACACATGTCATTTATATAGCGCTTTTCCTGGTGCTCAAAGCACCAAAGCGCTTACAGTCGCATGTATATTACACACACAAGACACATTTCTCACATTTGGAGGAGCCCTGAAAAGAAACAGACTTCTTTTGAACCATAATGATGTATTTGAATCAGAATGAGGTAAATGGCCATATCGGTTTTCACATTCAAGGAATGTTCCTTGGTATTTTGATGCAAAACAATAAATATAATAAGAGAAATTATCATGGATGGGGAACATTAAAACATACAGTGGGGCAAAAAAGTATTTAGTCAGCCACCAATTGTGCAAATTCTCCCACTTAAAAAGATGAGAGAGGCCTGTAAGTTTCATCCTAGGTACACTTCAACTATGAGAGACAGAATGGGGGGAAAGAATCCAGGAAATCACATTGTAGGATTTTTAATGAATTAATTGGTAAATTCCTCGGTAAAATAAGTATTTGGTCACCTACAAACAAACAAGATTTCTGGCTCTCACAGACCTGTAACTTCTTCTTTAAGAGCCTCCTCTGTCCTCCACTTGTTAACTGTATTAATGGCACCTGTTTGAACTCGTTATCAGTATAAAAGACATCTGTCAACAACCTCAAACAGTCACACTCCAAACTCCACTATGGCCAAGACCAAAGAGCTGTCAAAGGACACCAGAAACAAAATGGTAGACCTGCACCAGGCTGGGAAGACTGCATCTGCAATAGGTAAGCAGCTTGGTGTGAAGAAATCAACTGTGGGAGCAATTATTAGAAAATGGAAGACATACAAGACCACTGATAATCTCCCTCGATCTGGGGCTCCACGCAAGATCTCACAACGTGGGGTCAAAATGATCACAAGAACGGTGAGCAAAAATCCCAGAACCACACGGGGGGACCTAGTCAATGACCTGCAGAGAGCTGGGACCAAAGTAACAAAGGCTACCATCAGTAACACACTACGTCGCCAGGGACTCAAATCCTGCAGTGCCAGACGTGTCCCCCTGCTTAAGCCAGTACATGTCCAGGCCCGTCTGAAGTTTGCTACAGAGCATTTAGATGATCCAGAAGAGGATTGGGAGAATGTCATATGGTCAGATTAAACCAAAATAGAACTTTTTGGTAAAAACTCAACTAGACGTGTTTGGAGGAGAAAGAATGCTGAGTTGCATCCAAAGAACACCATACCTACTGTGAAACATGGGGGTGGAAACATCATGCTTTGGGGCTGTTTTTCTGCAAAGGGACCAGGACGACTGATCCGTGTAAAGGAAAGAATGAATGGGGCCATGTATCGTGAGATTTTGAGTGACAACCTCCTTCCATCAGCAAGGGCATTGAAGATGAAACGTGGCTGGGTCTTTCAGCGTGACAATGATCCCAAACACACCGCCCGGGCAACGAAGGAGTGGCTTCGTAAGAAGCATTTCAAGGTCCTGGAGTGGCCTAGCCAGTCTCCAGATCTCAACCCCATAGAAAATCTTTGGAGGGAGTTGAAAGTCCATGTTGCCCAGCGACAGCCCCAACACATCACTGCTCTAGAGGAGATCTGCATGGAGGAATGGGCCAAAATACCAGCAACAGTGTGTGAAAACCTTGTGAAGACTTACAGAAAACGTTTGACCTCTGTCATTGCCAACAAAGGGTATATAACAAAGTATTGAGATGAACTTTTGTTATTGACCAAATAGTTATTTTCCACCATAATTTGCATATAAATTCAGACAATGTGATTTTCTGGATATTTGTTTCTTCTCATTTTGTCTCTCATAGTTGAGGTATACCTAGGATGAAAATTACAGGCCTCTCTCATCTTAAGTGGGATAACTTGCACAACTGGTGGCTGACTAAATACTTTTTTGCCCCACTGTATATAAAATGTCTAACTGACATCTGTGTCTCTAGAAATTATTTTGGCCACTAGGTGGCGATAATGATAAAGAAATATAAATTGAGTAGCTTTCCACAGAAGCACAAAAGAGAACAGTAAGAGAAAAGTACTACAAAACTCAAGAATCCTACGTATAAAATATAAACGTTAACAATAAAAAAATAATATATATATCTATAAAATATTCAGGAAATGTATAATAATAATCATCATCATCATAATCAAAGTAATAATCATAATGTTTTTTAAACATTTATTCAACTTATTTTAGCCACCACGAGGCGATCATGATAAATAAAAAGTAAAGAAAATAGGAGTTTGGTGGTTTTCCACGAGGTCAAATTGAAGATACTTTGTCATGGAAAGGAAAGACGACCTTTGTTGCCTTTATGTTTGTATAAAACGCTGGAGTGTCCGTAAATAATGCTTAACTCATGCTTAAACTCACACACGATTTCCGAAGTCCGGAAGTCTGATTTAATAATGGGTACGTGAAGGCAGCATGAGCGATAGAGGGGGGAGAGGAGAGAAAGGCGGGTGTGTGTGCGCGTGCGCGGACAGCGACGCAGCAGCCCTGCCTTTCATTACCGCTGACGTCCATCTCCCTCCCTCTTTCTCTCACACTGGGTTTTTCGGGAGGCGAAGGGGGGGTTCCGTTTTCTATGGTCTTCGCTCAAAAACACATATTTCCGGGGAAACATATCTGCGTGTTCAGCTGCTCAACCGCGCGACTTTGAATTCACCGCTGAAGCAGTTGGAGCCAAACCGAATGAGAGGTGCTAAGGGCGGACTGAGCTGAGAAGAAGAGCCAGAGACTGACTGGAAGGCTTCACATCCGCCGCTTTCTTTCAGGTCAACCGCAATCGGTTTCCCCAGGGTCCGTACATCTCCTGCTTCTCGAAATGTGTTCTCAGACGGTTCCTGCTTCTGTTTCCGTGACTATTCCTCCATGGGAGCCGCCGTTTTGACGTTTGTCACCCAGAAACATATTCACTAGCCAACAGGAAAACAGAAACTCTCCCTTTTTTCTCAACTCAACCCGCGGTGGTCGCACAGAGCCCACTGTTGTTTCTCTTCTTTTTTTAAAACCCTCATCAGTTGCATCGATGGTCGAGTTGTATTCGCCTTTTACAACAACACCGATGCAGCTGGAAGTAAACCGGGATTGTTTTATTAACGAGCCAGCCAGTGTCCACCGAAATGGTCCGATAACGCTTGGGAAGGTTGGGGGAAAGTGTGAAGCTAAGAGGGGGTTCAGTCTGGATTTCTTCAGATGAGGCTAGCTTGGTACCAACCACAACACACAGTCATGAGGTGGATGTAGATTTGTTTAGGCATCAATTAAAGCTGGATCACTGTCTTGGTGATCTGTGCTGCCTTCACGGACTATGACAATGAGGATTGTATGAGGCTGTTTTCTTCTGGAGTGACTGACAACCAGGATAATCTGGGGTGTGTTTTTAACCCAGTGTGAACACAATCCTACAGCCCACGTATTTATTTTCTCTTGGACGAAGAGGCGCACTCAGGGACGAACATGTCTTTACGCACGGCACTGCCTGGGAAAGATCGGAACCCGGACCATGTAAGTAGATAATAAAAACACAGAGCGTCTATTTGTCACCTTCAGTAGCAGGGACAGGTAATTATTAGGTGTTGCCGTGCTTTTGAAGACAATTATTGTAATAACTCCCTCTAACCCCCGGCCCTGAGATTAGTCTAGCATGTGCAGAGAGCAGCTGCAATAAAGAGAGGCGACACAGACGCGCTAATCTCCCCTAGCTCATTTGGGACGGGTTGCAATTGGACACACATGATGGGGATGGAGAACATGTGAAGGAAGGGGGGGGGGGTGAGTTACATTGATCACACACAAAACGCACATGTTAAATTAGTTGGTAGCCTTAAAGAAATCTTATTGTCACCTTATCCACCGGTGTCCTCAGTGCGCATGTTTTTCTTCCACCAGCTGATCAATAATTGATTCATTTGATGCAAGGCCACCCATCTCTCTCCCCAACCAACCACCCACCCACCCCTCCTCTTCTCTGACTTCCTCTCTCCACCCTGTCTGGTCTGTGCAGTGTCTTCTTTAATGAAGCTGTCTGAAAGGCAGCAGTGGGTAGCACAATATTGCAAAATGTGCTGTGTCAGGCTTGCCTGCATTGTGGTGTTCTTCTGTCTGTGGCAGTGTCTGGGTTTTGGGAAGGCAGGACTTTGAGGGGGAAAGCTTTTTGAATCATTTCTCAGGATGTATTTTCTCAGGATTTCTTGTAAACATGTACGCTTCTCTTTAATATCCCCTCACCACATTTTGACATCAGTAGTGCAGCCACACACAGAACCCCCCCACCTTTCATCTCAAGGGCACCTAGCTTACACCAACGAACAGCCGCCTGAATATCACTCACTCCTTTAGGGTTGAAAGCCTTCACAAATAGCTACTTCTGTTGTGGCTAACAATACAAGTGTATACAAAGGATATGATATGCAATATCCGATTTTTAAATAATGTTAGGGTTTTGTACCGGTGTCTTATGTGTCGTCAATGACCGAGGTCCGTAGTGCTGATTCACAGTTAGCTGGTTTCCACATTGACATGTTTGACCAGACACAAGTACTTTGGATTTACAGCATATTTTGGGTGGGACAATCAAACCGAAAGACTGATATGGATTGAATATCATTTCCTGGCTGCAGGCTGTAATGTAATCTTTCTAAATGGAAACCATACGCAAGGATTAAGCATTTACTGTCATTTTGAGCCCGGCTGTGCCATGAGAGACGTGTCCACCTTTCCTCACTGACATGTCATGTGGTTTTCACCATGCTCCTGACTCCTGACTGTCAGGTGTTTATTGCCTAGCCTGCATCTAGTACCTAGTAACACTCATAGAGATGGCAGAATCCAGGAGGTACTATGATCTTTTTATATGAACACGTTGTGGATGGTTTGGAAAGTTGATGTCAGCCAACACCCAAATGTAGGACTCCGAACCATGATGCTGCATTAAGATTGATCCATTTATTCCTATACCAATCTAAGTAAAGACCGTCATGACAATAGGAACTTAACTTTACAGTCACTTAATACCTTATCATATATTTTCAAATTATGATAAGGGTTTTTAGCCTCCTGGTGTTTAGTGGTTTATGTGGGATGGCTCTCTTCTCCTGTTTAGTAACTGCAGGAGTGATAAAAGCGTTTAAGTGATAAAAGCGTTTTTTTCAGAGCAGTATAGCAATAATTGTGCCTATTAAATGCTTGATGCTTTGCCATGATGTTGTTTTGCTCGTGATTGAGTAATGTTCTCGTGTGAAACAGAACTCTTCCTTTGTATGCTGAGAAATCCCTGTAATAATCCTCAGATGAAGCTACTACATCAGTGCTACTGCTGCTGTTGTGACATCAGTAGTTTTGAGGGTTTTATCTTCACATAACAGGTCATGTTAAGATGGCCCTTTTATTATAGTGCTTTGTAGCCAAACTGGTCAAGAAGACTTTTTTGTAAGCATTGCTGGGAATAAGCTATGTGCCTGTGAGCCTGATAGTAGAATGATTGCTGTGCTCACTCAGTCACAAGCCACTCTTGTTGGCAACCTCACCATGGCAACAAGGGGTCATATATATTATCCCTTCCTTACCCACTCTTGTCCATTTCAACAAACACACATTTACTTTCACATTTAAAGTCATGCCCAGTATTTTAGTTGACTCTCTATTTTTCTACTCTATGAACTATCCGGAATTCTGGCAATTCAAGTAAATGCTAGTTCAAAGTAATGATTCATCCACAGAAAGACCATTTGTATATCAATTCATCACTACTCGTTACCAAGAATTCTTGAAGAAAAAGACAAAACTCTTGATCCATTGAAGATATAGGGCACTGCACTTAACGGCAACAAAGATAATCAAAATGTCCGTTTACAAAAGATTTTGTCCGCATTTGGGCAAGCTCGACTGACGCTGATTTCATTGTTTTATCAGAGACGTGACTAGGGATGCTCCGATTGCCAATTTCGGGGCCGATCGCCGGAATCAGTATCGGCCGATACCGATCCGATCAAGTGGGCGGGGCCTAAATGGTAGATTTAAACATCACTTTAAATCTTCCATTTAAAGTGATGTTTAAAACTCAGTTAATGCTCATTCACTGGAGCTTCCACAAACAACAATCAACTTAATTATTACATTCAAATGATGTACATTATTCAAGTTTACATTCACTTTGAAGAATAACACGGGAGAAATGAGCGGAAGCGCTCTCTTTCCCTCTCTCCCTCTCTCTCTCCCTCTCCCTCCTGACAGCCTGTCAGTATCTCATGCAGCTCACTGATCCAGTAATGAGTGACCCGACAGTGAATAATAAATATATTTATAATAACTAGTTTAGCTTGTTCCAGAGGTAGATCAAATAGCTAAGTAGGTCTAACTCTTGTGTTTCGCTCCGCTCACCGGTCCGTCACAGCGGGTGGAGCTGCAGGATTTCTGCTTCACGTTGCATTCCGCTATTTTACTGTCTTTTTCGGACACCTTGAAATACTGCCAGACCGGTGAAGCCATTTTGGCGAGCTTGTGTTGCCGAACACAGAGAAAAGTGTCATGTATTTTACGTCATGCGATCGGCTCTCGCGATCGGCATGTTTAGAGAGCACCGATCGATCGGTAGAGAGTGAGTATCGACCGATCTCGATCGGTGACCGATCGATCGGAGCATCCCTAGACGTGGCTAAATAAATCTATTTTGGCCTCTGACATCTCCTGAAATGGTTACAGTGTATATCGTACTGACCCTCAGCTGTCAAGGAATCCTTCTCTTCATCAATCTTTTATCTCAGCTAGACTACAAGGAAATAGTGCTACTTGGTGATTTTAACTGGGACTGGTTAACTACAGTGTCAGAGGATTTAAAAAACCTTTGTATCTCTTTGAATGTTACTCAGATTGTTGACAGTCCTACTCGCCCTAACATTAAGTCCCCTAATAAATCCTCCCTAATTGATGTAATTCTAACTAATGTTCCCTATAAATACTCATCTGTGGGAGGGTAACACTTTATATTAAGGTACACAAATACATCATCAACTAGTTGTTAATTAACAAGCAGTATATTGGCTCTTTGTTAGTCATTATAAAACACTTATGAATGGCTTATTCTCCATGACCATATTCTATAGGTAATAAGCCATTAGTTGAGAGTTTTTCCTCAATAACCCTCTAATTAGTGCTTATTTGTTGCAAGTAAGGAAGTTGTTGTACATGAGTTTTGGTCTTAACATGCTCTGCTCAATATGGGCCTAATAAGGCAGTAGTACCACAAGAATAGTAATTCTCCCACAATTGTTTTTTCATAACCTCCTGCAGAACTAAGACCATCATAAACACTGTCCCACAACTCGACCCGAGATATTTCTCCTCCTGTTGCTTTGTCATCTTCTGAGAACATTATCACCACGTTGTAAATCAATCATACAGTAGCAAACAGACAGCCAGAGCCTTCACACCCGGACCCACACTCTGCATGTTGGAACTCTCTGTTCCCACCACTGCCTCTCTTCTGTTGTTCAGCCTCTCTCGTGTCACTTCACTTCTGACTCCATCAAGTCCTGGCACATAAAGTCACAGAAACCCAGAGCCAATGACAGACGCACCATCTGGTCCAGGCAGCATCCAAGTCCTCCATGTTCCTCACCGTTCTCCCTTAGGACCCGACAAAGGGAGCAACTTTTTGTACTTTACAAACATTACTTTAAGCCTCGTAACTTTTTAGTTATTAATGTATCCCCTCTGTAACATTTAACAACAGTTTATGACAGAGTTCATGTTATAATTGCATTAACATGCATTAAAAAGTTAGCATTGGTAAAATGCAGTAAACATTCAAAATGCCATCATCATCATCACAAGAAGCCAATAGCTGGTGTTCGTATTTTACTCCTAATGATGGGATCACATACTTTTCTATTGGTTAAGCAAGCATTTTATCTTTCTGGTTCATCAACTGGTACTAGTAATAGTTTTGAATTCACTGTCATGGATATAATGTTCAAACAAGGCTTCTTTAACTGAATTAAACATTATCAAGTAAACATCAACCCAGCTACAGAACCTTTTGTACATGGAATCATATACATTAAGTGCGATCTGTTGTTGTTGTTGTTGCAAAATACTGACATTAATCAACTTGAGATCTGCTTCTGGGAATGTGTCGGCATTAACGTTAATTCATTCTACCTAACCTGCTGAACCTGCATCGGCTATAGACCTGCACATGTTTGCATTTAAACTTTAGTTGTTATGTTTTTTTCTCAGTCAGATGTTGGTTTACTGCCAAAGATGAAGTGAAATACGAGTTTGTCTGTCTTGTTGTACTTGTGTTGTGTATTTCCGAGGCTCAAGTGCTTCCAAGATTAGAGAAACATGGAAAATAAGTTTAACTTGGAGCACATTTAGTCCCTTACTTAAAGTTCTATCATTAGCATCAGCTTAGGTTAGAGTGAACAATGAGCTGGTAAAGCTTAGGGGGGTTCCGAGCTGTACTTTTAGTCAGCGAGGGTTCCTCGAGGTTGAAAACAGTATTTCTGTACTTATTGGTTATGTACACTGGGAATAGAAAAATAGTTTTGCTTAGGGCCAGTTATGAACTTGCATCAGTGTGTGAGAGAGGTAGAGAGAAAAGGATGTCATGTAGGTGGCTGAGTGCGAGTTTGCACATGTTCAACTGTGTGTTCTTAGAGAAAGAAATCCAGCATGTTCATCTGTGTGACCCCGCGGGGCAGATCAGGGCTTTTGTGTTCCTTGGACAAGTGAAAGATTCATGACATCGCTGTCGTGACATGTTTCCCCAAATAAGCGCTCACCTCTGATGCCCCATACAACAGCATTAGTTTCAAATAAAAATACACAAAACACAATGATAAACAGCTGCAGGGTTTCAATCATGTGTCTCGCTTAGGCCAACTGAACCATGTGTGATCAGTATAAAACGAGGCAGGAGTGCATTAAATACCCTGTATTAGGCCAGATAGGTGGGCCAGTTGCAAGGACATTTCCAACTTTAATCCCTGGAAAGGTGATTCAGGTAACTTCTGTTTAGCCTCAACAGCAACTTCCCATGCCCATGAGCCAGGCGCTTTTCTCAGAGGAGCCCTGCTGATACTTGTCAGGGGGAAAGTATGAAAGTGTGGATGTAAAGCAGGGCAGTGCTGGGAAAAGAGTTTAAGAGATTTAGCAGACCTTCCTGTAAAAGGCTTGGTTAATAGCACAGGGTGGCAGGTTTATAAAAGTTTTAGGTTCTCTGCTTAGACTAGTCCATGGGTCTGCAACCTTTTTGACCAAAAGAGCCATTTTGCTCCCTTTTCCAAAAAACATTATTATTATTTCATAGCTTGATAGCTTATAAAGTTGTATTTATTGTTATATCATAGACAAAAACTACATTTTTTTTTTTGCATTTATTATTTATTACATTATAGAAAACTGTTTACCTCTATAGCAACATATAGCTGCACCCTAAAAAGAGTTAAAGGTGGGGTAGGTAAGAACGGAGAAACCAGCTCGAGTGTGCTAGAATTTGAAAATACACAACCGGAACAAATCTGCCACTTCCTTACAGAGCCCCTCCTCCAACACACACGAACGTGCACATGACCAATGAGGGCACGAGATAAGTTTGTGCACAGATGGAAGGCTGACAGGCAGGTAGGCCATCCAGTTACTTTAGCCGGGCCGGCTCAGATGATTGGTCGTGCTTTTTACAGTACTACGGCTTCCACAGATTAAATGTGTTTATTGTCAAAGCATTTAATATATTCATTGCTATCGGGACGTTAAGAGCATTCCATGGAATATAACAAAAGTGTTTTCTGAAATAAATGACATACCCCATTGAATTATGACTGAAGATCGTCAGCTGTCTTCCTCTCCCGTGTTGTTCCTCGATACGTAAAGGCTGCAGCGCCTTTGACAACTTCTCTCTACATATCAAACATACCGGTAAACTAGCATCGTTTGCTGTCCACGCAGAATTAAACTCTGTCCCTCCGGTACTTTTCTGTTCTTTGATTTATCCATAGTTCGCTCATCGAGCCGGGGGTCAGGTTATTCACCTGCAAGAAAAGGCGCTCGCGCGGGACCGTAGCAGGATCTGACGCATATTTTAGTTGACCTAATTAAAACCGTTTTTTATTTATGTGTCACAGTATCACCTCAAAATACAAGATACGAAACATTTTCAACCATGCAACAAAATATAAATAGTTCTACAAATACTTTTATTTTATTTCCTTCTTATTTTTGTCTAAACTCAAGGGAGCCAAAGCAGAGGGCTCACGAGCCGCGGGTTGCCGACCCCTGGACTAGTCTTACTTGCTTGAATACCATCTTACCTTATGCGTCTGTCGTGTTTGAGCACAACTCTTTTCCTAACGGTTTTCCATCACCCAATGCATCCACTGCCCTCATCTTCCTCAGTGTGTGTGTAGAGAAAGTTGGAGTTTCTGTACGGGGCCTTTTTTTAAAACCTGTGCACTCTGATCAAGTTCCTAGTTCTCTATTTATACCAAATGGTATTAAACACATTGCTGGCTCTGCATCAGAGGGCATTGAGATTAATCTAAAAATTGTTTGTTCAACTGAATTATAAAAATCTGCCCTCTGATATTGCTTAATGTGACTCTTGGCAAGACTATTTTCTGTAAACATCTTGTTATTGTAATGTGTGTTTAGTTTATTAGTTAAATTAATTGAACACAAATGTAACTGCCATGGCTCATTGTAGGCACACAATCTTTTCCCGCCAGCTATTATGTAATTCTAGTTAAGACGTTAGTCAGCCATGGTGCTGAACAGGTGGCGTTTTCTGGAGATCGGGCTACCGTGTGAAGAATGACACTGTTCGCACAGACACACTACACAGACTAACACAGACCCCTGCAGAAAAACACATAATTGCACAGATACACACAATTACAGAAAGGATCCGGTTGAGCAGAGAGGACACTCAGAGGCTGCCACCCGGAGCACACAGTCGCTCCGTTGTGTTGGTGTGTAACGGGGCTCGGCTGCTGTCGGTCTCTCAGGTGTCGGCTTACCGTCCTCCGTGCCGCTCCTCAGGCCTCAGCTGCTGCCGCTCATCCATGCACATTCAATGTCCACTCTGAAGTGTGTTTGCCCCTTTAGTGTTAGTATCTTGTCAGGGGGGCTACAGCTCCATGCATTTTGAATGATTTATACCTTTATTTGAATGGCCACGTCAGCCGTTCTCTCATGAAAATGTCCTGAATCAGGTCTGGACATTGTCCTTTCACATATATATCGACAACAGGAAATGTTCCATATCGGAAGCTTTCTCACATACTCAGTGTACCCGCCTTGGTTTATGGAAGTAGTGGTGCGACTTTAGAGCGTGCAGAGCAACGATTTGTAAAGAGAACTGGTTACAACATTAGGGGGAGGGCCCGTTCATTCCTATGGAAGTTACTCAGTGGTGCACAAAGCAAACATTTGACTGATTGGAGGTACAAAAAGTACCTGGATCACTCGGGCCTTGGACCCATATAGCATGAGCACTTGAGTTTCCCTTATGCCCCGCCTCTGATCTGCCAGTCACAGCTCAGTCAAAGAAATGCAAAGTGAAAATAACTCTGGATTCGGCTTTTAGAACGTTTCAAGACGTCTCTTTCCCAATGTAAGTCGATCGGTAAAGGTATTCTTTGGCCCAATGACTTCACTGACAGACACGGTAGTTGTACCACAGTTTGACCGCTACGAAAATGTGCTTTAACGCCCGGCGCACTTCCTGGGGCTTGGTGCAGTCTAATGCGACTACACTGCTGCCAAAGAGCCAGTTTGTTAATTGGTCATAAACCACTCTCTTGCTGATCCTTTTAACTTGCTTGACGATTTCTGCCCTTTTTTAGTTCTAAAATCTCGTCGTCTCTTATTTTCGTTTCTGTTTTCGAGTAAATTACCTCTTTCTCCCTTGGATGTTTGTTTCCCTCCAGTTTACACCAAGGCACATGGAAACGTCATCAACACGCTCACTGTGTATTTTCCAGGCAGTGAGCCGCTCTTTTCAGGAATGTCTGTTTGGTCTGAAAGATCTAAACATTTGCGTTCTCACTTACAGCTCCTCTGGGTTTTGTCTACATCATTTTAGGGATGCTTTTTGAAAAGGGCTCATGTTTCTGCAACGCCTTCTTTTTCCATTATGCAACCTACTTGTTTTTCATTCCTATCACATAAATAGTAGAGTGAAGTAACAATATGGTACATGCGTATCATCAGTTTGTTGCTGAGTCACTTGTGGTTTACTTCATGTTGCATGTTGTTCATCTGTATGTGATAAAGACAGTATCATAAGATCTGTGTGTGTGTTTGTGATAATGTTCTTTTTAACCAGAGGACATGTCTCATTAGATACAGCTGTCACGGTTTCCCTCCATTAGCTTCCGACAGAATGTCTGCAACCAAACAAAGTCCTGTAATAGCTGTTAGCAGAGACGCTGTGACCTGCTCACTCTCACAACACAGCATTTCCTATTTGAGTTGTCCTTTGGGGTTAAGCAGACATTTTTGTCTTTCAAATGTGTAATGGTAGTACGTAGTAATTGCTGACGCCTGCTGTGTCATGACTTCCTCTTGCAGTCACCTTTGACACACTGTAATCTTAAACCAAAACTTCCTGGAAAACAGTCTTTGTTGACTTTTTACATTTTCAAACCAACAAGAGACCTTTTTAAAATACTAGTTCTTGAACTAAAATATCCACCATGTCAACCACTTAGTCAGATTATAATTTCTAGTCTATGAAGCAAAACCAGCCACTGGCAGCATTCCAACTGCTTGTTCTTCTACGGACAAATTCTTATTCTTATTCCGCCGGGTTATTTTGCCGCTCTTCTACTCCCACATTCCACATCGCAGAAACTCCGTTCAAACTTCAAAACGTTCAACTCGATCGGGAATCGATGGCTATTACTTTTCTCATTCATAACTTTCATAATTCCAGAGATATATCCCATAATTCATCACATTTTTAACATGGAAGTCAATGGAGAAACTCTTCAGACTTGAAAAATCTTCATGCGACTTCATATTTTCACTCAGAAACCTCATTCCAACTTTAAAATGTTACACATCTTTCTGACATTATTCGTGTTTCGCAGCTCTTAAATGAGATTCATACTTTTAGAGATATTAAACATTGTTCAGACCTTGGTAAAGAGCACCCTTCAGATTGTAACATTAGTGTGTATTGCGCAGCTCGTTAAGGCTTAACAGTTTATTTTATTTTTTTAAACCTGCCATAATTCCTAAACCATACACTCCTTGGACATAATTGTTCATGACAAATGTAGCAAAACATGTCTTAGCTTGAAAAAAAATATTAAACAAATGCCTCTTGAGGGCATGAAGTGGCAAACGTTCAACATGTCTCCATTAAGAACCATTGTAAATTCAGCGTGATTTTTCCTCGCAGCAGCAGTTAATCTGCCAAAAAGGCCACATTATTGACCCGAAAGTACACACAAAGCACACTTCAGACGCTCAGGGTCCTTGACATGCTTCATGCGTTGAAATTTCACCAATATCTGTTACGGTTCTTCAACAAAACGTTCACATGTAAGAGGTTTATCTCTCATGACGTATTTGGAGATATGACATGATGATGTCATAACTCCAACTGACATGCTCAGAACGCCACCAAAACATCACATGATGGTTAACACTGTGGCCCTGAACAGCTCTACATCAAATCTGATGTTACGTAATGTGGTGTTACTATGGTATCCCTCGCCATAAAACACGATGTTGCTGTAACCCCAATGGACATTCTCCAATCGTCCCCCAATCTTTGCTTGTATATCACCGGTCGATGCCTCAACAGCTCTACGCCAAATCTGAGATCTCACCATATGCCGTTTCCATGGCAACGCATCCCTCGCCAAAAAATACGATCTTGCTATAACTCCTATGAAAATGGTCCAAAAGTGCTCAAACTTCACATGTGTGCTAACAATCCAGCCGTGAAGACATCTACGGGACAGTTTTGAGATTTCTTCAGATGCCGTTGCCTTGGCAACATAATGCTCGCTATGAAACACGGTTTTCTCATAATTTCAGTGAAAATGCTCCAAAGGGCCCAAAACTTCACTGGTTTGGTAACGATAATCAACACATCTAAGCGTATTATGGGGTTTCATTAAATGCCGTTGCCATGGCGACAGATCCCTTGCCATCAAGTTAGTTCAAAAGTTTGCAGTTCAAATATTCTGCTGCTTTTCCAAGCCTTTGTACTTTCTTTTCTTCGCTTATCACACATTCAGTGTTCATGTATCATTTCAATCTTAATTCTTCACTTTCTTCTTACACATTACATTTCAGCATAGCAGTTTAGCGTAAGCTTTTCAGCATAAAGCATTCCCACTAGCAATTTCCTCAGGAATTTCATTCTCTAGTTTGAGATGATATTAATAAGCAGGTCTCTTTAAACCAGGGGTGGGGAACCTTTTTCCTCTCAAGGGCCATTTCAATTTTTACAATATCCTCAGAGGGGCGTACAAATTATTGACCTCTGCTTAAAAAAACTAAAATCACAGCCCATTCATTTCATTCTGTGCAAAGAAAAAGCAACCTCTTAATCCAAAAAAAAAAAAGCTTCTTATATTCGTTAGCATAGCTAGCTAACCAGATGCTAATAACAACAAAGTTATTGACTGTATGATCAGTATGACAGATGAGCAGATCGCCACTGGGCTTTCAACTAAAGACACAGACACACAGAAACTGCGGCATGTGTACGACTCCTTATGGGTACTGCAGTTTCTGAAGTGCTGAAGCGGCGTTCTGGTGCTCTCCGTCAGAACTGCCCCTGTCAGTCGAGACATATATCACGTGATGACACGTTAGGCTCGTGTTGTGTTCAAGGACCCCAGGAAAAACAGGCACTCGCTTGTTTAATTTTTTTGCGGTCTAGATTTCTTACATTTTTTTCTTTTTTGCGCGTGTTTATAAATTACCTCGAGGGCCGTACCAAATAATCTCGTGGGCCGTATACGGCCCGGGGGCCGGAGGTTCCCCACCCCTGCTTTAAACAAAGAAAAGCTTGTTGTGGCCTCACTTTTTAGGCACAACTGTATTTATTTTATTGAGATGTAATAAACAGGGTAACTTGGAGAGGGTCCGAGTCCGACCCTTGTCAATTAACTACAGGGGTCCCTCAGGGCTCTGTTCTTGGTCCCCTCCTCTTCTCCCTGTACATAAACTCGCTCGGATCTGTCATTAACTCGCATGGTTTCTCATACCACTGCTACGCTGACGACACCCAATTCATTCTGTCCTTTCCCCGCTCAGAGACCCAGGTCGTCGCACGCATCTCTGCTTGTCTAGCGGACATCTCTCAGTGGATGTCTGCTCACCTCCTCAAACTCAACCTTGACAAGACTGACCTGCTTTTCCTTTCGGGAAAAGATTGTCCCACTCTTGACCTAACAATCAACATCGGCACCTCTATTGTTTCCCCGACCCAGACTGCAAGGAATCTGGGTGTGACCCTAGATAACAAACTGTCCTTCACTGCAAACATCGCTGCTACAACCCGCTGCTGCAGATACACGCTTTACAACATCAGGAGGATACGTCCCCAGCTGACCCAGAAAGCGATGCAGGTTCTGGTCCAGGCTCTCGTCATCTCACGCCTAGACTACTTCAACTCCCTCCTGGCTGGTCTACCTGCATGTGCCATCCGACCTCTGCAGCTCATCCAGAATGCAGCGGCTCGTCTGGTCTTCAACCTTCCTAAATATTCCCACACCACGCTGCTCCTCCACTCCTTTCACTGGCTTCCGGTAACTGCTAGAATCCACTTCAAGACACTGGTACTTGCGTACCATGCTGCGAATGGATCTGGCCCTTCCTACATCCAGGACATGGTTAAACTGTACACCCCAGCACGTGCACTCTGCTCTGCATCAGCCAAACAGCTCGCTGCACCCGCACTGCGAGGGGGACCCAAAGTATTTTATTTTTGTAGTTTTTGCCAAAATTGGTTGTTATTGGAAAAAGGTGAAAACTCTTTAACTGATCCCATTTTACGGAGAGACTTTCCTGTTCAGCCATACCTATAGCGTATGGTTTCGGTAGACACAGTCCCTGTGACGCAGTACAGAAATCATGGGTGCGCTCACTTTGTATTATCTGCAAAGAAAGTGCTGGGATGAATAGGCTTAACTCTCGGCTTGTTCACAACCTGTCTGTTCATCTCACTGCATGTTTCTTATTCCATCAGTCTTCATTTTAGGAATGTGGGCTGGATGTCGTCATGCAGATATTCAGTTGAGTAGGGTGTTATCAGTATCAGTAGAAATAATTGCCAAAACTATGATAATAACAGTCGTTTTTCTTCATCTATTTTATTAGAAAACCCTGTCGTTTTTGAGACATTTGTAACTCAGTGCATGCAGTGACAGCAGCTTTATGGAGCAGTACATTACAGAGAGAGAAAGCGGTGTCTCGCCAAGGAGTGACTCAGCGCTTTAATCCGCTGCTGTGGATCCAACCTGAATAAATCCGACCAGCGCTCAGCCTGCTCTGATGATCCCTCGGTGAATGATATGCTGAGTAATGTGGCAGATCTCCAGAGACAAGTGTGTGTCGGCACTGTCCATACTGAGGCATCAAGTTACACTTTTAATGCTGGAGCCAGATTGTGTCAGACTGTATGAGGGAGGCCATCTTTAACTGATAAATTGGGGTAGTGTCCTCAGCTTTGATTCTTCTGACTCATGTTGGCAATTATTTTAAGTAACTCACCATGTCAGATGGCAGAAGATAAGAAAATCACACTTTTTATTTATACTCCAAGATGTAGGTCAATAAACTCAACAAAGTAAGCATTTTGTTGCCATTCATTTATTATGCCTACATCTTATAGTGTATTCATACAATAAAAAGTAATTGAAGGATGTTAAATAACTTGCATTACATCCTTGGAGAAAGCAAATGTTCATGATGCATTATTGAGGAAATTATCTATATCTAAAAAGTGACTCCCACCGTGATGAGTTTTATGTTGGACTGGACATGGACTGACTTATTTTCTGGCATTGGAAAAGTTTCCTTCCCCGAGGGCTCTAGCAACCCATTCCAAAACTATGAAAACTATTCAGAAATGCAAACTTCGCCAGTGTAATGAGGGAGTCCAGTGAAGCTTTTTTACCTTTTAATATTCGGCAGGTAAAACACAAGAGCCTGCCCTGGGGGAATACAGAGTACATTTCAGTGAAAGGAGCCTTCCAGCTAAAGGTTCTGACTCACAGTCTAATGGTTATCTGTAGGAATCTGAATGAGTCCGACTGAAGCTGAAAAATGTCAGCTGCTGCCGCGTTGCTGTAGTTGTCCCCACATTTTCTTTAATTCAAAATAGAAGCAACATCAGTAGGAACAGTTAGGGAACATTAGGGATGGGTTGTTGATTTATTAACAATTAATATTGCTTAAATGGTGCATATGAAAGCTCATTGCTCACAGTGTAAAGTCATTTGATTTTGCTTTATGCAACAGTATCCCATTGGCACTCCCTCCAAAAGAAAGTCGAAAATATTTGCCTTTTTGTTATTCTTCTAAATCATGTGTTCCGGCCCACACTCCCGCCACTCTTCACTTTCTGTTTTTAAAAGAGTAGAAAGATCTAAAGAATTAGTCATGAAATAATATCCTCTACAAATGATTATTTCCTGTGATAAAAGGTCCTGTACAAAAAGTAGACATGATTGTGGTGACACGGCAACAGTGAGACTGTTATCGTGTTTGATAAGGTTCTCTGATTGGATTTGTATTTTGAATTTGTGAAGTGGCCAGAAATAAATATTCAAATAGTATATGTAAAGAATACTGTGAGTTTGTTTGTGGTCAAAGCTGAAGCTAATCTTAGATCTCCATACATTCCCTCAGGCCATGAGGTGTCCGAGTGATGATGGTGATGAATAAGAACATTTGTGTTTTATTTCCTGTAGTGTTCCCTTGATGGATTCTGGCTAATATTTGTTGCAGATTCATTGTATTAAATATTTCACTAAACTTTTATTGAGTTTCTCACTAAGTACGATGGATTTATAGCTTTAGAAACGAATTCACATCACTGAAAACCTTCATCCATTCATTCTCATAGCATCTCCTATGTGAAAATAAATAGTTCCAGATCACAGGAACGCTGAGAGCCCAGCAGGCCTCAGAGAATCAGCCTGTCTGTCACTGACGCTCTCTGGCAGCTCCTCTTCCTCGCGGGGCTGCCAGGAAACGCTGGCCGAGTGTCGCAGCGCAACATGTGACACTCAGCCTGTCAGTGCTGTGACATCTCTGTCTCCAAGACAGGAAGTGACGCAGGTTAGGTTCATGCAACATCCTGCTGCTCTTGACACAAACTCCTGATGGATGACTGACATCTGAGGAGTTCACACAGGGATAGTTAGTTAGAGTTAGGTTCAGCAGAGAGAGAAAAGAAGGATCTGGTGTGTGGGTTGACAAAGCCATTCGTCAGCTATATTTGGCTCTATTCGATATAGTTGAAGTTTAGAGAGTTTAGTAGCTGACATTAAAGAAAGTGGGGTGGAAATGATAGTCAGATTTAAACTGTGGATGCTGTGATTGTATGAGAGGCATTACACAGAAACTATTATTGCAGATCATGACCCAATTCAGTATAGATGCATCATCTGATGGTCCTTTTATAAAGACCACCGATCAAACTATATCCAAGCTAAAATAGGCTGATAAATATCAGTTGCTGATTCATCAAAGCACTATTAAACATTGTTATCCTGATATTAAGCCCTACATAGCCCGTAGCCCCAATGGTGTAAACTCTCCAGTTAAGGCTGTTTCAATATTACTTTCCACAACATTTCATTCAGCAACGTACAATAATAACATTATAACATTAATAGAGTAAGTGCATGTGCACTCCAAACTCTCTTTGATTATGCTTTAAGTGCTCTGGGACATGGTAATAAATCAAACCGCCTGACATCCATGGTTAGCTGTTATGAACCACATTCTACAGTGCGGTTCCTTTTTGTTTTTGAGTATTAGGAAATGGCAAATGACAACACGTTAGCATAAAACATACAGATGTGTGATGTGTTTTCCCTCTCCATTCATCGCTTTGTTATTGTCAACAGCGTTATCTCCCTGTTGTGTTGTGGAGACGCTGTGTGATAGAGGTGTGTGAGGACACACCAGTCTGAGGCCACAAGACCGAGGGCTGCAGCTGAGAGAGAGAGAGACTTTACTCAATAGCTCATACACGCAATCACTCACCACCACAGTACATCAGGGCGGGGTCCATTGTCTGAAACATGTTTGTGTTCACACTACGAGGCTTGACGTTGCAGATGTCTGCCCCCCCCCCCCCCCCCTCCTATCGTCATTAAGAACCACGATGACGGAACAAAGAAGAAACAGCTACAGACATTTGCATGCAGAGATATTTGAGTGTATTTGCAGAGTAAGTAATAATTCCTGCTTTAAAACTAAGAAAAGGAGAAACACGACTGATATATTACTTTCGCCTACGAATGATCACCTATGGCAGAGAAGAAGCATGTAAAGAACCAAAGACCAGGCACTGGGAGGCAGTTGTTTTTTCTTCAAACTGTAAAAATATATTAGTTTCAGCTTAAGAAGTCACAACTTCATTGAATTTCCATTCACATGCATTGTTATTCAGCCGCACGCCCACACAGATCAGCACAGAGATAAGAGCTGCTGTACTGTAGAGAGCTGAGGGAATGCCAAACATGCAATCATGCATTCCATCACATATTTCACTGTAATTCTTTTGTACTCATGACGTAAAGATCATACTCATGATACCTCTGTATGTGTCTCGCGACTACTCTTTTCCTTATGAAGGCTTCCCTGTAGATCACCTGTTGGAGCAGAGCCCATGTACTAAGTCTTAAGTCCTTACTGCAGTCCTTACTCTCTTTGGCTTGTGGGTTGAATATATATATATATATATAATTTTGTTTTGCTCACTGTAGGGCTGTACCCGAATATTCGACTATTCGAATATTCGTTCGTTGGCCAACTATTCGGGTTTCAATTTCATTATTCGGATATTCGTTTTTTTATTTTTTTTCCAAAACATTTTTTTTTCCCCTAAATGTATGCTATCAATAAAGGCGAATTTCCATATTCTTATACTATATTTATACTTTTGAATTGCACTGTTAAAATGCGGAAATATATACAATCTCAGCCTGTGCTCCTGACATCGCGTTCACTCACAGTCACGAACGCAAACGGCACGCTTCTCCTCGCTTCTCCTTGCTTCACACACCTGAACACAAAATGCCGAAGACTCCAGCTGTGTGGGACCATTTTAAATTGGACGACGGTAAGAAGAAGGCAGTGTGCCAAATATGCGACAAGAAACTGGCCGGTGGCACAACAACTCTGAAAAGTCACCGGATGCTGTAAGTAGTAGCCTAGCTTAGCTTAGCTGTTGTCAAGTTGCCATGATGAAGCTGCGTTATCCGCCGTTTAAACAGTAACGTTACACATGATAAAATCGTGCTCTTACTATCCTTGGAAAATAGTTGCAAGCAAGCAACCGAATTGTTTTTTTATATTAGTTTTTCAATTTTATCCGAATAGTGAAAATAATAGGAGCGATGTGGGAACATCTGGGGCTAAGGCAATTATTGGCATACAGTTCGTTCATTTATTTTTCGTTCTTCATTTATTTAAATACCGTTTACTGTTTACGCCTATATCCCCGGCGCTGCACTGCGGCTGGGTTAAATGCAGAGGACACATTTAGTTTTAATGTATGCGAGTACTGAGACAATAAATAAATATAAATCGTAATAGTATGCTCTTTCTGCGCTTCTGCTTAACAGTGTGTTGTCAGGTGTCTCGGAGCGTGTTATGAAAAAAAAATCTCCGCACCGAATATTCGAATATTCGCTGCTGATTACTACCGAATATCCGGAGCCCGAGAAATGGTATTCGGGACAGCCCTAGCTCACTGATCATTATCAACACCCTGCAGACATTTCATGCCATCATCTAATGTAATCAGAAATGGTTTATCTGCATGTAAGGTGAATATGTTCTTACATTTTGACATGGGGAAGTATTTTCTATTATTGTGTACATCTAAGTTAATGAGTAAACTTAATGATAACAGAAAAATCTCTCACTATCAAGCGGCACATGATAAGCGACATATTGTCTCTGCATTGGCTTTGCCGGTGCGTTTCCATGGCTCGGTGTCAGCGCTTCCCTCATTGCCGCTCACATCTTGAAATTGACGCAGAGCGTTGCACGAAAGGTTCAAATTATTTCAGCTTTGACCTGGTAGTTACCCCTGACCTTTCGACGCGCAACCAATGAGATGATAGCTCTATGTAGCGGACAAGCTAGCTGGGGATGTAACCATAGAAACAAAAATATATTAGCCATTTTCATTGCAAGGCTCTGCAACCAACCTTGCGGTGAGCAAAGAGCAAATTGCTTATGTGAATGCAACGTTAGGCAATATCATTCAACAGCACCACGAACTGCAGACTCCAAAATAAAGCTTTCTTTGTATTATGTTTTTTTCTAAGAAAATAAAAGTCTGTTGTTTTAGGAATGCTTCTTCTTTTAGCTGCAGTTGACACTTGATGAAAAGGGAGGTGTGTTTTGTTTTTAGAAAGCGTGTAACCTTGTTAAAGATGGGATGATAATGCTGCTGTTGTTGAAAGGTTGATGTTTTCTGTGTTTTTAGGAGCCACGACAAACACATTCACACGTCAGGCTGTCATTCCTCAGCCACGCAACAATTTAAAGGATTTGAATTTGTTTTGCTTTAGGACAGAATTGCATAGTGAGTTTATGTTAATGGTTTTGCCCAAAACTGGATTTATGCGATGGATTTATTATTCTAGAATTCACCTGAAGTGAACTTTCACAACATTGATGGCTGATGGCAGCAACATAGATAGTTGTTCCAATCATCAGGATGACATGCATTACAATGATTAGGATTACATTTTTTACAACAATCATGTTTATCTGAACATTTAAAAAGGGAGCAGCACGAGTTGTGAAATCATCAGAAATGAATTGAGTGTGAAGGACATCGAGCAGCTTGTTTGCTGAATGTGCACGTCACACATTTACACCGAAGCCTCCACCAGCTCTCCATGCTTCTTCCATACCAAATGTCACTCTACATGCATAATAGTGTGGAGGGCCTTCCTCCCAAATACCTCTGCTGGCCCCAGACACACACAGAGGCGGCCTCTTCCTGAAAGAAAGTGCATGGTAATCAGAAGGAGTGGGCGAATCGATGGACTGCACTCCTTGAAAGGCGTAAATGGGACGGGGGGAGGGGCGGCGGGTGATGGAGGGTGATGGAGGGCGGCATGGAGCTCAAATTGATGTGAGGTTGCTGAAAATGAAGATGGCAGCATGAGACAAAAGAGAGGGCTGGTCCAGGCCCCGAGAGGAGAACGGAGGGAAGGGACGCAAATTGATTTGTCTGGGGGATGGGAAGAGCAAGGGAAGGAAGGGGGAGGGGGAATACATGGGGGAAGGGTGAAGAGGAGGAGGTGAAAATGAACGTGGTGGAATAAATGAGGAAAAGCACAATATTCTGTCGGGTGGCTGAAGTCCTATAACTGTCATCTTCAAAACCAGATGACATGCTTCTGCTCCTTTGTTCCCAACTTATTTACTTTACCAGGTTCCACCCACAAAGGCTTGTTACTGTGGTCAGCTTCATATATATATATATTATAGATATATGAAAGTTAAAAGTGGATTTTTTTCTGTTACTGATTTATGATACGTTTTGACAATAAAACAGTTCACATTCTGTGCATAACCTTTTTTAAGATTGAAACTTTTCCCTTTCTACTCCTCTTTCCAAATAAAATAGTTTTCATACGATGCAGAATTGTTCACCTTTCTTCATTTTAATTCTACTCATAATGAACGAAAATGCTATAAATCCGACAGTAGTCCAGGAAAAGCATGCTTGTGATGGATAATATATTTTTGTTCACAGGTTTTTGGAATATTTCTATTATCAAGTGACTTGAAGAATTTGGCTCAGCACTAAAACTCACTAAACCGTTTAATATTCACCTTAATGTTTGACACTGTGAGTTTTCAGTTATAGTTATCAAAGGTCTCAGTCTGTGTGCTCTCCTTGGCGTGTGCTGGAAAGTGGTTAGACCTAGTGATCTCACCACTGTGTTTACCACATTGGGTGCATTTCAAGGTGATGTGGTGTCATCTGACTTCTGAGCTGTATGTGTGTGTGAGAGAGTGTGTAGTTCTCACAGTGTGGAAGTACAGAGTCATTGTGCTAAGGGCTTGTCATGAGTTGCACAGTTTCTCTTGGCTCTATATTTTCCCTTCCTCTCTCAGTAATTCAGTCCCAATATCAAATGATCTGTCTGACATTGTGGCCTATTTCAGTATTGTGGTGATTTTATAGATTTTGGTGATGCCTCGGATTAGTTTGAACCGGTGTTTAACTATGTGGAAATAATGTGAGTCCATCTTAATATACATGGACTCAAGGCCCATGTATGTCTCACTGAAGAAAACGTCTGAGGTTACTTTTACAACCCTTTGTTAACTTCCAATCTGGCAATGTGAGCCTAAACTTAAGTTAGCAAATAAGAAAGTAAAACACCCACTTCCTTCGCTCTTGATTTGAAGTGTTACGTAACGTCCACACGGTTCCATCGCGTGCTTCAACGGAGACGCTTCCCATTCACTTTAGGGTGACGTCAAGCTTTGCCGAACTGCATTGAGGTTCCGTCGTGTCGCTTTGCCTCCGTTGCTCGCTTCAAAATTTGAGAAAGGTTCAACTTTTCAAGCGTCGACGCAAGCGCCAGCCAATCAAATCATATGCCAGTACAAGCTCTAGCCAATCAAACCGTGTGCTTGTGAGTCCGGGGCAGGAGACTAATGTGATTGGTTGTTGGTCGCACGCCAGACACGCCCACCAGCAAGCTTCAACGTGACGGAACCGTGTGGACATACCGTTAGTAGGGGTGTAACGGTTCACAGAAGTCACGGTTCGGTTCGTACCTCGGTTTGAGGGTCACGGTTCGGTACGGGTGACCCCCAAACAAGAAAAAGCTAAAGAAAGTCCCAAATGCATAATTCCAGGTTTGTTGTTATTTATTTTTGAACAAACAAAAAGGTTTCATCAAGCTGTAAAACTAAAAAGAATGTCTTGAAAATATTACATCATAAATAATAAGCCAAAAGCTTCCTTTATTTATTTTGGTCTCTCGGCTCTCATGTCTATTGGCTTCTTAAAAACAGCGGGGATCAGCTGTTGAACTGCTGTTGTCTTTTGCCGGGCTCCGGTGATTGGCAAATCTGGGTGATGCCTTCTGATATGATTTAGCATGTTTGGCGTGTGTTCTATTAGCATACCGCACCGCTGTCTAACAACGCCGACACACCGTCCTCGTCCGATCCACCACTCGCACTCCATCATTACTGTAGTCCACAGGGAACCCGAAACGTTCCCACACAGCTGATTTAAAAGAAGCAGGTGGGTTCTAGCTCCTGTGTGTTATCTGAAATCGCCATACTAACTTTTCTTCTTGTATTTTGTTCGTTTTGTTGTGTTTTGTTCTTGTTCTTCATTTGTTGTTTAAGGGCGGCTGGCAAACAGCTTTTAGGCGCAATACCGCCCCCGGGATTATAAATAGTGTAATGGATACTGCCCTGAATGAAAGACTTTTTTCCCACTCGTAAAAAATAGGCGTATTCGCCGTGTGACTGCATTTGCCGAACCGTGACGTCCGAACCGTGACGGGACGAATTCGGATACCGTTACACCCCTAACCGTTAGTGCTTGTTTCCATGGCAGTGATGCATGATGGGACCTGATATAAGATGTGTGTCCTGTTCTTTCTTATTTCCTTGTTCCTCCTGTCAGCTCATCTTAAGATGATAAGTTCAAGCTAGTTTGTTTCCAGGGGATATTTCTGTTTCTGCTCAGTGCTTAGAGAACATCAGATGGAGGGATTAGAGTTTGATGTTTATGCTCCAAGACCTCAGACCTGAGACCTCACTTGACCTGAAGAGTTCAGATGCTGTCAGAATGTGTGTCTGTCAAGTGGATGGTTGCAGAAAAAAAAAAAAAACTGCTTTATATTGGTGCTGCAACTAAAGAGAACTTTCATTATTGATTAATCTGCCGAATGTTGTCTGGATTGTTTGGCCTATTAATTGTCAGAAAATAGTGAAAAAAGGCCCATCGCAGTTTGAACTTGTCATGTGAATAGAGTGTTTCAGATCAGTGTGTGGATGGATGCTCATGTTGTACAGACACAGCAGCACGTGTCCATCACCGCTGACCTCAAAGCCACACATGAATGTGAGGAATGCAGACTGAGGGGTCAGATCAGATTCATAGGTGGCCTGGTTTCTCTGGCTTTATGCTGTGTGGTACCGAGCCACAGTCACATGACCACAGGACCACTAGAGTCAAGGTCACATGGTGTTCGTTGGGCTCTTTGATGTCATGGAGAGGGTTTCATTCAAATGTGTTATCCAGTGCTGATGCCAATACAGATTGTGATTCATGAACACTGCATTTTTTTCATAAACCAATTGCAGTTTAGTATGTAGAAATAGAACACATCTATCTGAAAGGCCATCTAAAAGCAAAACTCTTTATTCAAAATGGCGGACACATTGTTTAGTTATACTGGTGGTTAACTGGTCGCTCTGTCTCTCTCTTCCAGCATACCTCCCTGTCGGCCAGCCGCTCAGAGAAGGGTACCGGCTGGTCGAGCCGCTCACTTGGTGCTCGATGTCGTAACTCCATCGCCTTGTGCTCAGATGAGCAGCCGCACATCGGAAACTACCGGCTGCTCAAAACCATCGGCAAGGGCAACTTCGCCAAGGTCAAGCTGGCACGACACATCCTGACCGGCAGAGAGGTGAGTGAAAAGAACCAGGAAGAGGTTCCCAGGTGTCTGGAAAAAGCTGGCAGACAGTCGACACATGTTCTAGTCACTGAAAAGTTGTGGAATATGCTAAAAATCTTGCTTTAATGTTGGGAAAACTACATGAGCACACTCCTAAGGCTTGTCACATGATAAAACACATGCCGATGACTTAGCAAAACATGACTTTCTTCCCAACTAGTTTAAAGGGTTGAATAATGTTTAAATGATAAGCTCTTTGGTCTGGTTGCTAAAGTTAACAAGCTTGCTAGCTGGTTTTGCCTACAAATGTTTGTGGTTTGTGATTCAACTTTGTCCAGAAGCAATGGTTTCAAATGTGTCTTAGGCATTGTATAACATAAAATAAAACATAAATATAAATGGATAGAACTCCAACAATTGTATGGGAGCCGAGCTGTATGCAAGTCAAACATGCCTAAGTACTATCTAAGTACAAAGCTGCATTGTTGAGTTAGAGTTAATAATAACATGATATGAAAGGTTTAACTCGTGTAGCACTGAAGGGGAAGGACAATAGGATCAAATCAAAGAGTCACTGGCAGTTCATAATCCTAGAGATGTTACATTTAGTGCTGATTTGTCAACAGCTAAATTCTATGCTACTATTTGTGTTATTTGTGTTCATGCAGCAATAGTTAATACATTCATAAGACACATATACCGGCTGTCATACCAGCTATCCTGGAATTTGATCCCAAGGGATACATGGGAATGCTTGAATACTGCCTAACGTATCACTGCAAGTAACTATGAAGTCATGCTGGGAATGATGAGGCTGAAGGAAAAGAGTGGAGGGTTTGGGAGCAGAACAGAGCAGTACCCCGTGACTCAGCCCACAGAAGGAGTTTTAAAGGACTATTCCACAGAGTTCAGAGCACCTTGTGTTCCCTTACAGCCAGCCAAATCCATCCTGCCTCAGCACAATCCAAGTCTTTGAAGAGACACAGCCAGGTTTTACTTGTGTGTGTTTAAATATACTGTAGTCTTTCTTCTCGTAAAAACCTGACCTACATTAGTTGAGTGAATGTGTCCATAGGGCTCAGTGAAGCTGTGTGTGTCTGCCGCTGGCTGCATCATGTGACAGCTGTTGTGTTCCAACCGTATAAAGTGGAAGATGGTCATACAGTGGTGTTTGACGCAGTCTGTGACCCGGCCATCACATCTTGTTAAGCCTCTTATGAAGCCTTGTTTGTTTGTTTGTTTAGTGGATTTGATCTCATGTGTTCTTCACAGGCTGTAACACACTGTCATTTAAACTGTTGGTCAGCGCTGCTGTGTGCTTTTGTTTTGTTCTAGTTCATCTTGTGAACTGGAGATAATATAAATTGTAATGCATGATTTATGTAATCCAGAGAGCATTATTCAGTAGTTGCAAGACTGTTAAGGGCAAAGACAGCCTCATGCAGCTTTTAGACTAAAATAGTTCATGATAAATACAAATAGGGCTGAAGCTATGAGTAGGTAAGACAAAAAATAATCAGCAAATAAGTTGATAAATTAGTAATATAAAGCCAAATTCGATCCTTCGATATTATCTGATTTGTATTTGACAAAAAGATGAATTAGGAAAATAATCAGCAGATGAATTACCAATGAAAATAATGCAAAAGGGAATCCTATGAACCCCAAGCAGTTTTAGAGTGACGGAAGGGTTTTTTCTACGGAAACACAAATATGGAGAAGTCTTAAATATCTTAGATTTTTTTACATTGTCTTAATTTCTTTATCTGTTGTTTCCTTCCAGGTTGCAATAAAGATCATCGATAAAACCCAACTTAACCCAACCAGCCTGCAGAAGGTGAGTGAAAGGCAACAGTGTGTTTGTGTAAAGATGAATCAAAGACAGGAAGAAGCATACTCAGCCATCGGTTTCTTCTTGGTGCTTATTATTTCTGTAATATTGTCTTAACGGTTACTATAAAACATCATAACTGTTGTCCTATTGTTATGTTTTTGGTGATCCCTGTCACCTCCAGCTTACCTCATGTTATCGCTGTTACTCGAAGTGTCCTTAGGCAAGAATGAACACACACATTGCTCCTGATGGCAGAGCCAATAGTGGGTGTGAATGTTTAACACTCCTGATTAGCAGGTGGCATCTTGTATGACAGACTCTGTCACTACTGTGTGAATACTGACTTCACTTGTAAAAGGGCTTTCAAAAGTCAACAAGATTAGAAAAGCATTATATAAATGCAATTCATTAAGCATGTAACCTCTTGAACTACATGATATATGTGAATGCATCACATGTAATGGCAGTCTGTATCCTGAGTGTGTTTATTTGCAATTGCGTTATGTTGCTTTGCCTTGGGTTATAGCCCTCAGATAATTCTGAACTTTGACCTTTGCGTTGTTATGTGAAACAACACGAAGGCTGCAGGAGCTGAGAAACATTGCATTAGTTCGGGGAGGGTTTGTTAAATGTTGATACTTGGGAAGATGCCTCTTTCCAAGTTCAGCTGTCCCTCTTCTGTTTGATAAAACCCCTTCCTGTCCAGTGATATGGGTCAATTTATGGAGACATTTCAATAAGCTAGAGACATTGAGTTCTACTTTGTGTCAGTATCACATAACCATCATGTGTGCATACACTAGGGATGTTAAGATTCCCCGATTCACATCAGTGCACCGGCATAAACGTTCAAGATGCGAGTGCACCGGTTGAAAGAGTGCACATCGGCTACAGTTTGGGTTGAACTCGCGATGCATCAATTGTAGCGTCTTTTCATCGGTAAACAAACGATTCATTCATATAATATCCCCTCATCCTGTCAGCACTCCGCAGAGACGACCTTTGATCTTTGCTTCGCACTACGGAGGCCGAGAGTCTCAGTGATCAACACACATGAAGTCGAGGAGAAAGAGAAACACAGCGCACCGAAAAGTACCTACAAATCAAACGTTTGGCAACACTTCGGATATTTCAAGGAAGATGGTCAACTTGAAAAATCGCTCGCAAATTGTAAACGATGCCGAGCCGCTTTAAAGTACACAAGTAGTACGAGGAACTTAGCGACGCACATAAAGAGGCGACGTGGGGTCTGCGGCTGAAAAGAGAAACCTGAAAGTTAGACATATCAGTTCAATCACTCAGTGAGGTGTTCTGTCAGAGAGAGTGGTGTTTAGTTTACAGCAGCCTGTGACGGCCAATAACAGTTTAAATGTCTTCCTTACTGTAAGCAGTTATGAAATACATGTTTGTGAAAGAGGTTATTTTCTTTATTGTTCAAATAGAAACCAGTGCTTTCTGCTCTCTGGTGAGTCAGCCTATGGATGAGTGTTCAGCACATCAGTCAGCAGCTGTATGGGCGTTGCACTATGGTAGCTGTTATTTGCACATTGTTAATCCTGGGCAATGCATCCTTAAATTGTTTAACTGTGAGGTGTTATAACATTGTACTGCACTCTGGAGAGTTTTTTAAGGTAAAAAAGAAACATCATGTGCAGTACCAAATATGTAAAGCACTTTTTTTTAAATGTATGATTTGCTGCATATGAGGAATAAAACAAAAATCCTCTGTCGTACCCAAGCGGCAAACTCTGGGGAACAGCCGGGACGCCAATACGGAAGTGCCACACACTGCAGTTCATACATGGGCCGCTAGGGACTGGCTGCAGAAAGGAGCAATTTCCATAGATCCCCATGTTAACATGCCCAACTTTACAGCAGAGAAAAACATGTTTCTACCCATGGATGCAATACATATTATTATCGATATAGTTAGATTCCACCTTCATGATTATGAATCTGTGAGTGAATTGTTTTCTAACACGACCCTTTATTTATATTCGGTCTTAAAGTTTTTGCATAAATTAGGGCGTGGTCACTTTGATGGACACGTACATGCCTCACTGTCAGCTAACAGCAACTTGTCCACTCTGCTAGGCTACAACCATAGAGGCTACAACGTTAGTTAGTCATAGTACTGTACTTGACCCTTTAACTTTAGCCGTGTTCGTGGTGATCGTGCCTGTTAGGGAATATTGTTACAAATACCAGACAATTAAAATGTCGTGCTGTGCGCTTGAATGTACTAACAGAACTTCCAAGAAGTCTAAAATGATAATATTATACATGTTAACCCCGTTCGCAGGTGTTTGTGTGCTTGGTAGCTTAGCTTGCTACTTATTAGCCAGCTAAGGACGAAACCCTTTATGCATACATATACATTTTAGTTTATGATTCAGCCTTGGGTAAGACTTTTATAGTCTATGGCTATGACGCCCATAATGCTAAACGGGAGCAAATGTTAATAGGGGACCCAATTATCCCAGTGGTACGGAGCCGCAGGGGGCTAGCTCCAGCCGGCGTCCCGGAGCTAGCTCACTGTGGCTCCGTTAGGTCCGGGCGGTGGAGTACGTCTTTTCTCAACCTGTGAATGACAAGCATTAAGAATAACAAAATATAGCTAATTCTCTTGCAGATTATCTCATTTGATTATGAATGTAACGTTTATATAGGGGAACTACACTGTTAGCAGTAACTTGGTATGCATGTATTTCATGTTAGCTTAGCTTCTTAGCCTGAGCTAGCTCTGTTTACTTCCTGTTCGGAGGCAGCAGGTCCCGCCTCGGCTCCGCCTCTTTGCCCTTATTTGGAGTAGGCGGGATTAGACTCTGACGTCACAGTCGAGCCGTTAGTGGCCGACTCCGGCTACTAAGGGCTTCACGGCAACTCTGCAGAATCCTATGGGTGACGTCACGGACACTACGTCCATTTATAGATACAGTCTATGGTCGTACTATATTGAATTGTATCATTATTTAGCATCGTGTTGAATCGCATCGTATCGCCTTGAATCGCCACAGGGGTGAATCGTATCGTATCGCCTGGTGTTTTCTAATGTATCGTTAATGTATCGTATCGTGACAACGTATCGAGATGCGCATGGCATCGGCCTCAGTGATGGAGATGTACATCCCTAGTGCACACAGCCCTCTAACTAAGTTAAATGGTCATGTGCATCACTGTATGCTTGTCTAGGTGAGCTGCCCTCATGGCTCTAATGAGATGATTCCCTTCTGTCTGAACTTGGCCTGCCCCGCTGTTTGTGTGATGCATGTGTTCATTGAGAGCGATCTAATGAAACTAAATTGAGTGAGAAACAGCCTCAGGCCTGCTTCCTGTTTTCAAACAGTTAACGATGCTTTGTTTTCCTCATCTGGCTTTGTTAGTGGAATGTTCATGATGGGGTGCTGTCTGTGCTGTTTAGAATAAATGTTAGGTGTAACTTTTGGGACCCCTCGAAAACGAGATCATTCATCTCAAGGGGTCATCCTTAAATAAAGTTGAATACGCTTTTATTTTAAATTGTCTTCAACTGCTTTCTTTTCTTTGCTTTGTGTGGAAGATAAGCATATTGGTGTTTATTTTCATGTTGTCAATGCAGGTTAAGTGCATTCACACCTAATAGTCGCTTCTCTGGTGCGCGCCAGACCACAGTTTGTTACATTGTTTCATTTTCCAGAAGGTTCCGTTTGCGTTCACATGGCCAAAACCCAAACGGACTATAAACTTTAAACACAAGTCATGTGCACGGAAATGCTGTTCAACCATTGGTCAGACATTAAGGGGGTAAAAACGTAAATCCCGGCAATTTCTACCGGGAGCTCCGCCATGGAGCATCGGCACTTTCGGCAGGTTATTCTCATGCTGCTGTTAATCTGGAGATCAACAGTGCGGCCCGCGCATATGATTATATAATCAGACAACGTCCGTTAAAAAACATTATAACACATATAATGAGACGTTCTGCAGTAAGGAGGGGCGTTTCACCGACGACAGGTGTTCTTACTTTTATGTAGTTGTGTAGTATGTAGTTCTTGTGACACATAAATACTACGCTTCCTATGTTTTGGTGCGGACTGCGTTCACACCAGCAATGCACCGCTCCAGAGTTCGCAAGCAAGCGCTCCGAGACCACTTTTTTTTAGCGGACCAGAGTCCGGTTGTTTAGTTCACTTAAGAGGTCTCGGATTGTGTTCACACAGACCCAAATGAACCGCACCAAGCGGCTAAACGCACCAGGGTTCGATTCAACCGGACTATAAAAGGCTGGTGTGAATGCACCCTAATTGAGGGGAAATTATATCTTACATTTCACTGTTTACAATTATTTAAAAAATACTCCCTCCAGGGTTTTCTAGGATTGCTGCCAACTTTAATTTCCATTATTGATTCATCTGTTGATTCTTTTTTTTCGTTTATTGATCGATACATTTTTTGTCAGATACATGTCAGATTTGTTTTGTGATTTCTTGTGGCGTTCAAATGTAATGTATATCAACAGTCAATTTACAGTGAACAAGGATGTAAAAGTGAGAAAATAAAAAAAATACTCACATTAGGAAACTGTTCCCTGTAAATGTTTAGCACTTTTACCTTTAGGAATGGCTAAAAACAATGAGCTGATCACAGTGGAGGCTATCTATTAATGCCATCTACTACTGTTGGTTTTTCCCACCTTTTTCTCCAGGTCTCCGTCATTGTGGCTCTTGGTCACTCAGAGGCAGTGTTAACCTTGTGTGTGTTGTGTGTTCTCACAGTTCACACAAGTCCCTCTTTGTTCAGAAGTGGCTCTGCTGACCAAACGGTGGCCTGTTTGATTATGAGCTTCTTTATCGTCACCTTCACTGCTACAAATACCCTGCAGTGCATCATCAAATCAATACTGCATCACACAGCCTATTGATGGTTCTCAGCTGGTTAGCTAACCGTCCGGGCCAGGCTGGGACTCTATTGATGACACAGCCGGTTATTGATGGTGTCTGGCCTGGTGCTATAGTTGGTCCACATAGCCTAGATACTGGCAGGATTTATAACACTGCTCCTCTGACTATTCACGTCAACCCATAAGGAAACAGAACAATATATACACCATGTAAGTAAAGATAGAAATAAGAGTAGATTCTCTCATTCTGTTAGATCAGTGCCATTCCTTTTAGTTTGAGTTCCGCTTCTAATTTTAACATTGATGGATTATTTTAAAAGGTAATCGTATATCTATCATGTTCCTGTTCAGCCACAGCTCCTCTCTGTTATATTTTCTGTCCCCGTATTCAGTTTCAACTGGGAAACTGCATGAACATCACATTTCTTCTCTTAAAACTATTTCTTACCTTGATTTAAGAGGATATGAAGGAGAAAGGGTCTCACTACCAGACATTCCCACACTGGAAGAAGTCTGAGTCCATCCTTAACGAAGTTTCAGATGAGCAAATATATTTGAACACGAGGTAACAAAACAGTGTACAGAAAAATGTAAATTAAAATGTTCACAAAAAACAGTTAGTGTGAAAATAAACACAGATGGTATCCAATCGTTACTGTGAAATCTAAAGCTTCAGTTTTGGCAGTTCTATTTCAACATATTTCAGCCTAGTATGGATTATTTGGGGAAATGGATAGATATTGCTTTCTGCTACATTGCAAAGGGTCATTAACAAAAGGCTGCATTGCTGCAAACTGGTTGTGTCCTAGATTAACTGATTGTGTCCTAGATTAACACATAAACAAGGTGACAAATACTTTTTCATCTTTTATAAAGAACTATTTAGCAGTATTAATCTACAACAACACAACTCGCTGCAGAGTCACATTCTGTTATCTCTATCTATTGACTCTAGTTAACAGAGGTGAAGCGGGGGGGATGGATGATGTCTGTATATTTGGTTGTTCTGCTGTGGGAACACACCTTTTTGTGTTAAACACCGTTTCTGGAATTCAACTTTTTTTTCTTTCTCTCAGAACATCATTTGCTTCCTGTTTTACTTTGACATGCTTCTCAATTACACCATGTGCCCTTCAACTCTTTAAGCTTAGACCTTGGTTCTAAACAGGGTGTGTGTGTGTGTGTGTGTGTGTGTGTGTGTGTGTGTGTGTGTGTGTGTGTGTGTGTGTGTGTGTGTGTGTGTGTGTGTGTGTGTGTGGTGTGTGTGTGTGTGTGTGTGTGTGTGTGTGTGGTGTGTGTGTGTGTGTGTGTGTGTGTGTGTGTGTGTGTGTGTGTGTGTGTGTGTGTGTGTGTGTGTGTGTGTGTGTGTTGTGTGTGTGTTGTGTGTGTGTGTGTGTGTGTGTGTGTGTGTGTGTGTGTGTGTGTGTGTGTGTGTGTGTGTGTGTGTGTGTGTGTGTGGTGTGTGTGTGTGTGTGTGTGTGTGTGTGTGTGTTCTGCAGAGTGGTAGTGGTCCGGTGCTGCATAGCGCAGTGTGTCCTGTCCTGTCAGCAGTATTGTAGATAATGTCACCTGACAGCTTGGTGTCCTACACTGTGTCTCTTTGTCTCTCGGTCACATCACCGCTCTCTCACCGTCTCTTTTCATTACTTTACTTACTCAAAACATTTGAAAATTAGGCCAATTCAGCTATTGTTTTCTCAATTACTCAATTCATCATTTAGTGCACAAATGTTTAGTGAATATTCTCGCTTGTCAGCCTTTTTACACAACAAATTATTCAATTGCATGTAAATGTTTTTAGTATGTGAAGTTCTGAGTGACCTACCCAGGTGACTTCTTTAAATGGCCCATCACAAAGCCCACGAAAAAATATGTTTTAAAATATCTGCCATGCAAAACAGATTGTTTAACAACTTTAACTTTAACTTTAATTCATTTTAATTTAAACAATTCATCATTCATCAACATAGTTGCACATTTATTTTTGAAAGCTGATTTATAAAAGCTTGAAGTCTTTAAGTCTTCACTTAAAGCGCCCCTATTCTGCTTTTTGGGGTGTTCCCTCTCCTGTAGTGTGTTCTATAGGTTTGTGTGCATGTAAACGATCAGCAGAGGCTAACATCCCTGTGTTCCCTCCAGAGGGAGTTTCTCTGGACAAAATGATATCACTTTGTAACACTTCTATTGGATAGGGCTCCAATGCATTGTAGGTGATCTTTATGCAGTTGACCAATCACAACAGAGCCGGCCAGCTAACCAATCAGAGCAGACTGGGCTGCAGCACAGGCAGTATGAGAACAATAAAGAGCTTTTTCAACATTAAAGCATAGAGACATGTCAAGGTTCTTTATTTGTCATACGGACATAGCTACAGAGTAGTTATGTCGATGAAAATCTTAGGTCACAGGCTTCTACAACAGTGCAACACAATAATACAGAACAACAGAAAAATATAGTGCAAGTAAATATTAAAAAGTAAATACAAAAATAAAAATAGTTTTAAAACACAGTAGAGACATTTGAACCTCCTCTTTACAGTTATGTGTATATTGCAATACATTGAGATGAGATGCTTTTATAAACAACATATTTACATATTGGATCTCTGGCAAGGGCAGACTGGACATCGGGACGTATCCCGATGGGCCGGTACTGAAGTGGGCCGGTCGGACGATGTGGGCCGGCCGGTAACCGCCAGGGCTCGACATTATAAATGGCCCGCTGGCCCAGAACCACTATTTAGACACCCCGGGCCAGCATAACGTACTTTCTACTTGCTCGCTCGGGCCACTAAAAATATTGCTTTAAAATAATTGTCCTGTCGTATTGGTATTTTGACTAGCAATGTTGTTAAATTGTTTCGTTTATCAACGCTACAACATAGCGTTCCGTGAGTCGGTTGTCGTTGTTGGGTGAAAAGCAAACAGCTGTTTCGCAGCGCGAGCAGGCTCCTGTGAGCGCGCTCCTTCACTACAGACTATCTCGCCACCTAACCATTCGCCAAAATGTTTTTATTACCAGCGGTAACCGGCCAAGCGCCGGGCAAAAAACAATCTTCAAATAAAAGAAAGTCACCGGAGGAGTTAAAGGAGAGTGACAGGGAGCATGAGAAGAAGAGGGAGAGAACGTTTCAGCTTGATCGATGGAGTTGGCTAGTGGTGCAGTGACGCGTCCTAAACCCTTTATCGATTACATTTATAATTAGAAAATTATAAAAGTAGGGTAGACATGTGGAGATTATCCGGCTGAACAAAACGTGCATTTATCAAACAGGTTTGTTTTCCACAGACCTTATTTCCAGCTATTTTCCAAAACCCTGTGGAGAAATCCCATTGCTTTTTGTCGAGGGAACCAGCAGCTTACTTCCTGGTTTTAGGACGCGTCACTGCACCTCTCAATATGATGCCAATATAATCAAGGTCTTCTGTCGGCTCTGTACATCAATGCTGACCTATGCTGACAAGTAAGTGAAGAGTAGACAATATAAAGGTATTGGCTTTAGGGAAATGTCCCAGCAGTTTAGGATAATGAAGGATCTAATCTAATCTATAGCCATTACATTTCTAACTCCTAATGACAGGAAGGCAGAAAGTGCATTATACAAATAATAATACTCATAATAGCAGACATTTTTTAACAATGACCACAATATCATTATTTTAATAAACCAAATATGAACAATTGAGGAAAATGAGGAAGAACTGATTGTTCAAATGTTGTAGTACAAGTAGTAATGTAGTTAATGCATAAATTACAATTGCAACAAATGTGTTAATTTTTTGATTTGGACGAATGCTCCGGGCCAGTGGTTACAATGGTGGGGCCAGTGATCATATAATGCCAGTCGCATTTTACCCTTAATGTCTACCTCTGCGGTAAGTCACTAGAACCGCGGTGGGCCGGCGGTACCGAAGTGGGCCGGTCGAGAGTCCCGGGCTGATTTGTAGTCCCAGTCCGCCCCTGATCTCTGGGTTCTCTGAGAGGCTGGACTTTTTGAAATATGATATCAGAAAAAAAATTCCAATCCCTATCTCTCGTAATAAACATGAACTAATGTGTCTTTTGATGAAAAGCATGAACAAGTGCATCATAAGCTAATGTTAAGGTGTGTTTGTCCACCATTAGTCAGACTTTTGTTTTAATTGGCAGATATGCCTCTGTGTACCTAAAATGGAAATGCACATCATTTCGAATTTGAATTCCCACGACATTAGTATTCAATATATATTATTTACAGTTTGCTTGAAATGAAAGCACACAGTAGCTAATGCTGTTAGCTTTAATGATGTGCCTATAATCTTCCTCCTCCTGTATCTTTCTTTCTTTCTCCTCTCCACATTCAGTTTCGCCTCAGTCTTTAGTCTGTAGACTTCTTCCCTGTATTGTAGCTTTATATGGCCCACCTCTCTCCATCGCTCCCTCTCTCTTCTCCTCACAATTTTTATTTTCTCTTTATCAACCCTCTAGACCCTAGACCCTAGACCCTATCGGCCCGATAATTATCAGTCCGATATTAGGAATTATGACGTCATCCCGATAAACCCGATAAAAGTATTAATAGCCCCGATAATATACAATATATTTTTTGGGTAAAAAAAAAGAAAAAAATACTGCGGTGTGGGTGGATTGGGATGACTGGCCTACAAGAAGTAAATGAAAACAGAATGAGGCGGAGAAGTGTGTGTGTTGTGTGTGTGTGTGTGTGTGAGAGAGAGTGTGATTAAAATAGCCCAATTTCTTTTACAATAAATAAACATTGAATGTGTTTAATTGAATAGTAAAGGGGTTTAACATTAGTGGCAGGTTGTGTGTGAGAGAGAATAAATAAATAAGACAGCTCAATATTTATTTTTTCCGCATATTTTGCAACTTTCCACATGTTTCGCAACTTCGCGCAATTTCACCGCATAAAATCACATAAAACCCCGCATGTTTGATCGCATAATCAAGGATTTTAGCCCGCATAATCATCAAGGATTTTAGCTGCTGAATGGTCAGAGAGAATCGCTGGCAAGGGGGCTACAACTACAACAATATGAACATATTTGACCGTGATTTAATTGTAATACACGTTTCAAAATGATGCCGAAGTAACAACATACTGATACCGGTTAGTAAAAACCATGAATTAATGCTTTGACAAGTCTGCAGACAGACGGCAGGCGAAAAATCCTTTTAAAATGCGTGCTTTCTAAATGGAGCTTGGCTAAGCTAACGTTATAAATGCTTCGACCGTCCACACTCACAACAACGGCCTATACAGACATAAATAAACCAGCGACTGTATTCTCCATGACACAGGCAGTCTGTGGTTTGTACTTGTTTCACTTTTGTCTAGTTTCTGAACAGATATGACGAGCTGTGAGCTCTCAGTGCTAAGAGCTAACGGCTGTGTTGGTTTTGTGTTTCGCAAATTCGCATTGAAGATGACGTCACGGCTCCGCCTACACTGCGTTACTATAGTTACTACCCCAGCTACTAAACTGTAATGGAAACGCAGCATTAAAGTGACCCTGGCCTACCAAGGCCTAACTATACCGTACTAAGCCGTGCGAGGCCCTGCAGTGGAAATGCGCCATACATAAGAGAACAACCAGTTCTGCTTCTGTTCGTCCTTATTTCACCCAAGTGCCAGACCAGGCAAGAGAAAATGAGTCATCATCACCAAGAGATGAGTGTGACTCTGCAACATATTTCACTGGTTATTTAATGTGTCGGCTGCAAATGCATTCAAACCGCACATATGCAATCTTGTAATTTATTCATTACAAGATTTCATTTACTTCAAATGTTTAAATTGTAGTGGGATTATCGTCTACTACATTGAATATCTTTCAGTGTAGCTGGAGTTGATAAAACAACTATTGTCTGCCAAGGCTTACAGCTGCACACTGTAAACTGTTTGTTCCTGTTACAATCGGCCTGGGGGTGTTGATTTGATTAGAGAAGAGTATAAACACATTTGTAAAGGTGTTTTATAAGCAGAGTTGGAAATCCTGACTATCCTGCTTACACCTGAACACAGCAAAAGAGTTAAAGAGATGTGTGAGTGCATGAAACAGAGAACAGGGTTTTCTGTTGAATCTTACTCCAATCTCTTGTAAGTATGCTGTTGTCCTGTTTCATATGTTAACACTTTATAATAGTAACATATAGAACCAAGTGTGTTCTATATCTGCCAGGCTGCAGGGCCCCATCAAAGGGTGTGGTGTGTGTGTGTTGTGTGTGTGTGTGTGTGTGTGTTGGTGTGTGTTGTGTGTGTGTGTGTGTGTGTGTGGTGTGTGTGTGTGTGTGTGTGTGTGTGTGTGTGTGTGTGTGTGTGTGTGTGTGTGATGTGTGTGTGTGTGTGTGTGTGTAGTGTGTGTGTGGTGTGTGTGTAGTGTGTGTGTGTGTGTGTGTGTGTGGTGTGTGTGTGTGTGTGTGTGTGTGTGTGTGTGTTGTGTGTGTTGTGTGTGTGGTGTGTGTGTGTGTGTGTGTGTGTGTGTGTGTGTGTGTGTGTGTGTGGGTGTGTGTGTGTTGTGTGTGTGTGTGTGTGTGTGTGTGTGTGTGTGTGTGTGTGTGTGTGTGTGTGTGTGTGTGTGTGTGTGTGTGTGGTGTGTGTGTGTGTGTGTGTGGCACGGACACCATCTAATGCATCGAAGTGTGTTTTGTCCCTCGCCCAGGTCCCCTCAGCCAGGAGCTGAATTCCAGACAGGCGAACAAAAGGCGGGCCTGGTTGCGTGGGGGGTGGGGGGTGTTATTGAGGCCTTGGCACAGACAGGAATAGGGACCCTGAGAAAGAAAAGATACAGAGCAGAACTGAACAGAATAGTGTGTGTGTGAACAGGCCGATAAACGGGCAGCCCGACACGCTCTCTGCTCTGCCTTTGTGTGCATGTGTAATGCCATTATCTGCATTGCTATTGTGTTCAGCATGTTGTGTCTGTGTGGGTGTCTGTGCATAATCATATTGCTGCTGCTATATTCATTGTTGTTATTGTGCCAGAGCGTAAAGGGAATAATTAGACAATAAAGGGACAAGAGGGCAGACAGAGGGAGAGCAGAAGGTTTCCCGCCATCTTCTTCTACTCTTCAAAGGAAGAGTAGAAGAAGAGAAGTTTGACGGTCTGCCTGGGTCTTTCACTTTCTTTATCACCCTCCCTCTCCTTACTGTACAGCCAACCTCTTATAAAGCTACATGTAATGCTCCCTATTTCCCAAAGCTGAGTCAGGCTTCTTAGGATCTGGGTCAAACAGCCAGCCAGCTATATGAGGCCTGAATTAAACTCCAGCTACTCTGCATGAATGATTCAGATCCTCTCATTGATTGGCCTGGGAGCTCCAATTGCTGCTGTACATTAAGGGAATGGGAGTATTTGGGGAGAGCGGCTACTCTTTACGTGTGCATTTTGTTGGGATAATGTAGAAGGGCAGCTCTCCCAGCAACAGGCTACAAAGGGAGAGCCGGGGGCAAAAGTCTATTCACATGTTCCCCAGCGACAGGAGAATCCTTGAGTAATGTTTCTCATTAGGGCCTGAAACATGCTGCAGGACACCGCTCAGTGTGGGCCTTCCACCCTGCTGGAGAGGGAGAGAGAGGCATCAGCATGGGTTAGTTTTCCTCAGGCCTTTGATAACATATCTGAAATGTCTGTGAGAAAGAAGAATATAGCTTCATCCATTCAATCATTTTGAATGGATAACAGTGTTAACCAGACCTTGTGACCTGGGGCCTCATTTATAACGCCGTGCGTAGGATTCACGTGGGAAGGTTGCTTACGTAGTAGAAATCCAGAAAGTAGGTACAGACATTTTCCGACATTTTCCGATTCACCAAACATTGCGTACCGGCGAGGAAAGTGCGTACGGCACTTCCTACGCCGGTTTCCCTTTATAAATCACAACCGACTCGAAATGCGGTGCAGCTTCTGCGGGCTTCACGTAACGCCCATATGTGCCTATAAATAGTCAAAGAAACGCCCATTCATTCATTCATTCATTCTGACTGACTGCATGAAGGAGATCGCAGGAAATGACGACAGAACAGCTAAAACAGACGTCTCACACCGTGTCAGATTCTGGTTATTTTGGGGAGGTGGAGATAAATCAAATTGTTTGGTGGATGCAGTTAGACCATGTTTTCATATTTGGTGATTTGTATCCCAGCTGTCGATCAGCTGTGCGCAGCGTCTCCACTGTAGCCTGTGCACCCCCCCCCCCCTCCATACCTCCTGTGTTTTACGAGCGACTTATCAAGTCTTAGCAAACGGCATAAAACATGATTAAACATGGTAGTATATAAAACCATGCTCGTACAACCTAGAAATGCAAAACCGCATCATTTATGAGAAAACAATTCATAACATTAACACAACATATTCGAGGTGGTTTCAAATAACATATCCGTATTTATTTATTTCTCCAAGTTATGTTTTTGTGTGCACTGAGGAGTCTCAAACAGGCGCTTGTTTAATCATTTTAAGATTGGCTTTAATCAATGTTTGAAAATGAATTCTTCATATATGATAAATGAGAGGTAACATTTTATTTATGGTATTATTTCCACATATTTATCTCCATTCTTCCTTCTGCCAACGCGGTGTCGCAGTTTCTCGTCTCTCCCGTTTTTGTGCTTAGTGCGTACGCATGGGTTAGAGTTTGCGTGGAGGACCGCACGTTTTACCGTCAAGTTAGTATTTTATAAATCGCAAACATTGCGTAAAACTGGCGTACGCCATTTTTTTTAGCGTATATCCCTTTATAAATGAGGCCCCAGGAATTATATTGATAAATAATTCCAAAGTACAACTTAAACTTTATTTGATTCAGGTGTCACAATTTAGGACATATTTATAGTAAGTGGTTTTATTATGATGAATTATTTAAAAATGAGACGCCAGATGCGGCTTTCACACCAGCGCTTTTCCCTTTCTAGCTCCGAGCTAGAGCTTTTCTGGTTCAGTTCCGGTTTCCCTTTTCTGCTCCCGCTCTGTTCACACCGCCCAGAGCCCGACTGGTGCTGCCGCTGCTGCGTCATGACGTCACCGTTTACATCGCTGATTTGCTCCCCAACGGCGTTACGGCGCTCACTACAACAACAACAACAACAACAACAACTGCGTCGGGTCGATGATCGTGTTGCTTTTAATCACACGAAGCCAGATTAAATTAAATAACGAATTCTCCAACCTTATGCTTTTCTCCAGAGTGCCGTGGTTCATTGTTTATTAATGTGTTTCTGCGGCATTTACGGACCGCTGCAGTGCTGGCTGCTCTTCCACGGGAGTTTATTCTCCCGTTAGCTCCCGGTTAGCTCACACTGCAGCGGCCGCTCTAAAGTATTCACTGTCCGACTCACACAAGCAGCTGATACATATCCCCAGTTCCCCTTAGCCTAAGTGAATGTGTGTCAGTCTGAATTGACGCTGTTTGGCATCACAACGCTGTTATGAAAGTTTCTCTGGTATCAAGTGGGAGATGTTAGCATAGCAACCGAAGCTAAACTGACTACTTGCTATTGCTATCCGAGCCGGAGCTGAAAACGCGTTGATGTGAAAGGGGCAAAAGTGGGAGATGCCAACATCTTATGCATCAAGGAGAGTCTAAGATAGTTCTGTTTAACTTTCTCAAACAGACTTGGAGAATTATTCTATACAAATGTGCTGCTTGGGTTACTTCAACTTTAAATCATTTTGTAATGTGGGGTGATTTTATGGAATGGTTTGGAGCAGGAGTTAAAACAAAGCACAAACATAATTCAGTTTAAAAGGATGTACAGAAACACTTTTTGGGAAAGCTATGAGAATGAAGAGAGGTGATTGAAGATGAGAAATGATTGTATAAATGTAAGTAGGAATAACTTGCATAATGATTTAAAGGACAATCATTGATCAAGTAAGGGGTGGGAATTAATAAGCATTTGCTTCCTCCTGCTCCCTTTCGGACACATATGATTATTAATATGAAGACTTTTTTTGTTGAATATATAAATATTTTCATGAATGTGGATAAATACTGTATTTTAACAATACGGTATTCTGTTTTTAACATTTGTTATTTGTTATTTTTTTAATCTGTTCGAAACAAAGATTGAAATGAAAAGGAAATGAAATAATCTGGCGAAGGAAAATATTTATAGTTGAATGTTGGCTTTCACCTGTTGATAGCACTGCACCAATCCTCTCATTCAGCATCATGTTTACAACCTTTTGTTTTTATGTGATAAAGAATGACTGTGTTAAGGTTTACAGAAAAGGATACAACTGCTATGCATTTATAAATAGCGAAATGTATCTTTTTTTAGATTCTTTCATTCACTTTGTGGTAATGAAATGCAAAGGAACTGGCTTTCTATGATCAATCTTTATGACTGATTTGATGTTTTATATATTTCAACCATCCTCGCCGGCATCAGAAACAATTCAGTGAGACACGTGCAGTCCAAACTGAGCAGACTTCTATGTGCTCGAGGTGTAGTCTTTTTGTGGAGGTGCACCAGCTCTGGCATAACGTTAGCACAAAGCCTCTGCAACTATTATTTTGATAATTGTTTAATTGTGAAAGTCATGTTTCATGCAACAAATGACCAAAAATCCTCTTTTCCGCCTCTCAAATATGCTAATATTTAGTTGCAACCCTAGCCGCTATATACTGTTTCATTTCAACAGAAGTCAGTAATGGACCGTCTCATTCAGAGTTACACACACACACACACACACACACACACACACACACACACACACACACACATACAGAGGGTTATTCACAAGAGTTCTCTGACGTGGGAGTGGAGAGAGGCCTGTGTGTTCACTGTGTCGTTCTTTGTCTCTCTGCCCACTTATTCCTCTGAATGTCTCTGGTCTCATGATTGGCTGCGGCTGATAAGAGGAAGTTTCACACTGTGTAGAGTACAGAGTGTAGAGCTGTGACTTAGACTGTGTCGTGCAGTGGAGATGCAACAAGGCTGGCTATTTAAATATGTCCGCTAGACAATTCTCAATGTCCACATTGCAACATAGCACATCTTTGTGTGTTTGTGTGAACGTACCTGTGTGCAAAAAAAAGGGAGACAAATATAGATGCACAATCTGGATACATGGGTCAAAGGTGGACAGACCAGACACAGGAATGAAACCGTGCAGCACTGCCCTTAATGGAGAAGAGACGGAAGAGGCGAACACTTGGTCATTAGGTTGCTTTGTGTAAATCCTGATTAAAAGATGTCTGACAGCTGATGAATAACTCCAGGCTTTTTGGAATATATTGTATATATTTTTGTTTTGTCACGATAACTTTGGAGGCATTTACGTTTTTTAAACACACTTAAATTCTGAATAAAACATGATCAGCACCTTCTGTGATGTAAGGCGTCCGCACGGCAGCAGCTGTGTGAGCACTTCTCCTCCATGTGCTTAGCGTTCCATGACTTCCCACAACTCCCTGGGAAGCTCAGGCTCAGGGATTATTACCTGGGTTGGCATGGCAACAGTGGGAGATAATAACCAGGAAGAGAGGGTGAACATAAAAAGCCAGGACAGTGAAGTTATTCTGTTGGATCTCTGGACAAATGTCAGCGTCAGACATGTTTGCTCTAACCAAGAATTCTTTATTGACCAAGTGAGATAAGAAAGGATATGTCTGCGACGCAGCACAACACCAGGATTGATTGAACTGCTCAATCAATACCAGTGACTCAGCATTTCATTTCCTGTCCAGCTGCTGAGCTTTCTGCTTCCTTCGTCTCTTTTCAGCCATATGTCAGCCTCATGTGTTTTGGAAACATGTTTGTATTCTTTCTGTATCTAACATCCCAAACAGCATCGGTCACAGATTGCATTACTGTGAGTGGATCATGTATGCAGCAACAAGGGGAGAGAAAAGGAGTATAAGAGAGTGGGGGAGAGAGTGAGAGGAAGACAGAGGTAAATGGGTGTATAGGAGAGAGGTGAGGGAGGGAGGGGGGAGGGGGGGGCTTAGCCGATAATTCCTCTTAAAGCTCAGATGAACAGCTGATGCACTTAGTTCAATTACACACTCCCTGTGTGTGTGTGTGTGTGTGGTGTGTGTGTGTGTGTGTGTGTGTGTGTGTGTGTGTGTGTGTGTGTGTGTGTGTGTGTGTGTGTGTGTGTGTGTGTGTGTGTGTGTGTGTGTGTGTGTGTGTGTGTGTGTGTGTGTGTGTGTGTGTGTGTGTGTGTGTGTGTGTGTGTGTGTGTGTGTGTGTGTGTGTGTGTGTGTGTGTGTGTGTGTGTGTGTGTGTGTGTGTGTGTGTGTGTGTGTGTGTCTCCAATACAACATTAGTCTTTTCTATATGAATTCACTTCATTGGTTGAAAGCGATGCCTAATCATTGCATGTGCATGTTTGCCTTTTTTTTATTGGATTACATATAAATCAGTGTATGACTGAAACTAATGATTATTTTCATTCTTGATCAGTCTCTCAATTATTTTCCGCAGGTACTTTTAAAATGTTGTTAGTGGCTGAAGTAGTTGTGTGTGTGTGTGTGTGTGTGTGTGTGTGTGTGTGTGCGCGCGCATTTGTGATCATGTGTGGTTACGTGCATATGCAGTTATGTGCCCAATGCACACCTGTGTCCTATTTGAGTAATGCACATCTTGTCTACATGTGTAGTATATATATTTGCACTTCAACATATATATGACACACACACACACACTAATTAATTCCAGTAGGAACAGTAAGCAGGGCGTACAGTATGTTAGCACTTAGTCCCCCCTACCTGGATTAGTACGATGAACATTCAAAAACATGCACTGGTTCAGCAACCAAGGTGTTGTTTCTTTTTCAATTTTATATTACTGTTAATACAGAAATAGTCCTGACACTCTTTAGCTTTGTCCTACACACAAACACACACACACACACACACACACACACACACACACACACACACACACATCATGACTCGACACACACACTCTACCTCAGGGTAAGAATGTCTCACTTTAACACTAATAACCAAAGCAGAACAAGCCGTGATGGATGAAAGGCTTGATGTGTTCTTCACACAGGCTGTTTGCAGACCCTTATGTGTCTTAAAGGTTCATGATTCATTCATTAAACACATGATTACTCTGTATGATAGTTTAAAATCCAATTGCAATGGTCATTAACTTGAGATTTCACCTGGTATTCCAGATTTTCATCATGACTGTGGTGAAATTGCGGTTCAATTAATTGTAATTCAATCTGGAGTTAGAAGCAAACATCCTTTATGTGTACATCAGCATCGCTGCATCTTCCCTGGTGCTTTTACAAATGATCCATTACTTTGGACAGAGAGGGAGAGGGCATCAGAGGCAGCAGTCTGAAGCAGTGATGGATGGGGGGGGGGGGCCACGCTGTCGGCCCTGCACTATTGAGACTCTCCCTTGGGTGGCCTGGGTCTAGAGGTGGTCGGAGAGATGAGTGGGGGGGTGTACACACCAGCTGTGGATCGTATGAATGAACTGAAGAACAATGCATTGGATGAATACATGGAAAATAAATCAGAGGAAGAAGGAGAAGGTTTCGCTTTCCCAAAACTCAGGTCAAGGAGAAAAAATGCCCCTTCTTTTCAAATGGACTGTATCAAGTGTTTTTACTTAGTAGTGTTCATTGTGTCTACACTCAAAGTTTATTTCATAAATTAATATTTTGTCAACAGATTCCACATAACTGTATTAGGTTAGTTGAAAGCAATAATATTAAGTTGAACCTTTTTTATTTAAACTTCATATTATTGGTTTCAACTAACCTATTATAATCATGTGTAATCTGTTGACAAAATACATTTAATTAAGTCAACTTTTCATATATTTTTTTGTGTACATATATTGATTTTTACAAAAAAAGACTGCTATGTATGTGGTTAACCGTCTTGTGTCGTATGATTGAAAAAGCATGAGATTTAGTATTAATACAAGTGTTCTGGTTAGAGCCATTTTGTTCTAGAACAGCATTTTATGAAGCTAACATGAGTTTAACTTGATGTCTCCTTGTGTTTTCCAGCTGTTTCGAGAGGTACGCATCATGAAAACTCTGAACCATCCCAACATAGGTGAGTTCCGCTGCAGAGGATTCATCTACGTGTGTTTCCATGCTGGCCTTTGCTAACTCCTCTTCCTCGGTGTGTTACAGTGAAGTTGTTTGAGGTGATTGAGACTGAGAAGACTCTTTACCTGATTATGGAGTACGCTAGCGGAGGTGAGTGCCCCCCCTCCCCCCCACGCTCATGAATGTTGCCAAGTAGTGAATGGTGCAAGTTAGAATGATCACTTTGACTGAACTATATCGTGACACTGATGGATTCATTCATTTAGGTATCAAACTAACGGGTCCAATCCTTTTATTTTCATTTCCATTTGTGAGATCTCTTGTCTCTGAACAAGGCAGAGTGCTCTCTTTCTTTTTGTATTCCTCTTGTTCTTCAACACTGTTCCACTTTCCCATGCATTACTCTATTTTTGTATCTTCATTATTTGTCTTTCTTCCCCCTTGTAATCCCCTAATCTCTCTCCACTGCTCTCTCTTTATGTTGCGTGATCTCTTTCTTCCAATACCTAATAAGGAGGCAGCTCAAAATGCTGCTCTGTTAAACCCAGACCCCAGCCCTGTGTTCTTTGTAAGGATATTTAGGATCAAATGTATGGCTGGAGTGCATACCTGTGCACAACACACATCTATATGGAGACCTGAAATAGGATTTAAGTGAACCAAGAATGTTGAGCCGTTTGGGAGTGTCAGTACTTTTATTTGATGTGTCATGTCCCAGAAAGAAGCACAAGGTGTTTCCACATACGCCTTGACCAATTTCCCCCGCGACAGTTATCAGGTTTCACCTCTTTATGAGATTGCAACATTTGCTCCTGCAATAATCTGGACACATGCCTCACTCCAAACTCATACACACCCAGAGTGTTGGAGAACTTATACACCTGATCTCACATAAATACATACTGAGGGAAGACACCTACATTTACATCCATCTTCTGCAAGTGTTGGTGCTTAAGATATGTTATTATGGGAAGTGGGCAGTAGTGTCGCAACCAAAGATATACATTGATTTATTAAGATAGAAGGTACACCAAAACTGTTAATAAAGACAACGTAGTCGGTGGACCTTTCTGCTTTTAGTCTAGTCATGGAATATGTTAATACATGCCTGCCTGATAGACAGTCTAACTTTTTTTTCACCCCCTTTCAGGCGAAGTGTTCGACTACCTCGTGGCTCACGGCAGAATGAAGGAGAAGGAGGCCAGAGCCAAGTTCAGACAGGTCTGTAAAACATGGTTCTTTCTGTTTATCCATTTGTTGCTGGCCAACCCAGAAGGGAGCATCACAAGAGGCGCATTCACACTGCTGTACTTTTCCCACAAAGGTTCATGCGAACTTAGTTCATGAGAACTCTTTTATCGCGTTCACACCAAAAAGAGCCGGTACTAAAATTAGTTCATGAGAACCTTTTTACTTTCGAGCAGCTCTTTAGTGAGAAAAGAGCTATATTTCTGATTGGCTGGACGGATTGCAAACCACGCCCCGTAAAACTCCCAAAAAGTTTTGTGAAGCCGCCATTTTATTATCCTTGCATTATCATTATTAGCATTAGCATTAGCCCAGCGCAGAAACGCAGAGAGACTAACGTATGGCAACACAAAATAAAACATGGGAGCGGTGGAGATGAGGAGGTGTCGGCGTTCTGGCGATTTACTCGGAAGGCTTCAGTAGAAGCTGCTGGGAGTCCCAGCAGCTTCTACTGAAGCCAGTCCCCAACTCCGGGGACTTCTGGCCGGGGACTGTGGGCGGCAGTATACGCCGTGAAGTGGTTTGCGGCCTGCCAGTAAACTCAAAGCAGAAGAAGAAGAAGTGACGTCTGCGGCTTCATTTGCCTAATCCTCCCCCAAGGACTTTTTCCGGTGTGAACGAGATCTGTACTTAGTTCATGAGAACTAAAGAGTTCGCATGAACTAAGTTCTCATGAACCTTTGTGGGAAAAGTACTGCGGTGTGAATGCGCCTAAGGGCTCCCTTGACAAAAAGCAGTGGGAGTTTTCCAATGGATTTTGAAATATTGCACAAATGATTTAACCTGCAATATTCATTATGTTCACTTTTCTTGCAATAATAACCTTTATGTGGAAGACATACGTTGTTATAAATGTCCCAACATTTGTACAATATCTCAACAACTTAAATGTTACCAATGTCACAGTTCTTTAAATTGCTGCTCCTAATTCTTTAGCCATGGATGTGTAGTTATTTGTCTTAATTGCCATTTGTTGCTGTAACACAAATCTGATTAAGATTAAATCTGAGCTACTTGAGTGCAATATTAATGATCTTCTCTCATTTGTCTTATTATTATTCTCTCCCTCTCTATTATCTCTCCTCAGATTGTGTCTGCGGTGCACTACTGTCATCGGAAGAACATTGTTCACAGAGACTTGAAGGTGAACGTTTGTCTAACTCATTAACACTTATCTAACAGACTGTATGTTATATTTGCTCTTTTGTTTATATGATGCCTCCTGTAGCACCTTGGGATTGCTGTTAGCAATGTTAGCTTTACAAATCGAATGTGTTATTATTATTATTACTGAAACAGGAAGTTACAGTCATTAGCTTTAAAGCTGATATCCATAACACTACAGCTAGATGTTATCGACATAATGTTGAAACTACTTCTACAATTTCAATCAGGAGAGACGCTTTTGATAAGAACACATATTTATTGCCAGGAATACACAAATGAATGTAATGGAGTTTTGGCGATTAGGCCCCGTTGTGCAGGAGTATCATTCGGGAGGGGAAAACTGATCCGATGAAACCCCCCTGGGGTCTAGACCCTGGTGGTGGTGAATGGATAGTTTGGTTCGGTCTGAAGGGGAGGGGCTTAGCTTGACCCTGGATTCAGAGGGACAGGAGGTGAAAAGGGGGGGGGGAGGAGTGCTGCGTCGAGTCACCTGAAATGACAGCTGTCGGAGGGGGAAGAGCATATACAAAAGGTTTCGCAGAGCGCTATGATAGGCTTGTGAGAATAGAGCAAAGTGATTGGTTAAGCTGGGGAGTGACGCCCCCGATCACTTATTGAGAGGAGAGAGAGTAGTAACATGGAAATAGTAAATGAATGAGTAATGACGGTCTTCCTGGTTGAACTTACGCTGAGCTTCATTTCTTTATATGTGCATGCCAGCCACCAGAGACTATGATCCACTAATACTTGATTACAGTTGTCCTGTTTAGTTTTCTGTATATTAAGTGTCTATATGTTGTATGGTGCAGGCGGAGAACTTGCTACTAGACGCCGACTCCAACATCAAAATAGCCGACTTTGGCTTCAGTAATGAGTTCACTGCAGGCAGTAAACTGGACACCTTCTGCGGCTCCCCACCTTACGCCGCCCCGGAGCTCTTCCAGGGGAAGAAGTACGACGGTCCAGAAGTGGACATCTGGAGCCTGGGGGTCATCCTGTACACACTGGTCAGCGGGTCCTTGCCATTTGACGGACAGAACCTCAAGGTGGGTGACAGGCTGTGTGGGAGCAAGATATATTTTATTTAAGGAGACTGAGCTCAAAGCAGAGATTATTTTAGATGTTGTCGTACTGCACTGGTGAGCATAAGTGAAGTGTTGGGATACACATACATGTCTTCATCACTTCATAATTATTATTATTGTTATTATTACTGGCTGCTGTCCCTTAGTCAGACAATTCAGCTTCTGTAATACATCTGTAAATAACTGTGAAATATATACTTACACCTGTAATACCATCACCTGGCTGCTATATCACAACTTAACACATGCTACACTTGTTTTTTTAAGTACTGTTAATGGCACTGGATGTGTTTTTTCTTAATTGTAAATTGATTCATTTCTATTTTTTATCTTTCATATTTGTTGCATGCTTCCCAATTGATATGAAACTATCTGGCTCTTTACTTGCTGTAACAATGTAAATGTCCCCTCGTCGGAAGAATACATGTGTTCTAATTCTGATAAAATAATAATAGAGTTATCAGGCTATCCAATTTGAACATTTCAAACATTCCTTTAGGGTTTAATTAGATTTTATGGAATATGTTTGAAATGACCCTCCAGAGTTTCAAAAACTCTAAGGCCACCGTTAATTCTAGATTGAGCATCATCACAGAAAAACACACAGAATGACACATTGCCTAGTCCTGATGTTTCATTCATTCAGTGTCTCTGTATTCATTGTGGTTCAATGTGTGTTGCGTTCAGGAACTGCGGGAGCGTGTTTTGAGGGGGAAATATCGCGTGCCCTTCTACATGTCTACAGACTGCGAGGGAATCCTGCGCCGCTTCCTGGTCCTCAACCCTTCCAAACGCTGCTCGCTGGATGTGAGGAAAAGACATTCATACAGCATGTTCACTTTGACCACATCAGAGTCTAAATACTGCGCCTCTCTTTCTTCACCAGCAAATAATGAAAGACAAGTGGATTAATATCGGCTTTGAAGGCGAGGATCTAGTGCCCCACACAGAGCCTGAGGAGGACCTGAACAACGCCAGCCGCATCGGTGAGAAACACACCTTTATTTACCCTAATCATTGATGACAACATGGTTTACTGATCAGTTAGGATAAGCTGGGAACGTCTGGCTGAGTCTCACTGACACTTCTGGAGGTTTTTTTAATTGTTTTATTCTGTTTTTGTGGTTGCAAAGTTATCAGTGGAAAAGCTTATGCCTGAGATCTGGCATGTTGCATCAACCAAAGTTTCAATAATAATTTAGTGACATAAAATGTAAAATAAGATCTTTTTTTGTATTTGTCTTAACATGTTCAGTGTTACACCCACAAAGGGGACATACTTAGATGAACCCGAAATAGAAAAGCCCAGCAGGAGCTGTAACAAGCAAGTCACTTACATGGTGCTCCAAACGCGTTTAAATGGAACTAAACTTTTAGTTGGTGTTAAATTCAGGTTCTGATTATGAATCAAACACTGCAGGTTCACACTCATCAGGGCACTAGAAACTTTCATAATGTAACTAAAGGTTAACCTGTGTGATAATGCTTTTTTGACTTTTTGTAGAGCTTGTGAAATTACAATCTTTGTAATGTCATTTCTCTCATTCCAGATGTGATGGTAGGGATGGGCTTCGCCAGAGAGGAGATCAGAGACTCGCTGTCTACTCAGAAATACAATGAGGTCACGGCCACATACCTGCTGCTGGGACGCAAGAACGACGTGAGTGTATAGGCTTTTTTTTAAATGTTTGGGTTCAACTGCACAAAAGCAATCTACCTTGATACACTGCAGGTAGGGGGGAACAAGGGCACCTTGTTAGTTCTTAATAACTCTGGGTTGATACACACATCAGACGCATTCAAAACCTTATTATTCACCACCAGTTGTTTAGTAAATCTAAATATTTGTCATCTTTCTGTCTGTGTCTGTCTCTCAGACGGATGTCAGTGAGTCTCGCACGGCCAGCAGTCTGAGTCTAGCTCGAGTCCGACCCAGCACCATCACCAACGGTACCAGCAAACACACCACCTCCTCCTCTGCTGCACCATCCTCTTCCTCCTCTGCCCACAAGCCTCAGCGCAGCGCCTCCACCTACCACCGCCAGAGACGGCACTCTGACTTCTGTAAGGACTTCAGACACCACTTTGTGATTAGGATCATTCATTGAGACGTTATGAAAAGCTATGGGGAGTCTTCCTCACTGAGATCTTTTCTATCCCTCAGGTGGTCCAGCAGTTCCAGTGTCGACGCACCCCAAGCGGAGTCCTAGTGGTGTAGGCGAAGTGGCGGGGCTTAAGGAGGAGCGTTTGTCAAGCCGCAAGCCAAGCACGAGCACCATTGGCTCTCGGAGCATCCCGACCCCCTCCAGCCCCATGGTCAGCTCGGCTCATAACCCCAACAAAGCCGAGATACCCGACCGGCGCAAGGAAGTCACCACAACCCCAGTAAGACCCCAGGAGGAGGACCCTCAATCCCATTACCCAGATTACAGCACACTGACACAGACATATGAAGACTGCAAACATTAACACAGATTAGAAGAGTTTAACAACTGCATACATACACTGAACAAAAATATAAACACAACACTTTTGTTTTTGCTCCCATTTTTCATGAGATGAACTCAAAGATCTAAAACATTTTCTATATACACAAAATAACCATTTCTCTCAAATATTGTTCACAAATCTGAAAAAATCTGTGATAGTGAGCACTTCTCCTTTGCCGAGATAATCCATCCCACCTCACAGGTGTGGCATATCAAGATGCTGATTAGACAGCATGATTATTGCACAGGTGTGCCTTAGGCTGGCCACAATAAAAGGCCACTCTGAAACGTGCAGTTTTGCTTTATTGGGGGGGTCTGGGGGGGTCCGAAAACCAGTCAGTATCTGGTGTGAGGATTAGGGTTAGGGGTAGGGGTAGGGTTAGGGTTAGGGTAATGTTGTGAATCGAGTGGCCTGTGTTCGTCGTCCATTACATACGCCTGCCCATACCATAACCCCACCACCACCATGGGCCATTCGTTTCACAACATTACCCTAACCCTAACCCTACCCCTCACACCAGATACTGCCTAGTTTTCGGACCCCCCCAGACCCCCCCAATAAAGCAAAACTGCACGTTTCAGAGTGGCCTTTTATTGTGGCCAGCCTAAGCCACACCTGTGCAATAATCATGCTGTCTAATCAGCATCTTGATATGCCACACCTGTGAGGTGGGATGGATTATCTCGGCAAAGGAGAAGTGCTCACTATCACAGATTTTTTCAGATTTGTGAACAATATTTGAGAGAAATGGTTATTTTGTGTATATAGAAAATGTTTTAGATCTTTGAGTTCATCTCATGAAAAATGGGAGCAAAAACAAAAGTGTTGCGTTTATATTTTTGTTCAATGTAGGAATAAGGAACTGTAGATTCACCCACAGGGAATATGGAGATTATGGTTGTTCAGTAAGATTAACTGAAGCAGCCAGATTAACCTGAGATGAACCCTTTAATAGTCTGTAAGTGTCTGTCTGAGGCAAAACCTTCAAGGCAGGGAAGCCTTCATTTGTTCACTCAGTAGAGCTTTTCAAAAAGTCCCACATAAACTGTCAGGCACAATGCACGTGTTGCTCTTTAGAAGCCCTCCTTTCATTGATTCAAGTTTTAAAACACATCACATCACCAGCTCATTTATCCTGATTATTTCATTCTTTCTCCAGAACAACATTCCTGCCAGTGCCATGACTCGAAGGAACACTTATGTGTGTACAGACCGATCCAGCACCGACAGGAACACACTGTTGCAAAATGGAAAGGAAAACAGGTGAGAATATGGACTGTAGATGCTAAGATAAATGTCCTACCCGTCAAAGTAGGTCTCAGGGACTCAGAGAGTTGTGTTCTTTGGACCACGTGGCCCATGTCCATGAATCATATTTGTACGCAATACTGAAGATGTAAGAATCATCACAACACTTGAGAACACAGATTCACTCAGCATAGAGCAATTAGAGTCTGTTTTTGCTAGATCTACATCTCACCTCACAATGTATTAAATCTCTTTTTTAAGTGCGGGTGCACACAAAGGCTACTCATTACTAGCCTTAATTCAATGTAGAAATAGCAAGGTAAACATGAACTAGATGGATTCATTACACAACACAGTTTGAACGTGTTGTATCTTATTTAACCCAATGCAGGAAACACATTCTGCATATTTATATTGAATACAGTGAAACTGGTTCCTCTGGTCCAGCGCGTCTCCTTGCACCCAGCTCAGTGTTTGGCCCTGAGTGTTAGTCTCATACATAGTGTCTCTTCAAGAGAGGATAAAGGGCTTAAATTGTGCATGAGTGGGTTAGTCAGTGTGTGTGTTTATACACCCAATATGATGCGTCTGTTATTGTGACAGATGGTTGTCCGCCACCATATCCCCTCTCTCACTATCTCACTTTCATTCTGTCTGACCTGTTTCCTCTGTCTCTTTATCACTCTGTAAGTTTGCCTCCCAGAGGAAGAGCCATAGACTTTCTGTCTGTTCAAACATTTGTTTTGTGACTTAGGTCCTTCAGGTCGAGTAGGCAAATTCTTCTTTAGTTTCTTTACTTCGGTGATTTTTACTATTCTACAGTATTGCAATACTACATGGTACAAGTGTTTGTCTACCGCCTTAACTGTTCCACCAGCTGAAAATCTGCTCAAAGACTGTAGGTCAACCTTTTGAGAGACTCTAGGAATCAGCCTACCATAACAACATATTAAATTCATCTCTCCCCCCAACATGTCCTGAACAGTGAATATGAACCGTTGCCATCAAATCAGAGGTACAGGGTCCCAGGATTTGATCAAGTTAGACTGAAGCACTCCTTTGTGCACGTCAATCCTAAAATAAAATACAGATTTAAATCCCAGGTCAAATGCACGTTAGAGGAAATGGAGCTGCTGTGATGCAAGGAAATGTCAGACTTCTGAAGATCTGACAATAAAGTATTATCATAGCGTATATGGGAGGAGGGCTGTTGGCAGGTCAGGCAAACAATGTATCCAATGCCAAAAAAGAATAGAAAAGTATCGAATAGGAGGGCGGGCACCATGCCGACGTTACCCTCCACTTGCTCAGAGGCCTTGTCAATGTGATGCCATGCCAGAGTGGCTGATGGGCACACGTGCATGGACACACTCAGTCACATAAAAGGGGACATGGAAAGGGTCTGATCTATAATGGCAACAGGATTGCACTGATTATGTAAACAACAGCGTGCGTGTGAGTTACTGTATGTGTGTGACTGATCGTACATTGTTTGTATGACCCACATTTCCATCCATTTATTAAAAACACTGTTGGGTATTCAAGTCCATGAAATTATACACAGGCAGTAATCTTTGATGACTTTGGAAGTGATCTTATACAGAGACAGAGTGTAGCTGCAGATAGTAAAACGCTTCATAAAGCTGTGAACTAATGGTTATAAAAGTTTAAATGTTATAATAAGTAAAGACTATATAGTTATTCTAAATGCTTGTCATCGAGTGCAATTGAGACGCAATCATGCCGGTTCACAACAAGTGGCTGGTGCTCAGAAAACTCTATTGCTTTTGTCCACAAACACCACCAAAAATAAAAGTTCCTCGTAGTAATTGTATTAGATTTGCCCTTTTTTTGGCAGTTATTTTTATATACATACTGTTAAACTCAATTTAATTTAATTATTCTTCTTGTTTTATCTTTACCTAGAAATAACAATAAACTCTCAAGTATAAATGTGACTACAGGCAGGGGTGGACTGGCCATCGGGACGTTCGGGACGAATCTCGATGGGCCGGTACTGAAGTGGGCCGGTTGGACGATGTGGGCCAGCCGTTAACCGGCAGAGCTCGACATTATAAATGGCCCGCTGGCCCGGGGTGTCTAAATCGTGGTTCCGGGCCAGCATAACGTACTTTCCACTTGCCCGCTCGGGCCGCTAAAAATATTGCTTTAAAATAATTGTCCTGTGGTATTGGTATTTTGACTAGCAATGTTGTTAAATTGTTTCGTTTATCAACGCTACAACATAGCGTTCCGTGAGTCGGTTGTCGTTGTTGGGTGAAAAGCAAACAGCTGTTTGCTGCGGAGCGCAGCACGACCAGGCTCCTGTGAGCGGCAGCGCGCTCCTTCACTACAGACTATCTCGCCACCTAACCATTCGCCAAAATGTTTTTAATAGGCCTACCAGCGGTAACCGGCCAAGCGCCGGGCAAAAAATAATCTTCAAATAAAAGAAAGTCACCGGAGGAGTTAAAGGAGAGTGACAGGGAGTATGAGAAGAAGAGGGAGAGAAAGTTTCAGCTTGATCGATGGAGTTGGCTTCGAGTGGTGCAGTGACGCGTCCTAAAACCCTTTTATAATCTATCATTAGATTTAAGATTCGAAAATTATAAAAGTAGGGTAGACATGTGGATATTATCCGGCAGAACAAAACGTGCATTTATCAAACAGGTTTGTTTTCCACAGACCTTATTTCCAGCTATTTTCCAAAACCCTGTGGAGAAATCCCATTGCTTTCTGTCGAGGGAACCAGCAGCTTACTTCCTGGTTTTAGGACGCGTCACTGGCTGCACCTCTCAATATGATGCCAATATAAACAAGGTCTTCTGTCGGCTCTGTACATCAATGCCGACCTATGCTGACAAGTAAGTGAAGAGTAGAGAATATAAAGGTATTGGCTTTAGGGAAATGTCCCCGCAGTTTAATGAAGGTTCTAATCTAATCTATTACATAGCCATTACATGTCTAACTCCTAATGACAGGAAGGCAGAAAGCGCATTATACAAATAATAATACTCATAATAGCAGACGTTTTTTAACAATGACCACAATATCATTATTTTAATAAACCAAATATGAACAATTGAGGAAAATGAGGAAGAACTGATGATTCAAATGTTGTAGTACAAGTAGTAATGTAGTTAGTGCATAAATTACAATTGCAACAAATGTGTTAATTTTTTGTTTTGGACGAATGCTCCGGGCCAGTGGTTACAATGGTGGGGCCAGTGATCATATAATGCCAGTCGCATTTTACCCTTAATGTCTACCTCTGCGGTAAGTCACTAGAACCGCGGTGGGCCGGCAGTACCGAAGTGGGCCGGTCGAGAGTCCCGGGCTGATTTGTAGTCCCAGTCCGCCCCTGACTACAGGTGTGACAGGGTTTCTTTGAAGGTCCAATGCAGTAGGACTGGCAATAACCAGAATCAGAATCCGCCATTCGTCCCACAGAGGAGATATATACATTGTTACGGCAAGTAAAGAGCCAAAGGTAGCTGGATATTCATTAAGAAGCATGTATAACATATTAAAGATACAATTAGAAACTACACAATTTAAAATGTGCAAAATACACATCCAGTCCCAGTAACAGTTGTGAGATAGCAGCTAGATGATAGTATTACATTAAACATTAAACACACCACAAAGTTTCACTCCGGATAGGCTTAACCCACCAATACAGGTATACCTTTAAAGCGGAAATCTCAGGAGTTCTCGGGTAGTCCCTTTCTACATGTTCAGCCTCTCACCCTCCTCGTCTCCTCTCGCTATTCTTTCAGTCTTCATTACTCAGACACCCCCAACCCCCCATCCGCCCCCTGTGTGCCCCCCGCAGTGAGCCGCAGCTCATATTGACGTTAAATGATTTTGCTCTGCAGCGGCTGCGCTTCAACTTAACTCATTGAATGGCTCTTCCCCAATGAACCTTGTGTGTGGGAGTTATCTAGAGCGTTATGAAAAGCAGCCTCAGGCCACCAGCCACAGAGTGAGGGTGGTGTGTGTGCGTGTGTGTGTGTGTCAAAGTGTACGTGTAAGGGTATCGAAGGGGGGTGCAAAATTAGAGATCTCAGTTGGAGACCACAAAGAGCATGTTGGGCCAATTTTAGATTAGGAATAAGTGTTATGATGAAGAGCAGATGGCTCACTCACTGTTCATTCATCTGCACACTTCTGAACAAGTGACCTGGGTTCAAGGGGATAGAAGTATTGAAGATCTTAAATGTACTTGACTGTTATCATAAAGAAACTTAAAGAAATTGCAAGTTTAGTTTAGTTTTTGGGGAATTTATTCGATCATAGTCAACTTCAATTGACTTGTTATTCCTTTTTTGTTATTCTTATTCTCATTGGTTTTTCTCTCCCTCCAGCTCCATATCCCACCGCCTACCCCCCTCCTCCCCCTCCACCCACAGCATTGCCGGGGCCTCCGGGGTCTCGTCCTCCACGCCCTCCTCCCGCCTCTCCAGGGGCTCCACGGTGAGGAGCACTTTCCACGGCGGGCAGATCAGAGACCGCCGCCCTCCCTCCCATGCTCCCCCTGCTTCCCCAATGCCATCCCATGATGCCAGCCCCCTGCCCCACACCAGGACCCGGACCACCTCCACCCTGCTCAGCAAACTCACCTCCAAGCTGACCCGCAGGTAAGGGGAGAAGCCGGGAGAAGAGGAAGGGGAGGAAAGGATAGAAGGTTATACGAGTTGCATTGTGTTCAGAGACTTTAAGTAAAACGGGAAGACATGAAATGATAACAGATAGAATCATATCTAACAGCAGGATTGTAAATGTTGGATTGCTGCTAACCCTTCACGTGGTGGAGTGAGACTGTCAACAGTGTAACTCTTTTGCTCTGAACGTGTACATAAAGATCATTGAGCTAACCTTGCTGCCTCTCTCCGTCTCTTCCTTAACCAGCACTAACCTGCCAGCCTTTGCCCTCTACTGATGCAGCCTCACAGGCGTCAGACCTGGGTCTCATAGTGTGTCAACATGGTTGTGTTATTACCACCTGCTCCATTTACTATTAAACATGTGTCCACCTCATCACATTGAAAACAACAAATGTTATAACTGTGAAATAGTTCATATGTGATGATATATACTAAAGCCTATGCCTTAATTAGTGAAAACACATTTTGGCATTATGATTTGAAATGGGATGAAACCGTAGATTGTGACCCTTTCCATGTTGTTTCCCTTAGCAGCAATAACACACAACACTGACCACTAGTGGATTTAAACACAAACTCATTTAGTTGGGGGGTTTATGATCAAGGATGGTCATTATATTTGAATAAGGAGAATGGGCAACACTAAGTGAATGTAAAAAAAGAGTGTGTGACAAATAAAGAGAGATATATAAAAATGAATGTCCCTAAATGTGGGACTCTAAGATATGGTTTAGTGGATAGCAATGTATGCAATAGTTTCATCCTGCACTATTGGAAATGACTGTAGGCCCTTTCTTCTCTAAGACAGAAAATGGTTAAAATGTCATAGTCGAGCTGAACTTCTCAGCTTCTGTCATAGCTGTTTCCCCGACACACACATTCAGCTATAAGACCCAGGTCTGCTGTTCAGGAGACATACTGTCTTCTTCTCTGCTGCTTACCGTTGCTTTATCTGTTGGTTTGTTTGATTATTTAACAACTTTTCTTTTCCTTGCCAGTCACCTGCCAATCTGTTATCCTTCTTTTCTCCTGAACTACAGTACACCATGTTTGATACTGCCTCTTCTACCTGTGCTTCTTACTGTCTGGCATCTCTATTGTGTCTCCTCCTCACTTGCTCTCTCTTTTGTTCCATGTCTCTCTGACTTTCTGCTGTTCCCTTTTTTTCCATTCCTCATCTTCTCGTCATCTCCTTCTCTTCTTCCTCTTCCTCCTAGGGTCACTATTGACCCTTCTAAACGTCAGAGCTCAAACAAGTCCATGTCGGGCTGCACCCTCCCACAGGGGACAAAAACAGTTAGTAAGTCTTCCTTTCCCATGTTTTCTGGCTGCTTCTGTCTGACTGTCTGTCTGTCTGACTGACTGACTGACTGACTGACTGACTGACTGTCTGTCTGTCTGTCTGACTGTCTGTCTGTCTGACTGTCTGACTGACTGACTGACTGACTGACTGACTGTCTGTCTGACTGACTGACTGTCTGTCTGTCTGACTGACTGACTGACTGACTGACTGACTGACTGTCTGTCTGTCTGTCTGTCTGTCTGACTGACTGACTGACTGTCTGTCTGTCTGACTGACTGTCTGTCTGTCTGTCTGTCTGTCTGACTGACTGACTGACTGTCTGTCTGTCTGACTGACTGACTGACTGTCTGACTGACTGTCTGACTGACTGACTGTCTGACTGACTGTCTGACTGACTGTCTGACTGTCTGTCTGTCTGACTGACTGACTGACTGACTGTCTGTCTGTCTGACTGACTGACTGACTGTCTGACTGACTGTCTGACTGACTGACTGTCTGACTGACTGTCTGACTGACTGTCTGACTGTCTGTCTGTCTGACTGACTAGCTGTCTGACTGACTGACTGACTGTCTGACTGACTGTCTGACTGACTGTCTGACTGTCTGTCTGTCTGACTGACTAGCTGACTGTCTGTCTGTCTGTCTGACTGACTGACTGACTGTCTGTCTGACTGTCTGACTGGACTGTCTGACTGACTGTCTGACTGTCTGTCTGTCTGTCTGACTGTTTGCCTGCTTGCCAGTGGCCCTGTCCCCCTCATCACTGTCTGTGACTTTAGTTACACAAACATTCATCTGAACTGAGACTATCATTTATAGTAGTGACAATACAAAGAAGCAATTCCAAGTTGTAATCATCCTTCTGCAACCCTGCTGTTTAGAATCTGATAGTGTGTGTGTGTGTGTGTGTGTGTGTGTGTGTGTGTGTGTGTGTGTGTGTGTGTGTGTGTGTGTGTGTGTGTGTGTGTGTGTGTGTGTGTGTGTGTGTGTGTGTGTGTGTGTGTGTGTGTGTGTGTGTGTGTGTGTGTGTGTGTGTGTGTGTGTGTGTGTGTGTGTGTGTGTGTGTGTGTGTGTGTGTGTGTGTGTGTGTGTGTGTGTGTGTGTGTGTAAAAAAGGTATAATGGGTAACCACGGGTTACCCTGCATTATTGTAGCTTCCTACCTGTGACAGTAAATGTGTGAGCCTCAGCAGAATGCTAACAGCCGGCAGCAGTCATCCCTCTGACCCGGCGTCACAGCCGTTTAAATCAGGATTAGTTATGCAACCAGGATTGATCCTTTTCTTAAACAGGGATCTTCACAGCTGAGATACGAGCAGATTGTTCTGTTCCTCTGCTGCTAGCTTCTCTCACTCTGTCTCTCTGCTCTTCTCTCATTCTCTCTCTTTCAGCCGTCCTCTCTCAGCTCAGATAATCCTTAACTCAATGCAGTGTGAGAGAATAGAGGCGATGGAGTCTGCACTACATACTCGGATAGATTTCCCCATATGTATTCTGTCTTAAAGATGTGATACCACTAGTCTCGCTCAGAGTCACCTTGGCATCCGTATCCTTACTTTTTTGACCCAGTCAAAAAAAGAAAAGGTCATTTTCTAAAATGTAACACAATCAATTCTTATTTCCCAAAACATTTACTTTTGAGAACAGGAATATATTGATATAGCTTTTAAAAATATTTGAATAGCTATTTGTTCTGCAAAATGTTTGCGTTATTAGTCAAATATTACCAACAGATTTGCTGTAATGAAGTTTATTATTCCTGATCCGACAGGAATTACCTTCAATATGTTTGCTGGGTAATTTTTTTATTTTATAAACATTTCTAAATGATAATTCTCATCCCATTGATTGATTGTGTGGATTATCAGGGATTTCTCCGTGTACTTTAAGAGAGGTGAGAGTACAAACATCTGAGCCAGGGTCACATTAGAGACACTTTCACTAAATCCTTATTTTTGTACATATATTTTACTGCTCAATTCTCCATACAACCACCAGTTCCTGGAAAAGATATCAGGTTGCCAGGTTGGTAGCTACAGAAAACAGCAACAGTGGCCCCTGGTGGCCATACAAGGGAAGTGCAATAAGAAGCCTTAAACATCTGTAGCTGCAGTCTGCTGGGTCGAGTAAATAGTTCTTTAGAAGAAACTTGAATACAAACCAATGTTGCCATGATTGTACCATAAACCATACCAAATAAAAACATGTGTCAGTCAAAACGCATCAAACCAAAGTTGAAATGCAGGTACAAAGACTAAATAAAACCCTTAATCTGATGTCAAAAATATGTTCTGATCAGACAAAGAGTTAAATTGTACAGTATTATATTTATTTTACAAGTGGCAAAACTGTGCATCACACTGTATCAGACATGACAGCTGATACTGTGTCAGTGTGTTCCTATCAGAAGGAAGGAATCCAGTTCTGGAGAGAGGCGCTGTAGCATCTCAAACCATGCCTGTACAGACGTTAGTCCCACATCAACATCTTAGCTCAGCATTACATGTACAGACAATAGTAGAATGCTTGTTATAGTTTTCTAAATGAGTCTGGTGTCCTTAACACACAATGTGTGCTTTAATAAGCATCAGATCTGTGCGCATGCGGCCACCGCTCATTAGTTTGTTGGTGACTTTGACATGTTGTTGTTTCACGTTCATCTGATGTTCCTGTGTGGGGAGTGTAGTTGTGGTGAGTGTAGTTGTGAGGACCCATCTGTGCTTTGAAGATACGTTGTTGTGTGTTGTGATTGTTGTGGATGACTGATGTAGCCATGCAGCTATTGCATTAATCAGGAAGGGGGGAGAGGTTGATGTCAACAGGCCTATTGATTCCTAACGGATACGTTTTTCTTCCTCTTGAGGGTCACAGACGAACCTGAGAGAATCAGCAGATCTCCGGTCACAAGGTGAGTCCACATTTACGCTTTGTCCGACACGGACAACCACAATGCAACCATAGAATACAATTCAATTCTCAGTGTTACAGGCAGCCTCAGGACTCTTCTTCATTTATGAATCAATCTACATTAAGTCTAAATAAGATATAATTCCGTTTTGAACAGTCTGTGATAAGATGAATATTCTGATAACATATATTACAGTTGATTATTTGCAACGGCAAATTATGAAGTTTTTCTATTTATCTATTAAGACAATTTTCAGCACATTTCTGATTTCTTAGGCCCAATCCCAAACCACGCCCTACACCCTAACCCAACACACTCCCCCTCTCCGTAAGGGAGTGAACTCCGTGGAGTGACACTCGCAGCTCAACGAGGCTCCCTCCTGTCAGATGGAGGGAGTAAATACAGCAGCAAGCTTTGGGTCGGCCTCCCCTCTCTCCGGCAGAAACAGGAGCATCAGCATCCCTTTGACAAAACATTCAAATTAATAACTAAAATAAAACATTGCAGTTTATCAGTGGATGTTTGCTGGAACTACTTGTTAACAGCTTGTTTCCTGACGGACACACACAGCGTGGAGACCAGTCAGGTAGAGACTGGTCTCCAGTCAGCACCGCTGCAGACTCGCTGCTTGAGGGCTTGATAGCCCACTCCCCCTCCACACCGCTCCACACTTGTTGCTTTGGAACAGCACTTAATGTGGCAGACCCTCCATGCGAACGCGCAAACGGAGGGGTAGGGTGTAGGGGGCGGCTTGGGATTGGGCCTTAGTTTCCATCTGTTACTTAACTTTGACACATGTCCTGACAGTATCGCTAGCCTCCTTAAAAAACACGGCACAATCTAGTATTTCATTAAAAAGCAGTTGTTACCAAAAAGTAAAATGTGTCTTTGATAAGTAGTTTATATAAGAATATATTGAGTATTGACGTATTGACACAAAAACATCGTTATACTTTCCTCTGTTCAGACTTAGTAAAGCTAAACTAACAAGCTGCCGGCTCCAGCTACTAACCATACAGACATTAGAGAGTTATCAATAAGCAAGAAATGTTCAATGTTCAAAAAACCTTTTCATCTCTACCGACTGTTCGTCAAAAGGCAGATCAACTTTACTTTCATTGTAAAAATAATGTAAGGATATACTTTGTACAGAGAACTGTGTGTCCGCGCTGCAGCTGTAAATGTTTTCATTCTTAGGTGTGACATTGTGACGTCTGAAGTGTACATGGAGTCACACTAGGTCATGTGATCCAACATGGGAACTGGATTACGTTTACAGCACAGATCCTGAATCATACTACCTTTTTTTGTGGTGATCTTTTTGTCTTGCATGTGGTGAGGACACAAGGAAATACAGTCAAGATGATTGGGACGTGTTCCCTCAGAGAACGCACACTGTGTGGTCACACCGTTACACTTTGTCATTGCTCAGATCTCTCTGTACTAGATCTATCAAAGAAACATCAACTTCATATCATTGCTATAAAAGGATAATCATCACTACCCACTACCCATTAGCAAGAAAGACAGATTGAAGACAAAAGTCTGATTATGATTATTAAATGTGTGTTCTCATTACAATTCAAAGTTATAACTATTTAACTTTGCTTGGATTTTCAAGCTTTACTTTGAAAATAAATATATATCCTACACAACAATGTCAAGAAAGCCAGTATCCAGCTATCTGTGTTTGGCTAGAGACGGGGATTAGACACCATACTGAGACAGATGAACCACATTGTTAGATTACTCAGTTATGTAATGTTCATGTATGGGTTACATGCAACACAAGTATTAACAAAACCTACATAGGTATTGCTTTTGGACTCATCTTATGAATACTATATGTTGTCAGGGTTATCAGTATGATTATGTGACTAAAGGTGTCTCCTCTGGGCCTCAGCTGCTTCAGCCCAGTCTCAGGTGACTGTCAGCAGGTAAACAGAAGCTGGCTCCTTCGTGGTAGATGATCCTTTTGATTTCAAGAGAAATCAATATATGATGTCTATAATGCATGAAAACACACTTGAAATACATTCATAATCCTATAAGTCATTATTATAATTGTAAGGCATTATGACTATTGCTGAGGGCTTATAAATACATGTATACCTTGCTATAAGCAATAGTAGCGCATTACGGGAATGTTTTGAATGCGTTATAGACATGTGCGTCACTGTCACCTGAATGAAATGATCTGTTAATCAGCAGCTTGTCTCTTTACCTCCATTTTATTATATTCTCCATTAGTGTTTGGTGTGATTTTAAGAATGTATGTGTGTCATTGGTTCTATATATTTCATTAATCATATTTAAGAACAATATACCTGTATTATTAATCCTAGATTGCCCGATATCCCTCACATGAAAAATACATTTTAACGTTGGTTGAATAGAATACAAAATAGAGAATAACTTTCTGTGACCTATATTTCTAGAGGTATACAAATCCAATAATGTATGATATTAATCTATTTTCTTCTCCTCCCCGTTTCCCTTACCACTCATACATTCACACAACCATACACTTCCATCACTCATTCATCTCACTTACACTGAAACCCCATTCATTCCCATTCGTCCTGACCTCCTGCTCCTTCATACCTGACCTCCTGCTCCTTCATACCTGACCTCCTGCTCCTTCATACCTGACCTCCTGCTCCTTCATACCTGACCTCCTGCTCCTTCATACCTGACCTCCTGCTCCTTCATACCTGACCTCCTGCTCCTTCATACCTGACCTCCTGCTCCTTCATACCTGACCTCCTGCTCCTTCATACCTGACCTCCTGCTCCTTCATACCTGACCTCCTGCTCCTTCATACCTGACCTCCTGCTCCTTCATACCTGACCTCCTGCTCCTTCATACCTGACCTCCTGCTCCTTCATACCTGACCTCCTGCTCCTTCATACCTGACCTCCTGCTCCTTCATACCTGACCTCCTGCTCCTTCATACCTGACCTCCTGCTCCTTCATACCTGACCTCCTGCTCCTTCATACCTGACCTCCTGCTCCTTCATACCTGACCTCCTGCTCCTTCATACCTGACCTCCTGCTCCTTCATACCTGACCTCCTGCTCCTTCATACCTGACCTCCTGCTCCTTCATACCTGACCTCCTGCTCCTTCATACCTGACCTCCTGCTCCTTCATACCTGACCTCCTGCTCCTTCATACCTGACCTCCTGCTCCCCTCACCCCTCACCATCCACCCTTCCTGCTGTTATTCCCACACCACCCTCTCCCTCTCTTTTTCTTTTAAATCTTCCTACATTTCCCTTTCCATCCTCTATTTTCGTCCTCCCAACACCCCCCCCCCCCCACTTCCAGTCGCCATCTATCTGGGCATCAGAAGGCGGCAGAGCCCCGGACCCCCCGAAGCGGATGGGATGTGAGGGTGCGGAGCCCTCGGGACCCGGCCGAGGTGGTGCTGGCGCTGCGTGAGGCGGCGCAGGGCTGCGGCTGCCAGGTGCACCTGGCCGGTCCCTTCCTGCTGTCCTGCACCCACGGAGCAGCCGGCGCCCGCGTGGCCTTCGAGGCCGAGGTCTGCCAGCTGCCCAGCGGGCTGGGCCAGAGCAGCGGGGTGAGGTTCAAGCGCCTGTGGGGGGCGCCGCTAGCCTTCAGAGACATCGCCACCAAAGTGTCCAAAGAGCTGGAGCTCTGAGGGCGGCTGGAGGCGGGGTGGACCAATCACAGACAGGACAGCTTGATACAAGAGGAGGGATGAAGAGGAAGGTCGCCTCCTCCTCTTCATCCCTGGGCTCTGCCTCATCTGATGCAGCTAGAGATGCCTCGCCTCCGCCAAAGACCCTCTTCCTCTGATGCCACCTATCACAGCCAGACCAACGGATGCACGGACAGACCGCCATCGGCAGACTTATGGTGACCTTTGACATTGGACCCTGCTTGAAACACACCTCCATATTATGTGAGCCCATGGAGTCTTTTTATTTGTTATCACAACTTCATGTTTGATGTAAGGATGTTGCTGAGAATGATGGAGACTGATTATTGTTGACATGTTATTCCTATTGTACCATATTTGTTGTCATCATTCCTTTTTAAAGAGCTGCTATTTAAAGAGATGTTTTAATGTTTGTGTTTTAAGTTTATCTTCCCTCTCTAATGCTTTTTTTTAAATGGGCAGAAGTTAGACATCTGTTGTCGGGAGCAGACGTGACATAATCAGAAGTGAGGCCGCAGTCCCACCACCGGCCTCTAGAGGGAGAAATGCAGAGACTTGTGACGGATTGAATGAAGCTCACAGCCTGTCTGCCCATACATTGCTCCCAGTTAGTGCTCAATTGGGATTTGGATGTTAGTGTTCCCCCTCTCTGGCCCAGTGCTGCCTCTCTGCCTGCTCCACTCTGCTGGAGCTGCTGACAGAGGAGCCGCGCTGTCTAAAGGTCACAGGATAAACTGATCACTATGCTCTGCCATTTACATATATGTTACTTTGCCCAATGTTTTGTCCCATGCTACCTTTTATTAACAAGCAAAACTCCTCTAGAAAAATGTAAAATGATACAAGATGTTTTTGGTTTAAAGTGCAATGTGTGATTGGTGTTCTTATTTCACAAGTAGGCACTGTTATTGTTCTTATTTGACCTACACAGGGGAAACCGATAGTCACTTACATTATTTTCCACTCAGCAGGTTTAGTCAATTTAGTTTAGATTTTGTTCAGCCAATCAGAATGCATTATTCTGAGTCCAATATGTGCTAATTTAAAAGTTATTTAAATGAAATGCAGTCATTTTTAAATGTAACTAATGAATTGTCTACCCATTAAAATAAAAATGAAAAAGAAATTCCATGCACATATCCAAATTCTTTCACTGAGTGCCAAGACAACTAATAATAATAATAATTGTGTGCCACAAATTGTTAAAACATTTATTAATTACTGGTCAAATAGCATGGCTTTTTTCTTGACTGGTTCCAGTTTGTATCTGTTGAGATAGAACTGTTACAAAAAAATCACTTTCATTTTAAACCAATCATTCAGAACGCCACGGTCATGTGTGTCCTCAGTGTGCAGCCACACCTGAGAGCCTACTGGATACGCCTCCACTCAACACGGCTCCTTGTTTCACTTTCTTTTTGATATCGCTGATATGTTGTTCAAATTCATTGAGCACGTTTTTTGTTGCCAGGAATGCATTGTACTGCAATGTCTGTTTTTATTCATTCCACATCGTCTCACACATAATGCCCATGATTGACATTCTGAATGTCTTTCTTCCTTGGCACACGTTTGGGCGTCTCTCACTTCTCCCTGTGGATCAGCTGCAGGGACAGCTTCAGGATTCAGTGAGGGGACAAAGTCAGATAATGCAACTGAGGTACAGATCAATCACTATGGCCATAACAAATGCTTTAGTTCTTAACCTCTGCCACGCTACAAACTGTAAACCTTCGTCGACCAATCAGGCTGCAGCACTGAGATCCAATTCCAGTATGACTGTACGAGATGTTTGACTGTTAATCAATCAGTTTCCTGCAACATGATGAAGGTTTAAGATAAGACCTTTGAAAAATAAGATGTTTTTTTATAAAAACACTTTGCTACCAAGATTCAATTCTGACGACTCCAAAACCCAAAGGTTGTTGTACTTGTATTGTTGTTCTACAATGCCAAGCAATGGTAACTTGTACTTTTAAAGTATGCAGCACCTAACAGGACACTGGTCAATGACAGGAAGAGCTGGAGGAACAGCAGTTTGGATCTTTACGGCTGTGAGGTCTACAGGAAGGTCAAATGGGAGCTTTTAGCTGCAGCAGGTATCCATGACTGTCTGAAAATGTGAAGCTGTGATTTAGGGCTAGATATTTCATTTGTCTTCTTTCCGGTCCAACTGGGCTTCACTCTGAACCTGTTCTGTAAATGCAGTTAGAGCCGTGCTTTAAGGCTAGAGTGCTGTTGTATAGTGTGTTTGAAGCCGTGCTGTTATCAAGAAAACTTAACTAATGGGCTGAAATATGGAAAGGATCGACCTGCATGTCTCCTAGGAAATAATGTGTGACACAAAAATAAAGACTTTCAACCTCTATCATTTCAGTGTCTCTTATTTCTTCTGTGATGGATTGTGTCTCCATTCCACCAGGGTCTTTGTGGTATCGCTGAATTGTTGGAGGCTACGGCGTATGTGTGAGGGAAGTTCAAAGCTAATATACATTTTGTTATCTTACATGATGTATGTACATATCACCGTCAGTCAGTTTGGAGTAGTTGCAAGATATTCATGTATGTTTCAAATACAATAAAACATGAGAGAGAAAGTTTGATTGTGACATGGGGCATAGTTTAATCATCCAGTTATAATTCACAACCAAAAAAAATTAGTTTTAGGTACGCACACATAGCCATGACCAGACTATGCATGGATTGATCCCAGGATGTTTCAGAGAAGATGTGGAGAGGTTAAAGTGACAGGAAGTTGGGAGAGGGTTATCAGAAGTAAGAAAGGAAGTAGCAGATGGAAAAGAAGTAGGCAGAAAGTAGCCAGTTGGCCGTAACCAGTAAGATAACTTTACAGCGAGGCTACCCGTTCATTTTTTACAAAGTAAAATAAATTCCACAGACAGTCAGTGAGTAATTGGTTGTCTGTTCCGCTTTACTTCTGGGCGGGGATCATGCCATCGATGGACTCTCCCTTCTCCAGCTTCTTCTCCATCTCAACCATCAGCTTGACACCATCAACCACCATCTGCACCTGGGCCACCTCGGAGGAGCCCAGACGGTCAGCGTTGGAGATGTCGAACACACCACCCACGGAGGCTGTGTCCACACCACCTGCGGGAGAAGAAGGAAGAGGAATGAGGCCTCTGTCAAACACATGGAAACATACCCTCTCCAGCCCCTGAGACCTGTTGAAACTTTGTAAGAAGGTTTCTTTAATGTATGTTCAACCAACATTTCTCATTCATTCAATCGTCAGATTCCTTGAGTTTTGGCAGCAAAGAAATGCAAACTGACTACACCCTGAAGATGTATGTAGGTGTACGATCCATTAGGTAAGCGAGCGGGAAGATAACATTGCTATTAACTGAAACACAAAGAGCTAATCTTACAGAATAATGCATTTCAGGAAGCCTATAACGTTTCTAATCCTAAAACAAACTATGGCAGCCTTTTCAATAGCAATTTGTAAAGATACTGTAACATAATGAATGAAAAGTCTTATTTTAATCCATGTTTTTTCATTTCTATAACTTTTTGTTCATATAAAAATGCTACTTTTGCCGATAGCTTTATCTTTCCCATCCAACTGTGTTAAGTGTAAGCCTGTAGCGCCTCTCTGAAAATATTAGCTTCAACTCTGAGACTGAACCATTTCAATGTCATGTTGTTGGTACCTGTTCCACGCTTCTGCAGACGCAGTCTGGTCAGGATCTCCTCGAACTTGGCATGTGTGCTGAGCTTGGGCAGCTTGACGTGCACTCCACCGCGCAGGCCGGTTCCCAGGTTGGAGGGGCAGGTCAGGATGTAGCCCAGATGCTCGTTCCACATGAAGCCATGGTTGTGCTTCTTGAAGATCCCCTCAATCTGCCCAGTGTAGAGGACAAGGGGCATTAATAATGCATCATGGGTTAAATACAACCAGTCTGATGTAGCTAAATCCTAAACAGTCCTATTCATAATGAAGAAAGAAAAACAGCAATGTAAGGTCTTTATGAAAATGTTTAAAATGTACGATGCACATCATTTTAAATGGCTTTAACTCTTGCTCCAAGTTTAATTGTGCATATTTAATTGTCTGCTTGACTTTATTTAAATACAACAATCTGTGATGTTTTTTGCATTACGTTCTGCAGACCAACGCAGAAGCGTCTGAAGACCTCCTTCATGTTGCCGCCCTGCTGCATGGAGATGACACGCAGATGATCCTCCTCGTTCACCCAGACCAGGAAGGTCTTGTTGTCGTTGTGCCTGGAGGAAGAAATCCAGCTCACTTTTCATTTGCGTAGGACAATGATGGTGAAATGTTTACCAAAGGGCCTCGCAGAATCTTGACGGACATTTCTAACATGTGTCCTGTAATCTGGATAATCTGAGCTACACAGTGGTGGATTTAAAGGACATCCATTTTAAAGGGCAGTTGTGCTGCAGCTTTACATATTGTGCTTAATTATTCATGACACACTTTAACAGATGTTTAAAAGCCGGAATAATCAGGATGTTCATATTAGGGTGATGAGACAAAAGAGACAGATGGTGTTAGTTTGAAAGGTTGGTTTGGGAATGGCAGATGGGAGCTCCAGGATGGGGTTTGTTTAGAGTTTGTATTTCTGAGTTTACATATACCTGTTTATCTGGGAATACAGTTGAATTTGTTATACGTTTTTCTATTTCATTTCCATTTTGTGTCTGAGTGTCTCTCACCAGATGCCTCTGCCGTCGGGCCAGTCACGGGCCATTCCGGCGCAGGTCAGCAGGGGGGACACAGGCTTGTCAAACAAGAAGTGATCGTTGATCAGCAGGTCCTGCTCGGCGTCGGTCATGCCGCTCAGGGGGTAGTACTTTCCCTTGAACTCACCATCCAGGCTGGCCAGAGCTGAAAGAACCAAGGAAGGCACACAGGAAAAGGAGTCAGCCTCTGACAAATACATCTTGCCTTCTACAAACATGTGTGTAAGATTGATAGATTATTGCCATTAGGTTGACATTCACCCTCAATGGACAGCTTCTCAATGCCTCTGCGCTCGCCACGGCTGTTGTGGGGGGGCAGGGTGAATCCCTTGATGCTGCGGCCAGTACGCACACGGCTGGACAGCACGTAGTTGGGGTCCAGGTCGTCACCTCCCTTAGAGAAAGGACAGAAAAACACAATATACATCATTTTTATTGATTTGCACTTGTATGAGGAACTGGACCTTATGAACGTTTGATGAGTAAATGTACTTATTATGTTGGCCAATGAACAGGAGTTATTCATCATGCCTCGGTGTGGCCATAGAAGTAACCATCAATTAGTTTTACAATCAACAAACTAAGAGTCATTCATTTGGTGTGGAAGCTGGTCAATAGGTATGTTTCCTTCCTTCTGATTTTATACAAATCTATCTCTAACAATACCATCATTACATTACATTGCATTTAGATGACGCTTTTATCCAAAGCGACTTACAATAAGTGCGTTCGACCAACAAAATACAACCTTGAAGAAAACAGAATCATAAAGTACATCAGGTTTCATAGAGCAAAAACATTTCAAGTGCTACTCAGCTGGCTTTAGATAAGCCTGTCCTTTATTAGTATATAAGTGCTTTGTTAATAGTTCTATTGCTCGAGGTGGAGTCGAAAGAGATGAGTTTTCAGTCTGCGCCGGAAGGTGTGTAAGCTTTCTGCTGTCCTGATGTCAATGGGGAGCTCATTCCACCATTTTGGAGCCAGGATAGCAAACCCACGTGTTTCTGCTGATGGGAACTTGGGTCCCCTCGCAGCGAGGGTGCAGCGAGCCGTTTGGTTCGCTGCACCATCATGCAGATCATGCAGCTCACCTTCAGGTTCTCGAAGTTCAGGTCGGTCGCATGCTTGTCGGTGGGCTTGTATCCACCATGACGGTCAGAGATGATGGGGTCCAGCAGCTCCTTGAAGGCTTCATAGGACTCCTCGTCACCAGCAACGCAACCAACAGTCATGATGAAGGGGTGACCTTTTGAACAAGAGGGATGACAAGGGAGTTGGTAACAACGCTAGCTAGTTAGCTAGTTCAACTTTCAATATGTATAACTTTGTAGGAATATTGTTAGATCCTCTCACCCCTGTACCCCATTTGCTAACAAATTCTTGGTTACCAAAAGACCTTACTAAAAAACATGCCAGAACTTTAGCCCCAAACCCTAAAGATTGAACAAAAGTCCTGTGTCACCTCAGTGGTAGTGATCAATGCTAGCATGGTGGGCTTCAGCAACAATCCATAATCAGTACATATTCACAACCCATATTTGGCTGCATAGTTGTTCATTTACTTCATTTATGTCTGTGAAAACAACACATTCTGGCATGTGTTAATGTCGATGCTCCTTCTTACCAGGGTTGTCAACACCAGTCTGGATGACGTCATCCACGGTGAAGCCGCTGGGGGTAGACTTTCCCCTCAGCTTGGCATAGATCTCTTTGGTCAGCACCTACAGCAGATGACACGCAGGTCAGTGTTTATACAGTCACATGATGTCTTTCAGTACATGCTGTGTTCTATGAAGTATCTCAGCACAATGATAACAATAAAGAGACTTTGGTTGGTGTATTGCGGGTGAGTGTCCACTGAGCAGCAATATCAGAGTAGATGTTGTACCTTAGCCATATGGTTGTTGTGAAGGGACAGGTCGGGGAACTCCTCGTCCCCGGAGAACTTCATCTTGTAGTCGTTATGACAATTCTTCGCCATGGTTGCGATTCTTGCTCCACCTGAGTAGAGACACGAAAAAGAGAAGAGGACCTGTTATATTCCAGAATTGTAATGTTCCTTACAATTTGTCCTGACTGCATTTATCGCCACTTTGTTCCCTTATTGTGTAGAAACAGAAGACTACTAAAGAAACAGCCCTTCAAAAGGCAGGTTTCATTGTTTGACTATAATAGTGAATACCATATGTATTCTCTGGTATTTCTCCAAGTCTTTCAAGTGCCTTGTCTATGAATCTTCTTGTGAGGAGGAGACACCTTTTCATTCTGTCCTTCTGTCGTCCTTTTTTTCTACTCTAATTTCACTGTCTTTCTACTTCACTGTCACGCTCTCCCTCGCCCCCCCCCCCCCTGTCAGCTGTTCTGTCTACATGCTTTCCTTCCTGCAGCCCTCCCCTCAGACTGTCTCGCCACCTGTCTCTCCCTCACAGCTGTGATTATAAATAGTGACGCCGTGCCCCCTCTTGCCATGCAGATGATGATGAAGGATGTTCTCTTCTGTCTCACTTCTTTCAGCCTTAGAATAATGCAAACTTAGTGGTCGACCTACGCTGCAATACATGAGTGGAAGATCAAATACATTGGTTCGAACTAAATCGACTTTTTAAAAAATAGCTCAAACACTCAATGCTTACAAATGGTTACTCTAAACGATTTAGCCTTCTCCCATTGTTCTTGGTTTTGTACAGTAATTGTAATTGTGTCCTGCATTTTGATTGAACTTGAAATGCCTAATTTCCACCCCAAAAAATCACACAAAAATGATTAACACAAAGTGGAACTAATTTGAGTGAGTAAAACTGGAAGTTAACACAAATGACTTGAAAAACAATTATAATTTTGGAGTTGCAATCAACAGAGCTGCAGCTGCAGAATCAGTCTGAATATCTGATCTCTCTGTACGAGGTGAGAATCCGTCAGTTGAGGTGCAGTTGATTGATGACACCTGGTGCGCTCAAAGGTCAAAGTGTTGCATGCCTCACAGATAGCTGCACATGTTCCATGGCTAAATCAAGCGCTCCTAAACTATTCAAAGACACACCTCAGGTCTGCCCTGCCAGCATAAGCAACAGCAGACAGTCACAACTGTTTCAGTGACCCTTGACTGTTGACTAAACTAGCCTTTAAACTGCAGTATAGTGCTGCAGATATCCAAAGAAACATCAAGTCTTTCAAAGAGAAGTTTCACTACAGTGTGCAGCGATAGAAGAACGATCAGAGTAATAATTATTAGTTTCCAGTTCAGGAAAAAATATGCAAAGTTTAACAAGAATCCAACAAAGAAATGTGATGATAGAAAAATGCTTCTATGGCTCCAGGGTTCATCAATGGAGGAATCTGATTGACACATATCTGGTAAAAAATGTTCCTCTATGATTTTGATAACGGGAGGTTTGCTCAGGGAGAGGTTTCTGTTCATTCTTTATGGATAAATACCACCACAATCTTTCCATTGGTTTATCAAAAAGCTTGTTTACCTGCTTAGGAGAAAAGAAAGAAGTAACAGTCCCGGGATCAGATCCTGTTCACCAATTGTAGGGATGCCCAACTCTTCAACATGATGGGCTTTAGTATTTATACCCGGACCTCTGTTGCTATTGGCTCACTACACTCGGGGTCCCTTCATATGATTGGTTACAGGGGGGCTTCTATGCCCGGGTGAGTTTCTAAAAGGCAAGAGAACTTCACACAACACTCGAGACGAGAAGCAAGAAACAGCTGCAAACCAACCTTTCAACTCCTGCCTGCTCAGAGCTGCTGTCTGCAGGACAGAAGAGGTGGACAGCAGCCCATACACTCTATCAAACATGCACTGTGGGTTTGTATTCACACATATCTGCAGTGCATGTGCAGCCAGTGTACTAACCTTGCAGACTGATTTAAATGAGAGTGACTGTAAATAAGGCTCACACCCTTTGCACAATGGCAACATAGGATCCAGAGTATGAATGTCATTGAATGAATCATTAGGTCAAATGTCCAGTATTTACAGTGTAATACAATTACATTAAAGAGCATTTCAAAAGACGCATTCCTTGCTGTGTAGGGAGGTGTGCATGCAGCTAGACAGTTAAAGAGCAGCAGGTGGCTCTGATGGACCTATTGTAGGCATGCATGCACAGTGTACTGCACTGAAAGTGTCCCTATAGGTGGACGAGCAGAGTAACTGGAGTTGTGTCTGTCATCAGATTAAGGAGCCAAAAAAACACTTGTCTTAGATAACATCATTACAATATTCATTACTGGTTGGATTTCATTGACCCCTCTAACTTGCCAATTTTTTACAGGTTTAAGTGTTTGCATGCGAGTTTAAGGTGTGTGTTACAGCTCACTGTTTGGAATGTTAGTAAGTAATGCATGGTAACCGGCTGCCCAAACAGAAGACATTTGGCAAGCCAGGACGGCAAATGTTAAGTGTTTAACAGTGTTTTTATATGTCTGTATCTAAATATGTCATTATTTGTTTAAGTGCACAGCTTTCTCATCATGTCATGTGTGTCTTGTGTATTCATATGTCATAATAAATATCCTGCCTGACATGTTTGAGGTTGGGATCGCTTTTTATCCAATATACTGTATATGTGTTAGTCTGGGCTCACTGCAGGTTTTACTAGATCTGCCTCTCTTTGTCAGACTTTGAGTTCAGGTCTTTACTGTACAATTGCCAGCATCATTACCCCCCCTCTCCCCACTGGTAATGTGATATATGTCAGTAATCCACCCACAGACAGATATTAAATCACACCCACATCATGTGACAGTAAGTATCAATTGTGGGGTGGAGCTGAGCCTCTCTGTGACGCAGACAGCAGCCTCACATGAGATTCAGGTTTCCCTCAAACACAACAGTACAAGAGCTCAGAGGTTAATCACAGTTTTCATGATAGCTTCCCTTAAAACTCTCTGGCTTTAAGCAACAGAGTCCAAAAATCATGTGACATTTCATTTGTAATCATCTATTACTATCTCAACCCACCCCACATTTTTTTTTTAAATAACTAGAGACCATCTTGCCGTTGGACCACACCAGCTTCAATGCTAAATCTGGCCAGGCCTGTAAAGTTTAGGGCCAATGGCCCCACTTTCAAGCCCCTACTTCTGGCCCCCTAGCCAGGGACACGCCCATTTCGGGATTGCGCCTGCATTTTGGTCTTAACTACACATCTGTAAAGTTCGTGGCTGCACACAAAATCTCTCCCCAGAATGACAGTGCAACACTTTACAGCAGAAATAAACATGTCTACAGCCTGCTGCTAAATACTGCTGGACAATTTAATATAACTCAGCCATTTAATTATAGTAAGCCTTACATTTATTAATAATTAACAGGGTGTGGCCGCTCTGAGTGACAGGTGGCTGCTGTCTCAGATCCCCAACTGTTTGCTGTCTGCTCTGTTGCATCACCTGGGTCTCCCTCAGCTCTGAGCTATTAGTAAGATGGTGGTGCCAGTGCTGCAGCCTCCCACTGAGCGTCTCTTCAGAAAGCAAATAAATACAGAGTTTGAGTATAGTTGTGTGTGTAGAGAAAAAGGCGTTGGTTTGTGAAGTGTCCTGAAAAAAAGGCCAGCAGAACATCCAGGCTAAAGGGCATCACAAGTTGGAGGGCACCTGCTTAAAGTCAGAGTCTGCCATTTTGATCAAATACACTTTTAGTCAAATTCAGAAAATGTATCCTCAAAGTTTGCTAGTTGTACGTTCTGTGTGTGCGGTAAAATAAAACAAAAAGAACGTACGTCATACAGCCCCGGTTCTTTGAAAGGGAAACAAAGAAGCTCGGACTGAGACAACAACACTCCTTGAAAAGGACGGCATTTTTTGCAAAAGGCATGGCAAATCTGGAGAGTGGGATTAGTTTTGGTGTCCTTCAAATATCAGTTTATATCTTTTTCAGAATTGATGACTCCGCCTTCTGATCCCCGGGTGATTATTTCAAATAGTTAGTACTTTGTTTGGTGCACCACAGAGCTCTGTTCTATGCCTGATGGTACTTTTGATCTAATCTATCATCAGAATATCGGGCTACATGCTATGCTGATGATATTTCATTTATTACATGCCTTAGTTGAATACTTGTTTTTGATTGGTCAATTTGGACATTTCAGAGGTTGTTAATACTCACACCGCTGCTAAGGATAACATGGAGCTATCTTAACATGCTTAGAAGGGAGAAGGGACTATGTGCAGTCATATCAATCTGCAGAAAGACGTTGTTATGTCAGTAGGAGTAGTAGACAACTTACTTTAGTTGTCATCCATCGGAAAACACCATAGAATACTTATTAAACATTCACATCAATATTTGTGGAGAGCACAACACTTGTATTTATGATGGGTAAACCAGCCTTTACTGTACCCAGAAAAGAAAAGAAAAGAGAACAAGAGAAGGAGAGTGGTTAAAAGAAGCTGGATGTCAGAGAAATCAACAAAAGAAGACAGACAGGAAGTAAACACTAAGGTAAACAGCAGAAAAAGACAGACAGGAAGTAAACACTGAGGTAAACAGCAGAAAAAGACAGACAGGAAGTAAACACTAAGGTCAACAGCAGAAAAAGACAGACAGGAAGTAAACACTGAGGTAAACAGCAGAAAAAGACAGACAGGAAGTAAACACTAAGGTAAACAGCAGAAAAAGACAGACAGGAAGTAAACACTAAGGTAAACAGCAGAAAAAGACAGACAGGAAGTAAACACTAAGGTAAACAGCAGAAGAAGTGTCCATGCCAAGTTGCTAATTTGTCATTTCCTCACTCCTAGCTCGAAGCGGATGTTGTTCGGGTGCCATCTTAAGGATGGTGCAGTTGTGCATGCAGGAGCGAGGATATAGGAGCAAGGAGCGACCTCTGAGGAGCGATAGCAGAGAGACATGTAAAACCTGGATCAGCCTTTTGTACAACGTAAAACCAAAAACAAAAATCAATAGGATTTCTTTAAAGTCAATATGTGGCAGTGCAATCATCGGGATAATGTGCAACATGGCATAAGTCATTGAATGTATAGCAAATGGCCACTCCAAGTGTCTACACCCAGGCCACAGTGTCAGCTGTGACCGGCACACACACATACATGACATTCCAAATGGTTTTCAATGTCAGGCCATGTTACTCACCCACTCTAAACACAAACCACAAGTCTGCTCCTGTACGAGTTGGACACTTTTATTATTACTATTACATTTATCCAAAGTGACTTACATACTCAACACTATGGACAATCCCCACAGGAGCACTTTGGGGTGAAGTGTCTCAGGGACACAACGACATGCTGACTGCAGGGGGAGTGTGATGTGCACTTAACGTGAATGCAGGAACAACATTATTCATGCGACCACAGCACGTAACCTTGTGATTATTTATCACTTACAGACACCAAAGATCCATCATGATGTATGCAGGTATAAGCGTCATGTATTGGTACATTTTGTGTGTGACACCAGAGCCGACGCTGTGAACTACCATCAAAGACCTGCAGCATCCTAAATGAGTGTATTTTCATATAGAACAACGTTGCTCCCCATCTATATCTTTGACCAACCCCCCCCCCCCCCCCCCCCCATAAACCTCAAAGGTCATGCTGACTGTGATATGTGCTGTGTGTGTCTTTTGCTCATTCAGGCCAGTTAGTTCTTTCGTTCGTTTGCCACCGCGGCACAGATCCAGTATCCCAGTTTAGACTGTCATTGTATCCTTCAGCAATCCCCACACCCATACACCCCCCACCCACCCCCCAGAACCCTGCAGCTGCCCCGGGAAACAGGCAACAGGGACAGTTATGCAACTGGGAACACTGTGAATCTTTTATAATGTTTCCATCTGAATCGCACAAGCAGTGTGAAAATAGTGGAACGGTGTCATACTCTCATGATGCTAGTGCTTTCAAAATTGCATTCAAAAATCCATTGCAACAACCTTGTATTAAATTAGTATTGTAGCATCCTTTATCTAATTGTAAACTGCTGCTAGCTTTTAGCATCCCATTTTCCAAGTTGTTCATCAGTGGTTAAGGTTTGTAGTTCTGCAACCTGATTCCAGATCAGATGTTCATATATATTTCCACACTACTTTCCTGAGCTCCTGAGAGCTGGCCTGCAGTCTGGTGGCAGATTCTTTTTCACAGCAAAGCCTTCAGGGAGCAGTTGAAGGATACATGCATTCACACATTCACACATGGGTGTTGCCAGGAACAACAGGAAGACTTGGTCACTGACGTCTGTATAATGTTTCTATATACATTACTTCCTGTTTTGAAAGGAAAGGGAGTTCAAAACACTGGCTGTGGATGTATGTGTGGTCTTTTTTATGAATAGTTTGTAGTGTTGGTGTTTATCAAGTCCCCTTGACACAGGTTCTTTAAATTGATGCTGATGACGTCTTTACACCACATATCAAGACATCACTTCCTCACCTCATAGGCGAGTGATTGCCTTATAAAGTAATCACTTATCTCAGGAGGCAGCCTTCTCTGGGTAAGTCAAATGTTATCTTAAGCAATGGACAATGGGCACAAAACATAGATGTATTAGTAGATCTATAGAACCAGTCATATGAGAAACATGGCAGGGAAGTGGTGGACTTTTGAGTGTGGATGCTAACATGCGTGAATCATTGAGTGAATCACACTATGGACTGTCGGCCATCTGCACTGACCAACAAATGTGTTGCAGTGATTTGTGTGTGAATGTTGTGAAGGTGACAGCAGTGCTGAAATATGAGCTACATGGGTAACTTCTGGAGTGGGGGGGGGGTTGACAGGGGGGAGCGTGGATTCTATCTTTAGTGCCACCTCACCAGGTCCTCCCATCTCAGATACCAGTTCAACCGATTGAATTGCATGGACTCAGCTGCCTGCCCCCCCCTCCTTTCCTCCGTCCATTCATCTGTTCATCCACCTTTATGTGATCACACTGAAGGAACCTATAGTTCTTCGATAAAGCAGCAGAATGGATAAGGAGAGGCCTGACATCTGTCAGTCAACACACACACACACACACACACACACACACACACACACACACACACACACACACACACACACACACACACACACACACACACACACAAACACACACACACACACACACACACTGAAAACTGCTGAACAAGCTGAAAACAATGCAAGCAGTGGGAACCAACAATATAAACGTTTAGGGTTTGTATGACAGGGTGGGGGGTGGGGGGGGGGGTACTAAAACGATTGGGAACCATTGACTCGAATCATAGGTCATCATGAATAAGTGTGCTCCTGGAGACCCCTAACTGAAACTACCTCAGAAGCTGTTTTGAGTACGTTGACAGATTTTGTCACCCTCTGTGCAACATCCAAGTGATGTGTAGATGAGTCTTAATGGAGGTGAAAATGAGCAAGGAGGGCCAAGGGGCCGGAGCCCCCACATACACATATTTTAACCAGCTACTTTACGCCCCTGGCCAAGGTGGTCTTTAGCTTCTAATTTTACATCAATGGGGGAAGGTGTGACATTTTAAACCTGCAGCTCTCCTCTCTGTGTGTGTGTGTGTGTGTGTGTGTGTGTGTGTGTGTGTGTGTGTGTGTGTGTGTGTGTGTGTGTGTGTGTGTGTGTGTGTGTGTGTGTGTGTGTGTGTGTGTGTGTGTGTGTGTGTGTGTGTGTGTGTGTGTGTGTGTGTGTGTGTGTGTGTGTGTGTGTGTGTGTGTGTGTGCATTTGTGATCATGTGTGGTTACGTGCATATCCAGTTATGTGCCCAATGCACACCTGTGTCCTATTTGAGTAATGCACATCTTGTCTACATGTGTAGTATATATATATTTGCACTGCAACATATCTATGACACACACACACACACACACACACACACACACACACACACACACACACACACGTGGCGTACCCTGTTCCTCGGACCATGAAAATGTGTTTGAAGGTATGGAAGGTTTATTGTTGGTATAATCTGATGGTCATTAGCATGAACAACAAACTAGCCCTATGACTGAATGGATAAAGGAAATACATCTGAATTAAATAAACAAATTCCAAGTTGTAATCATCCTTCAGCAACCCTGCTGTTTGTGTGTGTGTGTGTGTGTGTGTGTGTGTGTGTGTGTGTGTGTGTGTGTGTGTGTGTGTGTGTGTGTGTGTGTGTGTGTGTGTGTGTGTGTGTGTGTGTGTGTGTGTGTGTGTGTGTGTGAGTGTGTGTGGAAGACAATATCCGTTGGAAAAGGTAACCTTTAGCTCACACAATATTGAATCACAGATCAGTGACCACACATTACAAATGATTGTTCCCACGTTAAAAAGCATTGTTATAACTGTATACATTTAATATTGAAGAAAATAAAATGAAAAAAAGGGAATAAAACATTAGTGTACATTGAAGTCTAGAGTTATTGATTCAATAATACTGCACCTAAGAACAAAGACTTAACAGTTATTATAAAGGTCAGCGAGGTTTATGAAGAGATTTAGAAGGCTGAACTACTTTAACAAGGCTTAGCTTTTCACTCAGGAGATAACACATTAAAGCAGCTTGGTTTCCCTCCAGCCTTCAGCGTAGACAGACTTCAAAACGTATCTCAGTAGTGTCAACTGCACAGAACAGATCATCCATTAGCTAAATAAAACACCCAAGGCATTTCCCTTATCACTTGATCTTTCGTTCTTCATAAATCATTGTTCATGTCGGTGACACTAATACAGTTTTGAATCATATCTAACCCTTAAAAGTATGTTTGTTTTGGAATATTTAGGCATCACCCTTTCCCCTCATCAAATACATGATTCCTAGTTGTAGTGCTGATCAAGACTCTAATGTTATCCTGGGGTTGTGTGTGTTCCTGTAGGACCTAGTAACCCCTGCTGCCAGCCCCTTACCCTTCTTACTGCATCAACCACAACACTGGAGCCCAACAGCAGCGGTGGTAAGCAGGCAGAACCGTCCCCCTTTGGCACAGGTATACAGAAACTAATCATAGCAGACATTTTCTATCACATACGATGAATACTTGTGTTTTAATATACTGATGCATATGTGTTTATCTCACATGGTTGGTTGAGCACTGTTGACTGAGGAACTTCAAAGTGAATGTGTAGAAAACTCACTTTCCCTCTTGTCTCTTCCCTAAGCACAATCCACTGCCCCAATGTCATTAGGATGCATTGACTAAGATTGTCCTTCTTTCTATCGAGCAGTTTGTTTCATCCAGCAATCTTCCAGTGTGTTATGACAAATGTATGAAACCGATTACAGTTTGAATAACACCCATCATTCATTTTTTTGCAAGACTGAACATGTGTCATTGACACTCGAGACCTTCAGACCAAAAAAAGGTTGTTTTAGTATCTAGAAATCTCTTCCCTGCAGTTTGTCAGAAGTTGCAGAGAGAAGTTGGCCCTCTGACCCCGATCTATTTACCCGTGAATATGTGGTGAGCAGCAGGTATTGGAGGGAGGTGTAGAAAGGAGTTTCCCGGGGACCGTTGACCTTATATGGCTGGCCTGCTCTCCCACAGTCAGTTGCTGGAGCTCGATCTCTGCTACCTGACAGCTGAGCCGTCCATCAACCCGCTCATATAACTGTCACACACACACACACACACACACACACACACACACACACACACACACACACACACACACACACACACACACACACACACACACACTCTCTTAATAGTTCCTGTTTGGGCTGTATCTCTCTCTGTGAATTAGTGTTTAGTATTTAGTAGATCATTTAGAAGTGTTTTTGTGAATATGCTTTTGAAGGTATGGAAGTGTGTAGGTATAATCTGATGGTCATTAGCATGAACAGCAAACTAGCCCTATGATTGAATGGATAAAGGAAAGAGCGCCATCTATAGAAACTAAAAAAAAAAGGAGTCAAAGCAAGGATGAACAGCTGATCGTGCATAAAAGGCGCAGGCCAGGGGTTTCTGGGCCAGGGGCCTAACTCTCAAATCTCTTGTTTAAAAGTCACAGGGATGTTTTGTTCTAGTTATTTTGTTGTTCTAATACTGACCACATTCTCCTAATATTAAATATCTGCCAACCAAACCAAGTATTGGGGGAAACATTTGTATTATTGAATGAAGGGATATAGTGATGCCATCCTAAAAGAAACACCCCACCACACATGGAAGTCTTGCAAATGTCCAGCTTAATGTACTAAAGTATGAAATGTATGTATCTGCAGCAGAATGGCCCCCTGTCATATTATTAAATACGTGGATCATTATATTGTAGCGGTGGAGCTTTAACTACTTTATATTTTTCTGGGTTTTTAAACATATAAAAATAAAATACATATTATTTTAATATGTTTTTATACAATTGTATTCTGAAAAACAACTCCAGCTGTGAGACATTGTAGTGCAGTAAAAAAGGAGAATATTTATCGCCAAAATGTAATGGAAAGGATAAAGTAGCTTAAATAAATAATAATAATTAATAAATAATAATATATATAATAATAATTAATAGTAATAGTTAATAAATTATTATTATTATAAAATGATTTTACTCAAGCAAAGGACAAACACCGTCTTGATGGTTTCCAGGAGTATTCTGTATAGTGAGCTGAGCTCTATGTAATAATTGGTCCAAAGGTGGGGTGTGAGTTTGGATCTGTGAAGCAGAATTCACACAGCCAACAACCGACTGATGTCCAGGTGCAGTTTTTACATTTACTTTTACATCTTTGTGCTGAGGGAACCATTGTCTCATGATCAGCTCTCAAGTAACAGAACTTATCTCGACACTGTGACCCCCGTACACTCAAACACTCACGGTGTTTGTTCTTCAAATCCTACTGATCTGTACTGCTGTGCTGGGCCACCGCCCACTGACTCCCACCAAATGCTGCTGTAATGAATTCTAAATGTAACTTGAATTGATTGTTTCCTAAATCCTGGTCCCTCCACTGGCCGACTAATGTGAAATGAATAAGATTATTGCTGCCCCCACTCTGTGACCTCTCGGTCACACATGGAGCACCCAGCTAATCTGGCTGAACAGACCAGCTAATCTGTGACATGGGTGCATCACTATAATATAAAGGAACAAAGTGCATCAGAAATATGTTTAGATAATATATAATATTCAGTTATATGTTTTTAAACTGAGCACATCTGTATTTTAAAATGATGATTGATTGATAAACATGTACATGTACACCTAATATGTTGGTGACATTTCCATTTAATCACAGTGATAGGACTGTTCAAATCAAATAAGTTATTTATTATTTATCAACACTCGAGAAAACCTCTGATAATCTGTCTTTGACAAACTGATATTCATGTGTGTGCCCTCCTGCAGGCAGTTCGTCTCTGCGACAGATAGATGTCCTCCCTGACAGGAAATCACGGCCAGCCCTGGGGCCCTTCTCACTTCTCTTATTTTTCATTTCCTCGCTCCTCGGTCTCGGTCTCACAGGAAGTTGATTTGTCTGTGCCATCTTGAGTAGCGTCCCAATGGCCTTATTTTTGCCGGAGGACCGAGGATCGAGGAGCGAGGAGCGATAATGGAGGAGCGATAACCGAGGAACCATCAGACCATCCTCCGATGAAATCCTCAGACACTCGCCCAGCCCCTTACTGTGTATCGCTCACTGATTGGACGATGCAGCGCATGCACTGATCTGATGCTTCTTGACATGAGAGCAGAGTGAAGACAATACATGAACCTCACGGGAGTCACTCCTCAGTTTATACCGTGTTTTGTTTCAATTCATGTTTCATTTAGTTACAAATATGTGATCTGAACAACAAAGTGGTCAAAAATCATTTTATTCATTTTTTGGAAACATTTTCATGATCACTTTTTTCGTTTTACATTTTCATTTATCGTCATTTCCATTCAGTCATTAAGTGCTATTTAAAATGTTAATTTGCTACATATCCAAACAAACAAACAAAGTGTGCAATCCAATGAATGTTAATGTAACTGGGTTTTGATAGATAACATATCTCTTTTTCTTCTCTCAATTATTTTATTTCTATTGTGCACTCTAATCAATATTAATCAAACTATTGTTCGTTTATACATTTTAAGAATGGCGTTTATCTTTTTTAAGAATTAGTTCTTATTGTATTTTATTTATTTGGGTCTACAACAGATGATACAAATGTTTGTGTCAGTAAATGTGTACTAATATAGGCGGGGGTGTTTGTGAAAATAACGGGACAGAGCTGCTGTCAGACGATTAAAGTCAGATCGTGTCTTAGACAGGCAGTGATATCATAAACCTGTTAATGTACGCATTCAAACACTTTTTCTTTTGCCAGCTGTATTCACCTTGCTCTGTGGCTTTGATCCTGGATAAAGTGTTTAAGTCATGGATGTTTAAAGTTTAACTTCTTCATATTTGACTAGTATTAAAGTTCACTTTTCATTCAGGAAGTATGACGCTGCGCTGTCAGTATGCTTCTCCATGTTTGTGATTGGTCGAATGCTCCAGATACCACCCCTTTCATGTGAACGCGCACCTAACTAGATAGGACACGGCTGGCTTGAGCGATCCACTTGATAACCAGCGTCGTAGGACAGTTTAGCGACAGCGCGTATGTTTTGGATTAGGCCAACCGGCTAACTCAAACATATCCAGGTTAGGTTGAACCAGCTTCGTAGTACAGGCCTCTGGTAAACTCCTCAAATGCCGTGAACATAACTGGAAAGATACAGGAAGTTGAGCCTGTGTCTTCAGAATAAAAGCAGTGTGTTGCGTGAGTCAAACCTAACTAACGTTGTCTGCATATGTTTAGTATTGATTCATTTTGGAGTTGTGCTGATGTCTTGTTGTTTTAGGATAAACTGGCCATCAACACAAAGTTGAACCTAAACTATTGAAGCATGAAAAAATATATATCTGATCCATACATTTGTAGAACAGTGAGTGAAACTATAGTTGAAATACTTATGGTTGATTTATCCTGGTTTACCTATTTGGTGCATCCCATTCATATCTTTGAACAGTGAAAGGGTGCAGAAAAGGGCAGTGGTTGAAGAAGTATTCAGATACCTCACTGTAAAAATGCCCCACTGCAAGTGGAGGTCACGCAAACAGGGTTCAAATATAAGAAGGCCTAAATATCAGAAAATGCACTTTAATGAAGAAGAATCAATATGAGAAGCTGTTTTGGGCATGATGCATTGTGCTGCTGTAGATGTGTATGTTGTGTTTGCTACAGCTATGCATCATATTCTACAAGAGCATTCTTTTGTTATGCACTGTGCTGGGAGAGAATACTTACAAAAGTACACTTTTCATGAGTTTTCAGAAAAACAGCTTTGTGAAAAGTTTTTTTCATCTGATCCAATATATTCGTTAAATAGTATATCTGGCTTAATAGATAAGAACAATTTCTCAAAGGACCATTTCACAATCGTTCAGTGTCAGAAACATGGTTTAATTGGACAACAAGTCAATAATAACTTAAGCTGTCGGACAAAACAAGTTGAATATATACCCCTGAGATATAGGAGAGTGGAATGATTGATTGATTAATAAAAACTGAAATAATCAAGTAAATTACAACCTTTACTTCAATGTACTTAACTGGAGTGTAAGTAAGTGTAGGCTACTTAATGTCCACAACTGAAAACAGTTTTTGACAAATGTATACCATACCATGCAGGCAAACTATTCTTTTACCTTAAACCTATTATTATGTTTACTGAATATTTCCAGGAATCAAGCACTTTTCGCTTCATATCATTTAAATGCACCTTTATGTGCGTTGACAAGACTTTTATTCTGAAGGTGAAGCCGGAAGTGAAATGTCTTGTTATGCTAGTTTAATGCTAATGAGTTTGTGATGACAGGAGGAGCTGAGCGCCGAGGAGCAGCAGGTGAATCATTAACAGTTCCTAGTTTATCACCGTCCCAACAGTAAATAAACTGACAGACACTGCACGCTAAAATGATACGCTGTATACCGGTTCCTCTTTCCAAATTAAAATCATATTAACAGCTCAGAGTGGACAAAAAGACGCCACCACGCCGCCGGAGCCTGGAGCCTGGATTTAGCAGGTAGCGTTACGCTATAAATAACTGTGGATGTGATCTGAATGAAGCCTTCATGTCTGCCTGTGTTTACATCGTGTTTCAGACCCAATAGTTATCACTGTTACAGGAGAGCTGTTAACTGTTGTCCAGTATAACAACAAACTGGACAGAAATGTCTCTCAATGTGACGCAGTCGTCATTATATCATCAGAGAGAGGCTGTAGGTTCAACATGAGCGTGATAAATACATTGTTACCGACACGATGGTGCACTGACCGGAGGTCTGCTGCACTGACCGGAGGTCTGCTGCTCTGACCGGAGGTCTGGTGCTCTGACCGGAGGTCTGGTGCACTGACCGGAGGTCTGGTGCACTGACCGGAGGTCTGCTGCACTGACCGGAGATCTTCTGCACTGACCGGAGGTCTGCTGCTCTGACCGGAGGTCTGCTGCTCTGACCGGAGGTCTGGTGCACTGACCGGAGGTCTGCTGCTCTGACCGGAGGTCTGGTGCACTGACCGGAGGTCTGCTGCACTGACCGGAGGTCTGCTGCTCTGACCGGAGGTCTGGTGCACTGACCGGAGATCTTCTGCACTGCCCACAGTACACACAGAACACACAGAGTAATGTGTGTTTCATATCTCAACAGAAGTGTAAAGTAACTGAGTACATTTACTATGTACTGTACCTAAGTAAAATGTTGAGGGACTTGTACTTTACTTAAGTATTTAGCTACTTTGTACTTCTACCCTAGTACAATTCAGAGATAAATAGTGTACTTTTACATGTATTTAATAGCTTTAGTTACTTTACAGATGTGGATGAATGATGTGAAATATAATCAAGTGTTGAATCAGACTTTAGTTCCACCTGGAGTAAATCCACCAGCTACCCTGCAGTCTACAAAGCCATTCAAACTAGCTGCACCTTTACCAGCTTTGAGAACACTTTCATGATCAATCATTATAATCAAAGCTGGTAAAGGTGAAGCTAGTTTTAATGGCTTCAGACAATTGACACCTTCCCCATTTTTTTCTTAAATAAGATCAAATGGACTTTTATTAATCCCTCGTGGGGAAATTGTTTCTCTGCATTTGACCCATCCTAGTGTTAGGTACTGCCATTTTGAATGGTGCCCGGGGAAGTTACAGACATATACTATGACTTCATAGTGTTATTACTGTAAAGTCCCCAAAAACTCCTATTACTAATGGCTACTCTTCCCTAGAACATCTACTACAGTAGTACTCGTGCTGCTGCTTTCCTACTGACATGACGATCACTACTCAACCTGGCATTACTACTGCCACTTCTACTAGTATTAATAATACTAGCCTACTATTTCTTCTCTAACAACTAGTACCACAATGACTGACACGCTGTTACTGCTAGGCCTTCTGCTACTATTTACTACCTATTCTACAGGTAGTATGTACTTCTGCTTCCGCTTTGACTACTTATCGACTACTGTTTCTTTTTATTGAAATGTAAAACCAACCATTGAACATGTTATGGAATTAAATGTGTAAATCCTTAATACCAGACTCTCTGACTACAACAAACAAACTATACAATAATTAAAATAATTCCAAAATATCCTTTTTTTAAATAACATTTTCCCAAGTAATGACAAGTCATCATGATAACTACTTAATAATATATACAATCTTATATCCACTGTTGGCCAAAATGTATCCAATGTATTTTAAAAGACTACTTTTGCTATCCCTTAACTTCCACTATTACAACTGCTATTACAACTGTTATTACTACTGCCACTATTACACTTTTATTACTTCTATTATTTCTACTGCTAATCTTTAATATTCTACTACTACCTTTAATACCACAAGCCCTGCTTTTACGGTATTTCCCTCTCTCTTTTACTACCATAACTATGAGTACCACTAAAATGGCTTTCCACTGTTTGACCCCTTTGTGCTGCTCCCAGGTCAGTTGCTGTGAGAGAGGGAACCTCAGAGTGGCAGCCATGTTTTCGGCGGAGGAGATTCTGAGCAACACGCAGCAGGTGATCGCCGGGCTGGAGGCGCTGAGAGGAGAGAACCGCAGTCTGTTGGACAACCTGCAGGAGGCGCTGGAGAGCCGGGCGGCGCCTGAGAGCGGCAGCGTGGAGCAGGAGAAGAGCGGCATCATCCGCCAATCACTGGAGAGGATCGAGCTGGGGCTGAGCGAGGCCCAGGTAGGGACATCTATAGGGACATCTACAGGGACGTCTATAGGGACATCTACAGGGACGTCTATAGGGACATCTACAGGGACGTCTATAGGGACATCTATAGGGACGTCTATAGGGACATCTATAGGGACATCTACAGGGACGTCTATAGGGACATCTATAGGGACGTCTATAGGGACATCTATAGGGACATCTACAGGGACGTCTATAGGGACATCTATAGGGACGTACTCTTTGTGCTACTATTAGCTCTTCGTAGCATTTTTGCGTCTTTTAGCTTTTGTTATTATTTTTTTATTCGCCAAAACAAGTTTTTGAACAGTAGCTGTTAATAATGGTGCCACTTCTGATTTGAAACTAATGGGCCAACATTTAAAAGGGGTGTCTCTCACTGACAAACACAAATACATCCCTTTGAAATGTGTATCTTTATGGAGTCATTTGCCTGTTTTAGCTCCTAGATGAGATTTGACTGAACATTGACTTCATGGTTCAGTCCCAATACTCTTATCAAGCCCATTCCAGCAAAGCTATGCATCTCTTTTCATCAGATAAGCTCTGATTAACCACCGCATTGAGAAGAATAAAGGCGGACACAGTAAAGATATGAAACCTCATCCTAAATGAAAATCTTTGTCTCAAGGAATGCTCCGTTCAAAGAAGAATTACATTGATTAGTAAATGACGTTAGAGTTTTAGATTGAACTCTGAGGAGCTTCCCTCTGTACCCTCCAGGTGATGATGGCACTGTCGACTCATCTGGGCTCTCTGGAGGCGGAGAAACAGAAGCTGCGTGCTCAGGTACGTTTCTGCAGGACATTACCTTTAAAAACCCTGAAGAAAAGTATACTCTCTCAAATCCTCCTCCTTCATGCTTTTCTCCTCAAAACCAAACATCCTTCTTCCAACCCCCTTTCACTCATTGATCCTCTGTTACACTTATTCCTTCATCTCCAACCAATCATTCTCCTCCTCTTCCCTCTTTCTCTCTGTCCACATGCGTTCTCTTCCTTACATTCCTTTCCCTGTTCACCCTCATTGTCTTTTGTCTGCATGTTCCTTTCTCTCCCCTACATCCTTTCTACTTCCCCTTTCTCATTCCTGTGTCCTCTCTCTATGTCTCTGTGCCCCCCAGGTGCGGCGCTTCTGTCAGGAGAACCAGTGGCTGAGGGAGGAGCTGGCAGGAGCCCAGCAGCGCCTGCAGGACAGGGAGCAGGAGGTGGTGACCCTGGAGGAGCAGAACAGACACCTACAGTTCATGTCCTCCATACGCAAGTACGACCTGGACGAGCCGCAGCTGGTGAGCAGACAACAAACACTAATATGTGTGTGTGTACTCAGGAACTATGACTATGACTACATGTAGTTCTTTAAATAACAAATAATCCTACGAACCTGCCAGACCTGTCAGCTCGTTATGGAAGGGAGCCTGAGGTATATGCTATTATATATTCTGTCCTGTAAGTCTTTAATGACTTATTGTATGGAAGCCCATTTTTGGTTGAAAAAAGAAGACACAGTTGACAAACACATAGCCGAAATACTTTTTTACATCTATATATCTAGAAGATATAGCAAAACCTTTGCATTGTGAGTTAAAGGCCACTATTCACCACTTCTAGCTTTAGCTTGGTCTTGATTCATTCTTGAGGGGAACAAGTCCACCATGTCCACCAGCTATCTATGAACTGGTGATGAATCGGAGTGTATTTGCTGAAATGAACATGATCAGAGCACCGAGACTGAGCCATGTTATCAATGAGCCTCGTATTCAAATCTAGGAGCTCAAACAACTCCTAAAATTCATTTGTTTGTTAACGTGGTCCATTAGTTTAACATCTAAATTGACACCACTGCTGCTGTGTAGTGTAAATATATATATGATGTTGTAATTGGTCCGCAGTTGCATTGTTTGCTGAATGTGTCTTCCTCACCTCAGGATGACAAAGACGCGTCTTCAACCAAAGAGTCCCTGGATGACCTCTTTCCTACTGAGGATGAGGAGCAGTCACAGAGTAAGACTCTAGTCTTTAGATCTGTTACTCATTCACAACATGTACATTTCCATTCATCCAGATTGTCAGGTCGGCAAGAGAACACTCGAAAGCCCAGAAAATAGAACTAAAATGGCTCGAAAGTATTTTTGGGAACTAATCCTTTTAATGTTGTAATTAGCTATACATCACACATGTTGTTTATGTGTGTGAGTGAATTACAAAGCCTCTGTTTTCATAGAGGTGTGTAGCAGATACCCTGAAGAGTGTAACTGTGTTGCTGCTGGGTATATTTAGCATGTTCACACACAGTAAAGACATCTCCAGTTCTGCTGTCACATTTCTGTGTTGTGTAATAATGCACGATGGCATCTCTTCAGAGAAATGCATGATGTCAGCCAGTGAGAGTCATCGAAAAGCCATTTCCTCATCCAGCTCAATGGATTCTTTTTAAAAGCAAGTTGGGAATGTATTTATTGTCTTATAAGTATTTTTAAGAAACCATTTAGCATTAAGAAAGTGTCAATACAAAATGTAAATATACAACACAAAAAACCTAAATATGTGAAAGTGGAGGGCGATGTAGACATGTGTGCAGAATGTGTTCAGAGAGCTGAGTGTGAACATGGCTTAAGTAAAGAACAACATGTTTACATGATGTTCATTCATGTAAACATGATGTTTGTGGGGTGGATACAAAGTTGTCAATGAAATGTAATTGAAAAATCATGATGCTAGTATTAAATAGTGCATGTATCTGAGCTGAGCGTCTCTGCCCTCTGCTCAGTGTCCCAGCCTCACCACAGCAGTGCAGCGGCGGCAGCGCAGCAGGGGGGGTACGAGATCCCCGCCCGGCTGCGCACCCTGCACAACCTGGTCATCCAGTACGCCTCCCAGGGCCGCTACGAGGTCGCTGTGCCGCTCTGCAAACAGGTGGGAGGAGCCTCACCTTTAAACTGCACTAGCTCTGGCTCCTTGAGTCCCTGAATCCACAGCCTCTTCTGGAAACTCACTGCAACCTCACCCTCTGTCCTGCATTAGATCAGCCCAAAGTAATCGCTCCCAGGTGCACTGCAGGGCTGAGAACAATCCTCCTAGGGATCAGGACAGAGAGTTCTGAAATGATGATGGAAATGCAGTCTTTCCAAGATAGAAAACACTACGTACGGATAGAGATGGGAAATGACGCTGAAGCTTTAATACAATGTGTTCATAGCTTGTGTCAAATGAGGAACACACAAAGTTGCAAACCTCCCTGGTGCTTAAGACAGCGCTTTATTCCCTTTTTAAAAGTTTTACAGCTGAACTTTGTTATGAGCACATTAGTAGAAAAGAGTAGAAGAATTGAGAAATATCAGGATGTCCATTCGAAACACTAAATCAACATAAGAACATATATAGTAATAATGTTCCAATATGCTCATTGAATGAAGGTCCCTTCGGATGGCAGTGTAACACACATGACATAAATAGAAGCCACGAGCCGACAGTGAGCAGTGAGCTTAAAGAGCTGCTCACGTTTTGCAAGCCTCCGGATCTCTGTGTCTTTCTTGGGTTGAAAGTTCTAATCTTTATCTGCTCAAATGATGAAAGAGCCAGGAGTTTGATCATGTTAATCTGTCATCTCTATGTACTGATCCAATGCTTATGTGTCAACAGGCTCTGGAAGACCTAGAGAAGTCCTCAGGTCACACACACCCAGACGTAGCCACCATGCTGAATATACTGGCGCTGGTGTACAGGTGAGGTCACAACAGATAAGGTCACTGGTATTGATGACATCATCGAGCAAATTGATTTGAATTGCATCGTTAACTGACGAATGTCTCCGATCTGTTAACGATGCTGGATAGAATATTGTATAACATTGATCTGCTGTGTATTTATGTATAAACCTTTGTCATCAATACCATATAATACTATTCTAACTACAAACTCATTGTTTTTACCCTTTTTATAATATTAAAGGTCTTACTATAATGAAAAAAGAAGGAATGAAAAACCTAATTTAGCATTACAACTCTATTCGCCAAAACGATGTGATCATATCAAAAGTGTAATCTGAGGCGACAATAAGTGCCGTGTGTTTCTCTGCAGAGATCAGAACAAATACAAAGAAGCAGCCAACCTGCTGAACGATGCGCTGGCCATCAGAGAGAGAACTCTGGGGATGGACCATCCAGCTGTGAGTTTCTTCTCTTTGACTTCAATCAGTCTGCCCACTGACACACTTTAGTTACCGCTCACATACTGACCTGGAACACATGCTGTATTCCACTTGCTTTTCACTTGTGTTTGTTTATAAACTTAAAACTTACCATTTCTACTGATCATAATTCCATTGTTGAGTTCTACTAGAATAGATTTACATTGTTCAATGTTCCAAACTCACATTGGTTTCTCACAGCATCTCTGTATAGTATGTGTATTCACTCTCTGTGCTAAACGGCTTGTTGGAGCTCCTGCCCCCCCCCCCCTCCCTGTGAGCCCAGTGGCCGTCTGCGAGACAGCGAGACACAGCACGAGACACAGCGCGAGACACAGCGCGAGACACAGCGCGAAACACACACACACACCCCCGCAGCCTGGCTGGGAGTTTGTGTGTGTGCTCAGGCTGAGTTCCACGGTGTCTCGCTGTCTCGCCGACCCCACACGCCAGCTCACAGTGTCCGCTCCTCGCAGCAGTGTGTGTGTGTGTGTGTGTGTGTGTGTGTGTGTGTGTGTGTGTGTGTGTGTGTGTGTGTGTGTGTGTGTGTGTGTGTGTGTGTGTGTGTGTGTGTGTGTGTGTGTGTGTGTGTGTGTGTGTGTGTGTGTGTGTGTGTTGTGTGTGTGGTGTGTGTGTGTGTGGTGTGTGTGTGTGTGTGTGTGTGTGTGTGTGTGTGTGTGTGTGTGTGTGTGTGTGTGTGTGTGTGTGTGTGTGTGTGTGTGTGTGTGTGTGTGTGTGTGTGTGTGTGTGTGTGGAAGTCCGTGGATTGGTCCAAACGTAACGGCTCCGTGGACGTAACGTACCGGCCGTTACGTTACGTCACAGAACCCGATAACAAAACAATGGAAAAAGAGAAATGTCCAACGAGGCGTTCAGGGGCAGCACAGAGAGGTCTTCTCTGTGTTAGAGTTTTACTCTCTACAGGGTGCACTTTGAGGGTTTGTGACTCTGCAGAGCGTTTACATGCAGAACAACCTTCATAACACAAGGGGACGGGTCAGAACCGGAAAAGCATGACATGGGCCCTTTAAACACATCTTGTGTGCACTAGTATTAGTAGAAACATATATTTAAGTCTTGTTGTGTCGCTGTGGGTGAGCAGTCTCTATAACCCAAACATGTTGTTTGTCTCAGTCGTTCAGGTCAGACTCTGAGCGACTGTGTTTGAACACGTGTGTTTGTTTGTCTGTGCAGGTGGCAGCAACGCTCAACAACCTGGCAGTGCTTTATGGGAAAAGAGGCAAATACAAAGAAGCAGAGCCGCTGTGTAAACGAGCTCTGGAGATCAGAGAGAAAGTGAGCGGACACTCTCTTGTTTTACTCTTCTTAGTCAAATGATTCAAATGTTTGCTCTTCAGAGATGTAAGCACCATAAAGCTTTATATCTCCTGCACATCTTTGATGTCTAGGCATTTATTCTAAACAAGGGTTTTCACTACAAGTACAATAGATAGTGAAAGTGGAACTCTTTCTTGTCAGAGAGACTTATGCTATCTTTACTTGAAGAAATAAGTTTGAAGACTTTCATTTTACTGCTACATGTCTGCACAGTCTTTGGCTGAAGGAGGCCATTACAAACTGGATCCTAGCTCTGCGTAAATGATCTTAATACGTCTTCAAAGAAGCATCACACACTGATGGCTTTGGAAAGAATCATGTATGTTGTGTGCTCAGTGTATCTTGTGTCTGACCCCCCCCCCCCCCCAGGTGTTGGGCACTGATCACCCCGATGTGGCCAAGCAGCTGAACAACCTGGCCCTGCTGTGTCAGAACCAGGGGAAGTACCAGGAGGTGGAGCAGTACTACGAGCGCGCTCTGCACATCTACCAGAGCAAGCTGGGCCCGGACGACGCCAACGTGGCTAAGACCAAGAACAACCTGGTGAGAGCCGTTTGAGATTGTTCTGGAGCTCCTCTGACTTTCCCTGTTTCCTCAACCACTTCATTCCTGTCAAGATCTGCAGTCTCATGGAACCACACTACACTTCCCCCTGAGCTGATCTCTCCTCTGTGGTCCTGTCCCTGTGTTCCCTCTCAGGCATCGTGCTATCTGAAGCAGGGGAAATACAGACAAGCTGAGTCTCTGTACAAAGAGATCCTGACCCGAGCGCATGAGAAGGAGTTTGGATCTGTGGAAGGTACATATTGCTGGGGTTTGTTTTGTTTTGTAAGCACAAGTTTTATTTTACAGTGAGACTTTGGGAAAGTAATGACATCTCTTAATGTTTTACTTTGATTAGGTGTTTCAGTTAAAGCCACATAAAAGTATCGGTTATGATTATATCTGGATTTGAGTGCTTAATAAGAAGAGTTCTGTTTTCCCATACGATCCTAAACTAATACTTAGTGAGAGCACAGGCACTTTTATTACAGTTCATGTTAAAGTCTTTGAGTTGGCAAATTGAAATACACATTATTATATCGTGCAGACATTGTCCCAGTTAATTGATATTAATATCAGACCAAATAAGGCTTTCAAAGGAAAGCCACCAAGTGTATCTGCAGAGAAATATAGAGAGGTTTAACACAAGTGGACAAAGCAAATCAAATCTGAGTGAAACTGAGGTCACCTTTCCGTAACTGCTGTTAAAGGGAATGCACTTCTGTTGTCAAGTGCCTTTAAAAGACCCTAAATGTTCATCAGTGACCACGAGGAAGTGAGCTTATAGTACAAAGAAATACTGGAAAGAATCCAAGAAGGATTCCCAACCGGAGTGGATCCTGTCTGGCCAGGTCTGCTGGAGACTGCTCCTTGTTAGTGTTCATACTGGTGTGTTGCTGTCTGTCCTCCAGGGGACGGTCGTCCCAGCTGGTCCGGGGCAGAGGACGGTGGGGCGGGACAGGACGGGCTCAGTAACCTGAGGCGCAGCGGATCCTTCACCAAACTCAGAGAGTCGATACGGAGGAGCAGCGAGAAGCTGGTCCGCAAGCTGAGAGGAGTCGGAATAGAGGACAATATTCAGAGCAACGCTGGGTAATGTTGTGTGTGTGTGTGTGTGTGTGTGTGTGTGTGTGTGTGTGTGTGTGTGTGTGTGTGTGTGTGTGTGTGTGTGTGTGTGTGTGTGTGTGTGTGTGTGTGTGGTGTGTGTGTGTGTGTGTGTGTGTGTGTGTGTGTGTGTGTGTGTGTGTGTGTGTGTGTGGTGTGTGTGTGTGTGTGTGTGTGTGTGTGTGTGTGTGTGTGTGTGTGTGTGTGTGTGTGTGTGTGTGTGTGTGTGTGTGTGTGTGTGTGTGTGTGTGTGTGTGTGTGTGTGTGTGTGTGTGTGTGTGTGTGTGTGTGTGTGGTGCTATGTTAACCCTTACTGTGTCCCTGTTTCAGGATGAAGAGGGCGAACTCTCTGAATGTGCTGAACGATCGGGACAGAGAGAGCCAGGACGGGGCCCAGGTGAGAACACTGTGGATGTTTCCTTCAGTTTAACAGGGATGACATGAATGAGTAGTAACTGCGTGTGATTGTTGTGATGTGTCTGCACAGCACAATGTTCATTTTGTGGATTATCAAACACACTTACAAAATATGACCAATTGAGGAAGAACTATTCATATAGTATGCCACTAGAATATGTCCTTAAACTTAAAGGTGGGGTAGGTAAGTTTGAGAATCCGGCTCGAGATACACCTTTTGTTATATTCCATGGAATGCTCTTAACATCCCAATAGCAATGAATATCTGAAGTGCTTTGACAACAAATCCATAAAAAAAACATCTGTGGCGCTGTAAAAAGCACGACCAATCATCTGAGCCGGCTAAAGTAACTGGATGGCCTACCTGCCTGTCAGCCTTCCATCTGTGCACAAACTTATCTCGTGCCATCATTGGTCATGTGCGCGTTCGTGTGTGTTGGAGGAGGGGCTCTGTGAGGAAGTGGCAGATTTGTTCCGGCAGTGTATTTTCTAATTCTAGCACACTCGAGCTGGTTCCTCCAACATGACCTACCCCACCTTTTAAGGGTACATTATGTCATAACAAATTACAAGTCATAGTATGCGATAAAGAATGTTATGAAAAAGTTAGTATATATCATATCATTCAAATTAAAACTAGATTATTTCATTAAAAGGTCATGAAAAGGTCACAGTGTAGTAGGCCTATGCCACACAGAATGTAAAAGTGTATGAGTTTGAGGATGCCTTTAATTGTCATAAAGAAGTTACAGTATAGCGTATCATAAACAACTTGAATCTAATATACCATAACGAATGTAAGAAAAAGTCATAGTTTAATAAATCATACGAAAAGCCATAATAGGGTCTGCCTTGTAAAAATCCTAGTCATGAAGTATAGTTTGGTATAAATGTTTAGTTAAAAATGCCAGAGTATACTCCTAAATACTCCTAATCATTCACATGAAGCATGTTGTGGCTCATGAAGACACAGAGACACCTTGGGGAGTTGAGTGGGATTTACAGTCATTCCATTTTCATCAAAAAAGTCACATTGTAGTATATCATAAAGAAATGTAACATGAAAAATGTAATTAAAATATCCTCGTAAATTAGGCCATAAAAATGAAATATTGGACACAAGGTGCAGAGGCTAGCTAGCCTGTAATGCTGCTGCTCACAAACAGCTGTTATCTCACTGGTTATGCATTTGCCTAGTGAGAAAGACAAGTAGAGCAGAGAGGTCTCCGGTCTCTTTGAGAGACGTAGATGCCTCTGACTGTCCCACGTTCACATCCTCGTGTCTCTGTTTGTTCCTCAGTCGAGCCGCTTGGCAGATGTTCGAGGACTGAGCTCCAGCACACAGAGCCTGACGAGAAGAGGCTCACTGGGTGGTACCAGTTAACACACACACACACACACACACACACACACACACACACACACACACACACACACACACACACACACACACACACACACACACACACACACACACACACAGCTATCGCTCTCATCATATGTTCAACACTAAAGTGATTCCCCACTCTTGGAGATAGTTGTCGCAACTGCAGACTTTGTCAATAATCTAATGTGTACAAATATTCCTAATTTATTATATGTAATCTAAGCTATTGAGAACATTTCACAGTTAGCACAATAATGACATGTTTGTCTCTGGTGATGACAATTGTCTCCAGAAAGCGGTTAGAACATCTCCTTCCTTCCTGCTCACTGAAGAGGTCATCTCATTAGTTCTAGTTTTATTGAACACAGGATTGACACTGTTAGAAAACCGGGTTCTATATTTCATTTCTTTATTTTAACCATGTCATTAGCAGATTAACAATAGAATTTCATCTTTCATATTAGTAACATTTCTATTAACAACGATGTAAAACAACATTATTTATGTTTAAGTGCTCTGGAGACAAACACTCGTATCGACATTAAGATTGATAATGTTTATACATTTTTATAAAGTTGTTTGCACGATAATCAAAACTATGATGCGTTGTCAAAATATAAAATATTGTTGCATTTGGTTTCCGAGGGAGAAGTGAAGCCATGACGTTGGACCTGTTTGAGTTCTTTAAATGTGTGTTTATGATGTGCAGGTCCTTCTAATCATATCGTTCAGCTGCTTTGCTACCCAGTCCAGTTTGACATTCCACACTACGAGAATAAGGACCAACTTTTTTAAACTTGAATAAAAACAAACTAGCTGCACAAAATGAACACATATAAGATTTTTTAAATTGTACTATTGAATATGGATATTTTTGCACATTGATCAAAAATATATGAATATATATTAACTGACAATCGAACTCTTAAGCTGTGGTAAATCAATCAATACTTGAATATTAAAGTACTAAAGTGCACACTTCCATATCCAGCAATTATGTGTTGAACACTATTCAGAAAAGTGTATAACAAAAGTGTTTAACTCAAATCTGAGAGCAGCTCAAAGGCAGGAGAAGGATGGAAGGATTCTGACTCTGAGCCGCGACGCTGTCAAATCAAAGAGAGTGGGAACTATGACATACGGCAGATGGTAGAGCGAGACTGTATAGAAAAGGCTCTATGCTGAACACATTCAGCAATGTGTCAGACAAGCTTTGACAATCCAACATGACAATATGTGTCCAGTAGGGATGTAACGATATACCGAATATCGTGGTAAAAAACGTCCCAATACCGTCGTGAGACTGACCAAATCTACTGCGATTTATAAAAAAAATGTACTTAAAAAAAAAAAATGTATTTAACCAGATGGTCCCATTGAGATCATCGATCTCTTTTTCAAGAGAGACCTGTCCAACATGGCAGCAAGTAGGTTACAACATGAACATAAAACAACAGAACACGGGGGGGCGCGGTGTTATGCCGTGTGTGCATGATGCAACTCGCGGGAGCGCGCACAGCGTAAAGCAAAACCTCCCAGACATGTATTGATCTGTACGGTTTGGAAACTATATCATTTCCTTTTGGAGGGCATGCATACCACGGCATAACACCAGAGCCTCGCTGCGGGGAAACGTTGGCGCTGTTCCGAGTTTGTTCTAATCTGTCAAAATGACAGACTGCTTTCACATTTTTCCGTCATTGTTGAAAGAAATATTCAGTTAACGCGACCACTGCTGTCCCAGCAACATCAGTACCAGCAACACCAGTACCAGCAACACCAGTACCAAGCGAGAGAGTTCTTCCAGAGCAGGGGATATTGTAAATGCCCAAACATCCCAGTTTATAGATACCTGGAAATGTGGACATTCTCATATTCCTAAAAACCTGTCTGATGATGCCGAGTGAGTGACGAGTGAGTTTGAGTTGAGTTACTGGAAAAACTAAAGTGAAACTTGATTTATTTGATTGCAGGGTCTGATTATTAAATGTCCTTGTTTATTTGTGAGATGCAGTGGCACAAAGAAAATGCCTACTTTGTTTGGTAGTACTATCGGTACAGACACACTGGTTCTCTTGTTCCAGTCTGTTACTGTCACTTTGTTTTGGACACTTTAAAATACTGCTATCCTACTAAAATGCTGTACAAATCACATTTATTATTTAATAAAGAAACATTTTTCAAGTAAAAAATGTTTTAATTGAACTTTTTTTATTCAATATCGCGATAAATACCGTACCGTGGACTTATCGCGATATTATCGTACCGTGAGTTTTTGGTATCGTTACATCCCTAGTGTCCAGAGCCAAAAGCACACAGATATACTTCTAGCAGCTGAAGGGCAACCCAGAGACACAAGGGGCTACGAGTCTGCCCCATAGAACACTGCAACTGAAACAAATGATATATGAAGGTCAAATGTAAGAATTCATATTCATTCCTAAACTGAATCAAAAATAATATTCAACCTCAAAAACCTTTTCATATTATCTTTTTTAAAACATTCAATTTACTTTTATTCAGGATCAAACTTTCAGATGAATGTTATTTTTCACATGATCAACATTGTTGGCCTGGATCTATCTCCATAGAAACCTGGCTCAGCGTGACCGAGGAACACATTTAAGGTTAACTTAAATCCATAACTAGCTGCATCATACTATTAAAATAGTAAACTAGCTTTTAATTTAACATTTCATTTCATTGTGATCTTTTTATAGAAAGACTTACTTGAACTATTACTCCAACTGGTGATATGACTACAGCTACATAACACAGCATGGACTAAAAGCACGTAATAACTATAATTGTATGCATACTCAAACCTCTGGAACGTTCAAAGAGAGAGAGTGCTGCGTGGAAGTCTTCCCTCACTGAAAACAGCATTAGACGTTATGAGGTGGAGAACTACTGATGATCTGCTGTGGGAGAGGAGGTCACTGCTGCACCCGCTCAGGGCTGAACGCGCACACTAGTACCTGTAGAAGCTAGTTTGATATGAAACACGTGTAAGAATGTTACGTATGCAATGAGGAAATAAGTATGTAGAAAGTGGAATATATCTCCTGATGCTGTTTACTCTGGTAAATATGTTTGTATTTTATATTTGCAAACCTGTGCTGAAATAAATGACCTTAAGATGTAAGAAATGTGTATTTGTTCGCATTGCTTTGTCTTTTAGAGTTTGACCATTTGTGTTTTCTTTATTATTAATGGCTGCTACACCAATCTCCAGCTTGAACAGCTACTGTGACTCCTCAATGAAGGATGTCATTAAGATTCAAACACTTTCATGAAAAGGAAACAAGTCCTCTGTTAGATACAAACATTTATTTCCCGACATCCTGGTGGAAAACAGATTCAGTAAAAGATGGGACTGTACAGTTAGAGGAAAGTCATTGTGTCTGTATGACAGACGCTTCATGACACAGTGACACCCAGAGGAATCTGGATTTGGAGTTAAAGCAACGTGTTGACCTACTAATGATGTTTAGACATCCTGAATCTCACTACATGTGTTACATTTG
>CADEHL010000187.1:1548865-1663019 GCA_902827135.1 Harpagifer antarcticus | reverse complement strand
AGAGAGGGCAGGAGCCAACAGTTAACCTTTTACAGACTCAGTTTTGTGGGGTTTTCTAGATTTAGAGCAATGAAAGGAAGAAGAACAAAAACGAAATCAGTGTTCCTCCTGCTTTACCTCGTAGGATTTCATCTGGTAACACGGGATTGGCGAGGTAGACGTCCGTTTCCCTGGCAACATTGGCTTCTTTCAGCCCTTCCACCAGCCGCCTGTACTCCATGTTCAGTTTATTAGCGTCAGTCTCCTTTATACTGTCAGACAGAAAGGGGCAGGGTTCAAATGCTTTATTGCTGGCATCACTTTCGGGAAGGCTCTGTGACACAAGAGTTTCTTCGGCATAACTACACTGCAGCTATGTTCGTACGCCTAAATAAAGAACCTTGAACCTTTGTAATTATTTGTGTTTTTCAGTCATAAGGACACAACCATAGATAGAAATTATATTTTGAGGTGATACATATTCATACAATCATTCTGTGAGATAAAAGCCAACAAAGGGGCCAAAGAGCTGTGAAAGTGGGCTGACGTCTCTCCACATGACAGTTGAGAAAGATGGTTGTTTCCTGAGGGGACTAGCAGACTCCGACATGAGGAAAGATGGCAGTAACAGGACAGTGGATGCCGCCCTCCATGAGGTCAGGGCGTCAGTGCACTGCCGACTGCATCAGGGTCTTACTTCTGGATGGTGTTCTGCAGAGTGTCCACATTGGCCTGGCAGCGGTCCAGAGTCCGTCTGGAGATGTTCACACTCATGGAGTCGATGCACACATTGTCTGAGGAGAAAGGAAAGAGGAATATTGTTATATTATCATGTTAACTATATCAAATCCCTATGATATTGCTAGATTCACACCAACAACTCAATATAGTAGAATGTAAATATTTATCTATTTATTATTTTCTAGGATAATATTTTAGCTTTTTTTTTTTTTTAATTAGGCACTATCTCCACCTCTATAGCATGATAACAAGCTAAGATGTTGTTTAAAATAACTCATGTGAGAATATTTGCGATTATAACGGAAATACACCAATCACCTGATTGTTTGTGTTTGTTTATAGCAATACAATGATATACTGTTCCAACACTACAGACAACACTAAGTATCATTAATAATCACATTACATGTGTTACTGGTGTTAGTCTTTTTCCTCCTCACGTTGTCTTTGGATGCTCTTAGACATTATTATAATTCTAATCGTATGTACCTAACATTTTATCTGTACTCATTTGAGCCTTTATGGTGCTACAACCCTCTTGTAATCAATAATGGCTTATCTTATTTCTTTAGTTGTTTACATGATTACAATAGATATCTTGAATTGATCCATCCATGTCCTCACATGTAATGGTTTTGGAGCCGGATACAGAATAAATGTATTGGATGGCTCGAAATGGGACTGTGACACTGACCTATGTTGTGAGCCTCATCAAACACCACCACAGAGTTCTTGGACAGCTCTTTGGACACCAGGTCAGCGATCTTCGGGTCCAGCAGGTAGTGGTAGCTGTACACCACGATGTTAGCGTGCAGGAGCTGAGAGGAGACACAGTCAGGCGAGGGGAAACAGATAGGGGTTACTTCAGTAAAGAGTAACTGTGACAGATTCTTTGCAGACAAGTGTGTCAACAGCAGCCAGCAAACATTGCTGGAGAGAAACATCTGTACACTTTATTTTAAGCCAGTGGGTTTCTAAGCATCTGAAATGTGCACAACAAGGGTTTTCAATCAAAGAAACATTCAATGAAAACTATTTGCTGGTTGGATAGTCGCTTTAAGCTTAGTCCCCGATCAAACCCATTAGTAATGGCTTTCCTTTTTCATACTACGATACATGTTTCCTGTTTTCAGAATTCTGAAGTGCAATATACCGAGTAGCGTGCCAGATAATAAGGACACCATCCTTTCCTCCTCCCAAAGTCCTTCAGGTCGTCCAGGTTGTAGATGCCTGCAGGAAGAGGCACCTGTCGGCCGACGGCATCAAAGTCCTGCACACAGCAGGAGGAGAGGGGTGTCATTTATGATTTTGTACACCAACATTAACCGGCCTCGTTTACTTCCACTTTAGTTCAAAATACCAGCTGGTCTAAACTGGGTGGATCCGGTGAATGTTTACCTCGTAGAAGCGGCACACAGGCACGCTGGAGTCGCTGTGGCGTTGGGCACGGATGTACGAGGCTGTCAGGGTGTGGCACTTCCCATCAACCTCTTTGCCGAAGCGCAGAGCACTCACCTGGATAGAAGCAGACACGGCAATTATTGGCATATGAGCTGAGGTCCAATCACTCAAATGATTCCCAGTAAAGGTCAAACCTCAAGAATGCATCTTGTAACCCTACACTGAACAACACGCATTTTGATATGATTCCAACAACATTGATTGTCCCTTGAAACACTGGAAAATCACTGGAAGATCAGTCGCAGCATACTGAATATAAGGCCTACATTTCAAGGGAGAAAAACTAGACCAAATCTTTAAAGAGTTTTGAACATTTCTTTGTGCTTCCTCTCTTTGTGAGGGGAATGGCCCGTGTCGCCCTGCTGTGTCCGGAGCAGCAGCTGTTACCTCAGGGTGGATGCACAGGTTCTTTCTGGAGGAGAGGGCCAGAGCCAGGAAGTTGTTGCTTTCACCAGTTTGCTTGGAATAATACTCCATCAACTTCCGCAGCTCCTCCACGACCTGAAGAGACAGCAGATCAAATATACAATACAAGTTCTGTTTTTAACATCTTGGCAATAGTGTTTTTCATGTTTGATTTCAAAGGGGTAGGACAAGACAAATTGTTGTTGCTGGGATTAAACTTCGACATATCCTTGGAAATATCAATTTGACTTTCTGATGTGTGATTTTCTTTTGACATTGACTCACCTTTTCAATCTCTGGAACAGTCCTGGAGCAGTATATCAGCTTGGTCACTTCCAAAGGAAAGGCCTGCGAGAGAGAAAGTAACATATGTCATTCTGTTCATGTGGCACTGGCTGCTGGAAAGCAAGAGTGGAGCACAGGAAGTCACTTGAACACAGCTAAACTCACCTTTTGGTAGGCAACAATGAGAGACAGCAGAGAGATAGTCTTCCCTGTCCCTGAAGGCATCTCCAGGACTCCATGACCCTGAACATAAAGAGCATGGGATGACAAAGTGAACACTCTGTGTAGCTTTCCTCTGAATGATGTCGTAGAAAACAATCCCTGACAACTATTGTAACTCCACCCTTTACACACGTTTCGTCAATCAAGACAAACTGTGTACCCCTTGTTTTGTTTTCCAAATAGATTTGATCTATAGTAGTTAGACAAGTGGTGCAAGATGTATTTAGATCATTTACGTGAGGAAGGTAATAATACAAAATTGTTAAAATACTTAATTACAAGTTAAAGTCCTCAATTCAAAACCTTACCAAGTATGCAGCTGTTATTAGCAAAATGTACTAAATGTGAGAAAAGAGAGTTTATTGTGTAGTAGAATGTTCTGCTTTACTTTGATGTTGATGCTTGATTACATTACATGTCACTTGTTAGACGCTTTTATCCACAGCGACCTACAAACTCAATACTGTGGGCAATCCCCACAGGAGCCATTTGGGGTGAAGTGTCTCAGGGACACCGCGACATGACTGCAGTGGGGTTTGAACCTGTGACCACCTGATCCCAACACCAACGCACAACCCACTGTTGGTCAGTGCTTGAATTGGGCCGGTACTCACCGGTACGCAGTACCAGGACTTCTGATTTGTACCCATCTGGTACCGTTACTTCTTACTGAGTACCGGCATGGTGCCGGTACGGCGGTACTCAGTAGATGCGTCATGAGGTGCCGCCGCCGCTTTGCCCCCGGAGCAGCAGTCTTCGTCGCCCCCAACACCGCCACCCCCGGCGGCCCGCAAGTGCCAGAACCTCGGCACAACAGAGCCTGCCCAGGTATATTTAAACAAGTTCCCAACTCGCCTGTACAGTCGGGTAAGGCACTCCTTTAGCAGCTCATGGTTTAAAAACAGAGATTGGCTGGAATCTCCTGTAAAAAAGATGCCATCTTCTGCTATGCATGTAGACATTTCGGTTCAAATACATCTAACTCAGATGCCTTCACCACAACTGTACCAGAGTACCAAACGCTGTCTCCTGGTAGCTACTCTTCTGAGTAAATCACTAAAAATGAAATACTATAGGACAGTAAAACAAGAATAGAGTTAAATCAAATCAAATCAAATCAAATTTTATTTATAAAGCACATTTAAAAGCGATTTTTGGTCGAGCCAAAGTGCTGTACATGCATTAAAAACACATATAATCACAATAAAAGACAATAATTTACAACAGATATAAAACAAACACAGGGAATAGTGAGGAGTCGTGCTCCGCTCTGACTAGAAGGCCTGAGAGAAGAAGTGAGTTTTTAGTGTGGATTTAAAAACCCCTAGGGTCTGGGCCGACCTCACGTGGAGGGGCAGAGTGTTCCAGAGCCTGGGGCCAGCTGCTGCGAAGGCTCGGTGCCCTCGGGTTTTGAGCCTGGTCTTGGGCACTACCAGCAGCAGATGGTCAGCAGACCTTAAAGCTCTGGCTGGGGTGTAGCGCTGGAGGAGTTCAGCTATATAGGCCGGAGCCAGCCCATTTAGTGCTTTAAAAACAAATAAAAGGATTTTAAAATCAATTCTGAACCGAACTGGAAGCCAGTGCAGTGAGGCCAGAATTGGGGTGATGTGGTCACGTTTTTTATGGCCAGTCAGCAAACGTGCAGCTGCGTTCTGGACTAGCTGCAGGCGTTTAATTGATGCCTGGTCCATACCCATGTACAGAGCGTTGCAGTAGTCGAGTCTCGAGGTCACAAAGGCGTTAATAACCCTTTCCAGGTCTTTAAAAGATAAATACGACTTGGTTTTGGCCAAAAGTCTTATTTTAAAAAAGCAGGATTTGACTACGCTGCTGACCTGCTTGTCGAATTTAAAAGTACTGGAGAAGGTCACCCCAAGGTTCGTGACCGAGGGGAGGATGTTCTGTTGGAGGGAGCCTAGAATATCAACCTGGGTTGCTGGAGGTTGGGGTCCAAAAAAAGATGACCTCAGTCTTGCTTTCGTTGAGGTTAAGAAAGTTTTTGCTCAGCCAGGATTTTATCTCAGTTAAGCAGTCCATCAACTGTTGTAATGAGTAAAAGGGGAGTGATTTGTAAAATATCCATAAAGAAATAGAACATCTGTTCACAGTTGTGTTTCATTTGGGTGTTGAGAGATGTATCCATAGATCTCTTAATGTTGTTCTCAAAGTGCACCAGATTGATGCTTTTAACTTCCATATTTATTTATTTTTAGCCTTTATTTATACAGATGTAAAATCTCAGTGAGACACAAGGTCTCATTTTCAAGAGAGACCTGTTCAGTGGTAACACTACCACACAAAGTTACAGACAGACAGGACACTAAACACAGAGGCAACACTCAAATATAACATCGTAAAAAAAGTAGTCAAAAATAAATCTTGTGTTAGATCCACTTGTAAAAATAGCACTTTACCCCTGCTCCCCCTCTAATCTCAGATGCACCCTGAGTCATTTTGTTTCAGTACAGTGAGCCTTTCTAAAATATACATTAAAGAGACAAACCCACCAGCATTATAGGATATACTATGACTTTGAGCCAAATACTTGTTTTTGGGCTGTATAAATAAATGTACTTGAAACAGTTGCTGATTTAGAGTACTGGCACCTTTTGTATTCCAATTCAAGCACTGCTGTTGGGAAGTTTAACCTACAGTAATAGATCATATTCTATAAAATCACTTAAGTTTGAAGTGTCGCTATTCTGTGAGAACCACGTATCTCTAAAAATAGTTTTTTAGAAAAACAGCTCTACAGTAAATCTGAAAAGAGACTCAAGCTGTCATATGTATTACAGTATTTCATTAAATGTATTATGTTGCAACACTGTGACATTAAAGATACTATTTGTGTCACAAGCTATATGTAAACTACATGCTATCATTGTTAGCTTGGCGATGTTTTCTCATATGTGTGTATATTGCACTTGCCCGCGCGCACAGCTACAATGTCAATCATCCCATGGAATGTACTGTAGAATAACCCAACAGCAGCACCCACCTTAGCATCCAAAGTCTTCTTCAGCTCCAGCATGTAAGAGTACTGCTCAGGATATATGTAGTCATATGGAAAATACACCAACAGACCATCGATGTTGAGCCTGGAATCAAACAATAGAGAAGAACATGCTGCAGACTCAGAGCAGAGACACACACATTATGTAAAGCTCAGTAAAGCAGCTACAAGGGAATAAGTAGACCTGTGTATTAAGCTAAGCTAACATGGACGTTAGCTCTCAAATGTATTGCAGATTACACAAACATACCAGGCCAACTTTGATACGATAACCTGAAAACACTGCATCTGTGAGTGCCATGTGTTGTGTTCACTTAGCCAAATGATGTCAGACAATTTAGCTAGGTATAGTCTAACTTGATGCTATCAAGCTAGCCCGAACAGTCCTGCAGGAATGTGTTTCTTTTCAGTGCTAATAAACACTCACTTCATGTTTGTAAAGCGTGTAAAGCCTCTCCTCTTCAGTCTCTATGGCTGTTTTGAAATTCTCATGTATAACTTGAAAAAACAACAAATGATGGCAGTGATGGGCCGAAGCAAACCGGAAGCAAACTATTCTTCTTCCGGTGTTCTTGTTCTTTCTGGCAGTTTTAACCATAGATAGATATAAACACTAGATGAGTCACCCGCGCTGCTGGCCAATGGAGACCGACGTTGCCACTTGGCCGCCATCTTGCCACAGGCAGTTCTCTCATTCATAACATTATGGTTTACTATTTAAATAACCATAGCTTGCTCAATTTTCAACCAATTTTCAAACGGTTTGGTTTTTTATAAACATCAAAGATGTAGTTATGATACTGCATACTTATAATCATGGACTTTCATATGAAAATAACATTAATCAGATAAAGCAATAGCTATACACGCACACACACACACACACACACAAGGTATTTATATTAAATATTTTCCGGTGTATATATTTTATTATACTGTTAATATTTAAAATAAATTATAAATAAATTATAAAATTAAAATACATTTATATTTTATATCTAAAAATCGGTCTCATGTTACCACTCTGTAAGCCAAGAGTTGTTAATTTAGCAATGCCTTAGCTTGAAGAACAGGGACACAACTAATGACAATAGCATATGTTGGTATATTATTTAGATATTCACACCTTTATCAGAAGAACCAAACCAACATAAAATGTGCTCACAGACAGACCAGTTCTGTCTCATTTATCACAATTATTTTTGACATGAGATCTTCATATCATCCTAGCTTTGTATTTAGTTTCTAGATGTGTAAACAAATCCAGAACCTTTGAAATATGTTATTGAAAAAAGACCAAGAATAATATAAACTGTACCATGTGTCCTTTTGTGTCCTTCTGTAGTCCATTTGTGGTTTGTCTCATCCCGGCTGATATATCACAAAATCCACTGTTTAAATTGTTCCCTATATTGCCCCTATGCCCCTGTAAGGTGTCCTTGGGTGTTATGAAAGGCGGCCCCCCAAAATAAATGTATTATTATTATTATTAAGAAGAAGAAGAACAACTTGGTGTGGTGTGGAGGGGATGTAGGAAGCAGGAGCAGGTGGGGAGAGATGGGGCTTCAAGGTTATTTGTTTTAAATGTGTCTTGGAGATAAGGACCAGCTGCACACAATAAAATACAGTATAACACAAAACCAATAAGACACACGGTGTCACATGGCACACCAACAATCAATCATCGTCCAGCCTCAGCTTTGGTATTCTTTCACAACCATGTTATGGGTTTACTAGACTGAGCAAACATAAACATATGTGGGGAACATAGTGCTGCGTCTCATGGAACATGAAGATGTAATAAATACATAGTAGGTGGCGATATATGCTGTCATAGGAAACAAAACCGTCCCTTCTTAGGGCGAGTTCCCACTGCCTCCTCCTCTCTTCGGGTTTGGGAAACCTTAAAAACATGAGAAAGGTAGCCAGATATATAAATTATTGTCAACATTTTCCTCCCTTATTTCCTTTAATATTAAGGGTAAGGACAAAAATACACACCGAAATTATCATATTTTTGGTATGTATGTATACTTTAAGAATAAGACAACCACACTAAGAGTAATAAAAAAGGTGTCCAAAAGAAACATTAAATAATTGTGTAAAGAAATGGTAGCAACATATTCTAAAGAGGCTGGGTCAACAACAATATTGCAATACTATTATCTCACATAGCCCCACTGATCCTGTGTAGCAGGACTTGTAATGTACATACATCCACTAAGTAATTAACGATTATCCTAATTTTAGTCATAATATTGTCATATCTTACAGGTGAAAGGTGATCCCACGGGTTCTTGTTTGCAGACAGTGGCGATTGGAGCATCCGTAGGCTGCACAAAAGTCCGGCATAGTCAGGTACTTCTGTAAACACAAAGCCAGCAAATTCCTGTATCATAATGCAAGATGTTTTTAACAAGCCAAACCACTTGGAAGAAATCATGTGTAACTTAAGTTATGTTGAAAAGAAAGAGCAGTGCTGCCTCTCCCACTGGTGTAAAGTTGCTGGGTCAACTTTTTAATACTAGGGTTGCGTTCGGATAGTTTAAAAATCAGCTCCTAAATTCTAACCCTATCTCCTATTCCTTGACCTCTGAGTGAAACGTCACGGGGTTAAGGGATAGTGGATAGGAGAATTCAAAAGGATTTAGGAGAAGAGACTGCGGTGCTTTAGAGAATCAGACTGTACTTTCACTATCCGACGTGTTTATGATGCGCCAGCGGACGTCATTTTGTGCGTCTGCTGCTTTGGGGAAACTATGGCCCAATCCCAAACCACTCCCTCGACCCTACCCCTCCGTGATGGAGTGAACTCCGTCTGTAGCCACACTCGCAGCTCAACGAGGCTCCCTCCTGTCAGATGGAGGGAGTAAATACAGCAGCAAGCTTTGGGACGGCCTCCCCTCTCTCCGGCAGAAACAGGAAGTGCCGTAACTGTATGTAACAACGGTTTCAAATCAGCATCTCTTTGACAAAAAGTGTAAATAAATAACTCAAATAAAACTCCAAACATCTTTCATTGTGTTTCAAAGCTCTTTTAGTTTTAAACCTGATGTTTATAAGCTTCTTAGTTTTTGCAACGGTCTGTAAATATACACAACTTTATAATAAAATGCACACATTTACCTTTTTCTAGACTAAACACAGGTATGATCCTAAATTAAAAACATATGAGGTTATCATGAGGTTGTTAACATCGCAGTTTATCAGTGGATGTTTGCTGGAACTACTAAACAACTTCCTGACGGACACACACAGCGTGACTCCGGTCAGGTAGAGACCGGTCTCAAGTCAGCACCGCTGGGGTCCTTCTCACTTCGGTTAAATGGATTCCTTGCGTCCCTCACTTGCGTCGTTTCCCTGCGACTAGTCCCTCCCACCAGGGAAGCATGGAGAGACGCAAGGAAACCACGAGAAGCAGGGGAATGAGTTTGAAGAGCAATGGGAAGTCCTTTCCTCCAGAGCGTCACGTGAGGCGACGTCCGTTTGTGATGACGCTGCACAGCTGATCGTCTGACCAGCTCTGTCCCCTTATTTTCACAAACACCCCCGCCTATATTAGTACACATTTACTGACACAAACATTTGTATCATCTGTTGTAGACCCAAATAAATAAAATACAATAAGAACTCATTCTTAAAAAAGATAAACGCCATTCTTAAAATGTATAAACGAACAATAGTTTGATTAATATTGATTAGAGTGCACAATAGAAATAAAAATAATTGAGAGAAGAAAAAGAGATATGTTATCTATCAAAACCCAGTTAGATTAACATTCATTGGATTGCACACTTTGTTTGTTTGTGTGGATATGTAGCAAATTAACATTTTAAATAGCACTTAATGACTGACTGAATGGAAATGACAATAAATGAAAATGTAAAACGAAAAAAGCGATCATGAAAATGTTTCCAAAAAATGAATAAAATGATTTTTGACCACTTTGTTGTTCAGATCACATATTTGTAACTAAATGAAACGTGAATTGAAACAAAACACGGTATAAAGGAGGAGTGACTCCCGTGAGGTTCATGTATTTTCTTCACTCTGCTCTCATGTCAAGAAGCACCAGATCAGTGCATGCGCTGCATCGTCCAATCAGTGAGCGATACACAGTAAGGGGCTGGGCGAGTGTCTGAGGATTTCATCGGAGGATGGTCTGGTGGTTCCTCGGTTATCGCTCCTCCATTATCGCTCCTCGGTCAAGATGGCGCAGACAAATCAACTTCCGGTGAGACCAGACCCGGCGTCATGGGCGGGCCCCATGGGGCCGGGCCCGCCCATCCAGGATTTGGGCCCGCTGTTTAAATCAGGGCTGAATACAACATTTTAATTGTTTTATTATTATGTTCAGTGGCAGCGCCAGGGTATGGCTGGGGTAGGCTACAGCCATACCAAGAAATGGCTTAGCCCCACCATGAAAAATGATGTTAAGGTAAGCAAAATAAAGTCCGCCAACTCGCGGAGTAAATTGCACAGACAGCAGTTAGTAAGATTGATTTCAGTAGCCACTTGTCTGGAAAGACTAGAAACGGTTTTGAAAACCTTTGTCACGTTGTGATCGTCTTCTCAATAGAACATCTTTGATAATGTCTTCTGGCCAATCAGAATCAAGATAACGGCGTGGTGTTGTTGCAGGAAGTCCCGCCGAAGAATGCTTTTGCTGTAGTACATCTCTATACATCGATACAACATTACGTGTTGATAGAAATCAACACGTAATGAAATCAGACCCCACGGTTTGATGATTGATAGGTGTGTGGGCTGTCTTTCATTTTGACACACAGAACAATGGGGGCTATCCACCCTTATCCACAATGTAAAGTCATTCACAGCCTCTTCCCTCTTCTCTCTGTGAGGAGCAGCAGGTTCAGCTTTCAGAACAAAGTAACAGAAAACTAAAATGGCATTCATTTTTTTAAATATGTCGTGTAGTAATAGATTTATTTATTTTTCTTCTCAAGAGAGTACCAGAATGTGTATTTTATGTTAGTATTTAAAAAAATCTCCTGGGGGACAATCCCCCCAGACCCCCCGGGACTGCAGGGGTTGGGTTTTCAGCATGTCAACTCTTTCACTTGTGGGGAAATTGCAGGATTGGCACAGCGTTACAAATGTGCCACAAAACCAACGAATGGTTTCAATTCAGATTTCCCGGGAAATGTAAGTTTCGGGGCGGGCCCGCCCTGGTAAATCAAATGCCCGCCCAGAGACGTATGTCTGCCGCCGGGTCTGGGTGAGACCGAGACCGAGGAGCGAGGAAATGAAAAATAAGAGAAGTGAGAAGGGCCCCTCTCTGTTTGAGGGCTTGATAGCCCACCCCCCCTCCACACTCGTTGCTTTGGAACAGCCCTCAATATGGCGGACCCTCCGCGTGAACGCGCAAACGGAGGGGTAGGGTGTAGGGGCGGTTTGGGAATGGGCCTATGGAAACTACAGTTTTCTATACAGCGGACTAAAACATGGATGTTTAATAAGAACGAGGGACTACTGTAAACTCATCTAGAGACTCTGCACCGTGCTCTGATGCTGTTGCTTTATGCTTTATGTGGACAACAGAGAAACATATTCTTCATGACCAAAGTTGGAATTGAAATAAAAAAGGAAAGTGAAACTTATGCTCGTCACCCTCTCCCTCCGGTCCACATTAATACAAATGATCCCAATACGTATGATTGTATGAACTATGAAAATATCTTAAAATCAATACAAATATATTTATTATAAACGTTAGTCTTTAACACCTATCACTACATCACCATTCAAACATCTTTTAAAAGTTGAACAAACCCCACACAGCTCAGTGAAATGTTGACTTTATTTGATCATTTCAGTAAAAACTAACGTTCATATTTCTCTCTTTGATTATAATACTGATGAACGTTCAAAACAAAGCACTTTGGCAACTTACCACATACGTTTTAAAAAGCTTAATAAGCACCGTAACTTTCATGATATAATTTCTCCGTCATAATCGATTGTTTCCGTGAACGGCCGACTGTTGTGTGACGCAAATGCTGCGGCTGCAAGGCATTGTGGGGCAGCATTTTCTCCTCTCCTTTAGGTAAGGGAGGTCCAGTGGTTCCTAAGCTAAAGGAGGTTATAAAGGAAGTTTGAAACCTCCTTTCCTATCATCTAGAGAATTCGAACGGCACTTATCATGGCTGCCACTGAGGGACTTCCGGGTCATTTCACTCCGTTAGGAAGGTTCCTACGCTAAATGGACTATTCGACTGCAGCCTAGGTCTCACTCACAGCCTCTTATTATTAGCCAGCTAATAAATACAACCACATACACAAAGAAAAGCTGCAATTTCAACATGTCCAAGCATCCTGTATCATAGTCATGCTAATAATGTTTATAATAAACCAAACTGTTTGTAAATCAGTCAAGAGTATTTTTGTGCAGATCACTCGCCTTACAACAGCTACCATAACGCAAATCAGAGTAACTGTTGACTGTGGCAAGATGGCGGCGGGTCAGCTACACTGGAAAATCTCCCATGAGCCATCTAGTGTTTATATATATCTATGGTTTTAATCGGGGTTTAAAAATGAACCTTACCATACGGCCACTGGTTGCTGAATAAATGACTTTATTATTTGTGGAGTTAAACCTTTATCAGATCGTCTTCTTCGAGCATGACAAAGAACTCCTCACCTGGACTCATTCATATTTTAACATGCTTTTACTTTATTGTTGTATTAGCATTTTCTTGCATTTTGCACTACTTGGCTTGCCAATATGTATATTTTTACATCTCAAAAAATATTTTATTTTAATGTAAGTATTGAATATGTTTTGCTCTGTATTAAGTAATGTGTTTGCTGTTAACCTCTTTTTGTTAATGTTCCTTGATAAGAGTAAAATATATATCTAAACCTCATAGCAGCTGACCTTTGGACAACTAACACGATTATTTCATGTTTATTTCGTTCATTTCTAAACGTATGTGCGTCACTGCATTTTGAAAGGGTTCGCAGGAAGTGGCAGTCTATAGAGGCTTCTCAACTCTTACATTTCCCCTCCTCGAGACTTAGTCCCGCCCACAGGAGATGCGAGCAGAGGACCGAGGAGGGGAACCGAGGAGAGGGGAGGGGAAGCAGCAGACGTTTAAAGAAATGAGAACTCCTCTCCTCTGAGCAGTCATATTAAAGCGACGTCCGTTCATTATTACGTGGCAACAGCTGTATCAGCTGTCGAGTGTTTTGTCATAGCGCTGTATTTTATAATCTCTGTTACATCAGCTGAACATTGTTCTCCCACATATTTACTTTGAATTCATTGAGAGTGCGGTATAATGAGACAATAACAGGCTACAGATGCGGACACACACACACACACAAATATATTTATATAAATATATACAATTTAAAGTATGAGAGCACTCTCATAATAACGTAACACAATCAGAGACTGGATATATCCCCCCCTCTCTCTGGTCGCTGACATGGGGAATTGAAATTACGGGCCAAAAGTTGTATTTACAAGTATTAAAAGTAAGCAGAGGACACCAAACCAAGTGAGACCTGTCTGTCCGCCGCATCTACGCACTGTACAACACACACCTATACTGTACCACACACACACATGCACACTGCCTACCACACACACTTACAGCTCCTAAAGCATAACCAGGCTACAGCCGTTGTGTATTTTATTATGTGAAGCACTAAATGGTCTTAGAAAAATGCTCTTTGTTTGTCGATATCTACTAAACTACAGCAAATGAAGAGAGTAATGTAGGCCTGTTATACTGAGTGATATATGTTGTACACTGCTCTGCTTTCTGCACAGACCTCACAGCTGTTCTCACTGTAAACATCGCGACGCGATTAAAGCAGTTTCTAAAATAATATCCAGAGGATGCATCCAGAGCTGTCATTGGCTGAGATAAGTCCGGCCGTGCGTCACGCCTCCTTTGTGCTTTGTTTTGAACGTTCATCAGTATTATAATCAAAAAGAAATATGAACGTTAGTTTTTACTGAAATGATCAAATAAAGTCAACATTTCACTGAGCTGTGTGGGGTTTGTTCAACTTTTAAAAGATGTTTGAATGGTGATGTAGTGATAGGTGTTAAAGACTAACGTTTATAATAAATATATTTGTATTCATTTTAAGATATTTTCATAGTTCATAAAATCATACTGGGATAATTTGTATTAATGTGGACCGAAGGGAGAGGGTGACGAGCATAAGTTTCACTTTCATTTTTTATTTCAATTCCAACTTTGGTCATGAAGAATATATTTCTCTGTTGTCCACGTTCATACATCATAAAACAACAGCATCAGAGCACGGTGCAGAGTCTCTAGATGAGTTTACAGTAGTCCCTCCTTCTTATTAAATATCCATGTTGTAGTCCGCTGTATAGAAAACTGTAGTTCCCATAGTTTCCCCAAAGCAGCAGATGCACAAAATGACGTCCGCTGGCACATCATAAACACGTGGGATAGTGAAAGTGCAGTCGGGTTCTCTAAAGCACCTCAGTCTCTTCTCCTAAATCCTTTTGAATTCTCCTATCCACTATCCCTTAACCCCGTGACGTTTCACTCAGAGGTCAATGAATAGGAGATAGGGTTAGAATTTAGGAGCTGATTTTTAAACTATCCGAATGCAACCTCGGTCCTCGGTGTGCATTTAGAGAAATGAGATATCCTTCAAAATGGCGCGCTGAAATTCATTTCCGGGTCACTACCGGAGGACCGAGGAGTCGAGGAGTCGAGGAGGGAACATTTGAGTATTGAGAAGCCTCTAATGGGTATTAGCGAAGCTGTTCTTATTATACAGCCATGGTACGCTAGCTTTACTAATTTACCTGTGCAGTTTCACACTATCGCCACAGGGGGGCGCCGTCAGACCGAAATACGAAAGGTGATCATGAGTGGAGTGGAGGATCAACTTCCTCTGACTAGAGGTCAAGGTCGAAAACGACATCTTATTAAATATAAAAGCATTGTCAGACATTAAAGTAAATTTAGCATTTTTTTTGTGGAATCAGACATCAAAATGGCTAGATTTCTACTTAGAACCTACTACTACTGCTTTTAAATGCCTTTGTCTGAATGTCTTTCATTTTTGTAAAGCACCTTGAATTGCCTTGTGTTGAATGGTGCTATATAAATAAACTTGCCTTGCCTTGCCTTACAGCATCACATGTTTCTGTGGCAAAATAATGATACTGATATTTGTGTTATATTTGTTATTAGCAATTGCAGGCAGGGATGTTGCTGCATTCCATTTGCAAAAAAGCAGAAGAAATGATAAATGTTTCTAATACTTTTGGATAAAACACTTGGAAAATCAAACATTACTTTCAAGTGAGGATTGATAAAGTAGCATGTGGTGTTATCATTGGGACTTTTTTTTTAAACTAAAGCTAACCATTAACACCCATGCTGCGTCAGAATCTGGTTTTAACACTTTTAATTTTGAAGTGTGTATTTCTTTTAACATAGTGCACATCACCACACTGATTTGTATTTATTCAGATCATTTGAAATGTATGCAGCAAACCTTTGGCAGGATCAATCCAGAACAGAAATACGTGTGATATCTCATGTCATTTTTTGTTGTCTTCATCCTTAATTGTGCATGACTTCAGACCAGTGGCGTAGCCACCATAGGGCCAGGGTGGGCCCAGGCCCACCCAGTTTACTCATTAGGCGCATTCACACCGCAGTACTTTTCCCACAAAGGTTCATGTGAACTTAGTTCATGCGAACTCTTTAGTTCTCATGAACTAAGTACAGATCACGTTCACACCGGAAAAAGTCCCTGGGGGTGGATTAGGCAAATGAAGCCGCTGACGTCACTTCTTCTTCTTCTGCTTTGGGTTTACTGGCAGGCTATAAACAACTTCACGGCGGATACTGCCGCCCAAAGTCCCCGGCCGGAAGTCCCCGGAGTTGTAAGAGGACTTCAGTAGAAGTTGCTGGGACTCCCAGCAGCTTCTACTGAAGCCTTCCGAGTAAATCGCCAGAACGCCGACACCTCCTCATCTCCACCGCTCCCATGTTTTATTTTGTGTTGCCATACGTTAGTCTCTCTGCATTTCTGCGCTGGGCTAATGCTAATGCTAATAATGCTAATGCGAGGATAATAAAATGGCGGCTTCACAAAACTTTTTGGAAGTTTTACGGGGCGTGGTTTGCAATCCGCACAGCCAATCAGAAATATAGCTCTTTTCTCACAAAAGAGCCCCTCAAAAGTCCCTGCTCTCTAGTAGGGACTTTCGAGGGGGTAAAAAGGTTCACGTGAACTAATTTTAGTACCGGCTCTTTTTGGTGTGAACGCGATAAAAGAGTTCACATGAACTAAGTTCGCATGAACCTTTGTGGGAAAAGTACCGCAGTGTGAATGCGCCTAATGGCCCACCCTGAGAAAGCTTCGGTGTCATTTTAATTTTTTTTAATTTAATTTTTTAATTTTTTTTATTATTATTATAAAAAAAATGTATTCACCAATTGAGAATATCCAAGCATTCAAAGTGAAATTCAAGTGAACAAATATCAAGTTTAATTAATGTTGTATGTGTTTTATCCTCCATTTACGGTAAAAACTGATTGTTGGTTCCGGCGCGCACCATAATAACGTGAGAGAGGCAGAGAGCTGCCTGCAAAATAAATGATGGCTCAAAGTTCACTAATGAACTTTGGTTTTTAAAAAAAAGCCAGACTCCAAGAAGAGTTGCCCTCATCTAGCAGCGATCTATACGATCATTTTCTGATAACGATGAAATAGCCCCGCCTCCCTCTCCCCACGTCTCCCTCTCCCCACCTCTCCTGCTGCTGGGCTGTCAGAAGAAAAAATGTTTTAACGGAAACTCTGCCGCACGGTTCCCTCGTCCCTTGGAAGAGGCGGAGAGGTGGGTGTTTTTCATCTGCTGGTGGACAGTCCGGAGAGATATACACAGAGTTGGGTTGTAACGGAATACATGTAACGGCGTTACGTAATCAGAATACAAAAATTAAGTGTATTCAGCTGGCGTTACATTTGAAAAACGAGTAATCTGATTACAGTTACTTTCGTAAACCTGAAGTGAATACATTTTGAAATACTTATTGGAATTATTGGTGGAAAATGTAATATTCATTACCGGTGTTGTGTCACATTATGCCTCCCCGTCATAAAATGCCCCCCCCCCCCCCAAAAAGAGGTTTCTATGAATCCCACCCTCAATAATTTTTCAGGGTATGGTTCTAGGACTGGTACCAATAAATGGAGCAAGTTTCATGAATGTCACACTTTTACTTTGTACGCATATCGTATATAATAATATGCTGACAAAGACTATGTAACATTTGTCAACATATATTTTGATTATTAGATAACAACTATGTAACATTAAACAATACATTTTAAAGCACGTTTATACAGACAGGACGTAACAATAATGATAAAAAAAAGATTTCAAAAAACAAAAACTGAAAAGGAAGTGACGAATGAATTTCGACACTTACGGAGCGAAAAGTTAGACCAGAAGAATCAAGACTATACCACTAAACAACTTTATTATTACCATTCATAAAAACCCTGAACGTTTACTTTTCGTTTTAAACATCGTTTTAAGGTGTAAACCTATGGTGTAAACGTGTCATTTAGAGGTGTAAACGTGTCATTTAGAAATGCGCGTTCCCGTGACAAGGGGGGCATTTCATGACGGGGAGGCATAATGTGACACAACACCGGCAGAACTGTGTGCACACTGCACGGCGCTGCAGCGTGTCTGTGAGGCCCCGCCCCCGCACGCAGAGAGAGAGAGATCTCTTTTAAAATATATTGAAAGTTAGAAACGGAGATAGTTAGATAAAATGTGCAAGATAACGTTTATGTAGCATTTCTTTATTATTTAGCATTTCTGTCATCATTGTCAAAATGATGACATTTATAACTGGATAAAATCAAAGTGAATGGCCTGCTGCTGCTGAATGCATGGGGCAAGTGACTGGAACAAGTTTTAAAAGTTATTACATCGTTTCAGATAATAATAATAAATAATGATAATTCATTCTATTAAGGGGCGCCTTTCAAAGCACCCAAGGACACCTTACAATTCATAACATATTCTAAGGAAAGGTTTTAAGACCGTACAAAGAATCCATTGATCTGTTTTATGTGTGGTGCAGATGAGAGAGCTGTCCAGAATGACACCAAGATGTTGTGTTTGAGTTCTTGATAAGCCATTAAACAGTAAAATACGTGTCTCCTGTTCACCAACACATACCCATCTGTTATGGAAAAAGAAAGTATTCCAAAAGTAATCTGCCACCGGTACCGGCGGGGATTGTTGTTTGCCAGAAGAAAAATCTGGCCCACCCTATTTTTTACAGGCCCACCCTAAAGTACATTTCTGCCTACGCTACTGCTTCAGACCCACCCAATAGGCGCATTCACACTGCGGTACTTTTCCCACAAAGGTTCATGCGAACTTAGTTCATGAGAACTCTTTTATCGCGTTCACACCAAAAAGAGCCGGTACTAAAATTAGTTCATGTGAACCTTTTTACCCCCTCGAAAGTCCCTGCTAGAGAGCAGGGACTTTCGAGCGGCTCTCTTGTGAGAAAAGAGCTATATTTCTGATTGGCTGGGCGGATTGCAAACCACGCCCCGTAAAACTCCCAAAATGATTTGTGAAGCCGCCATTTTATTATCCTCGCATTATCATTATTAGCATTAGCATTAGCCCAGCGCAGAAACGCAGAGAGACTAACGTATGGCAACACAAAATAAAACATGGGAGCGGTGGAGATGAGGAGGGGTCGGCGTTCTGGCGATTTACTCGGAAGGCTTCAGTAGAAGCTGCTGGGAGTCCCAGCAACTTCTACTGAAACCAGTCCCCAACTCCGGGGACTTCCGGCCGGGGACTTTGGGTGGCAGTATACGCCGTGAAGTTGTTTGTAGCCTGCCAGTAAACCCAAAGCAGAAGAAGAAGAAGTGACGTCAGCGGCTTCATTTGCCTAATCCACCCCCAGGGACTTTTTCCGGTGTGAACGGGATCTGTACTTAGTTCATGAGAACTAAAGAGTTTGCATGAACTAAGTTCGCATGAACCTTTGTGGGAAAAGTACTGCGGTGTGAATGCGCCTAATGACCTGCTATCATCTTCACATTCAGCCCAAAGTGCATGTTTGACCAAGGGGGTGTGGCTCACACTGACCCTGGTGCTTTGAAATAACGTCTTCATAACTATGACCACCTCTAAAATCATTTAGAAGCTTAAAGTACTCAAATGTTGTACTTGTGCTGTGCTGTAGTTTGAATGTTAGCTGTGATGCCCTGTGGGTGCATCAGTAGAGAGGGTGTGGCTGTTCTGTCTGTGCTGCATTGGCTCCAGTGATGACCTTGATTGCAGTAACTCAGGGCACCTGGGTCTGGTGTCCTGCAGCTATTGAGAGCCTCTCTGCTCCTCTCTGCTCCTCTCTGCTCCTTTCTGTGCTCCTCTCTGCTCCTCTCTGCTCCTCTCTGCTCCTCTCTGCTCCTCTCTGTGCTCCTCTCTGCTCCTCTCTGCTCCTCTCTGCTCCTCTCTGCTCCTCTCTGCTCCTCTCTGCTCCTCTCTGCTCCTCTGCTCCTCTCTGCTCCTCTCTGTGCTCCTCTCTGCTCCTCTCTGCTCCTCTCTGCTCCTCTGTGCTCCTCTCTGTGCTCCTCTCTGCTCCTCTCTGCTCCTCTCTGCTCCTCTCTGCTCCTCTCTGCTCCTCTCTGCTCCTCTCTGTGCTCCTCTCTCTGCTCCTCTCTGCTCTTCTCCTGCAGGCGCCCGGCTCTGATGAGTATACACAGTATTTCATTTGACTTGTTTGTGCAAATAAACACCTTTTTCTATCCGTTGACATGTTGTGTCTCCTTTTTGTTGTGGCCTTCTGAGCCAGGTCGCAACATTAACTAAGTCAAAGTACAAAAGCATTTGGATGGAAATATAGCCTTAAGTACAATTACCTAAGAATTTCACAGTACTTGGTTACATTTCTCTAGTACACTTTACAAATAAAGAATAAAGGGAGTGGCTGCCAACCATTGTTTTCATAATGAAGAAACAAAATACTGTTTTAAATTTAAATCAATTATCGATTTTTATCAGGAGACAGAGAGAAGTACTCAGACCTTGTACTTAAGTACCAAAGTGTAGGAATACTGTTATAAGTAAAAGTCCTGCATTCAAAATGTTCCTCAAGTAAAAGTAGAAAGTATTCTCATCAAAATATAGTGAAAGACAGTAAAAGTAGTCATTGTGCAGATTGGTCCATTTCAGAATAATATATATGATATGTTTTATAATGATGGATCATGAAAGTGTTCTCAAAGCTGGTGAAGGTGCAGCTAGTTAGGTAAATGTACTTACTTCCCACCTCTATCAGGCACAATAAGATCTGTGAAAATAATTGTCCATGAATCCTCAGTATATAACAATTTATTCTTACATTTACAGTCATATAGATATATATATATATATATATACAGCATAAATGACATGTGAGTAATACTGTGATATACAGACGGTGGTGCTGGAGGCCGACAGGGAGCCCCAACGTGGAGGAGGAGTGTTTTGAAAGACCAAGGTTTGAAAAGCTCTAAAAGCAGCAGAATAACATTCGATGAGTTGAACTACAATAACACGCTCTGTCCGTTTCCCTCTGATCAAGAGAAAGAAAGAAATGTTAGCGCTGCTGTTCTCACATGTCACTTTAGAAACCATTTGAACTTCTTCATCTTTTACAAGAGGAGAGTCAAATCAGGAGTTCTTCACATTTCTTCTGGCATTGAAGCATTACAGTAAACCAGTACAGATATCAATATGAATGATTCTGAAACAGGCAGCCAAGATGAATAAGGACAGAATATGGCCAGAGCATAATATGTTTGCACTTCAGCTTAGTATGACTTTAAATGTATTATTTGAGCATCTGTAGTTGTAAGACATTAGAGGCTGTGGATGAGTCCTGAGTTTTGTCCTCAGCTGCTGATTCGTCTCCACACATCTACACAGTCAGCCATTTGTTAACCATTACCAAGCAGAACATGCTCAGCATTAATCAGAGTAATAGACAATGCAATGTCGGTGGAGGCCAGTATTCCGTCCACAGAATGTGTTTGAGATCGAAGTGGACTATTATCTTCAAATGTGAATGGTTAGGAGTTTCAGCTTTGTTAAAGGCTCTTAAGGACCAGCCTTCTGCCTTGTCTGTTGTCCATCGGGCAGAAATGTCCCAACACAACAAAGTCCACCTGCTTCTCACCTTTATCAAAGAGGACATATGCTCACTTTCAGGTTCATACATTGGGTCTCTACTAAAACATATTTACAAGCTTTAATGTTCACAAAACACATCATTGTTCTCATACTGCCTGTCTGAATAAACCTGTATTCACACTGTCTGAAATGCTCCGTTGTAGCGCTTTAGCCCCCCTCCTGAGAAGTGCAGTGAGCCTGCATGGGACATGAGAAGAGGGGGACACATCTGAATAGCCTGTGTAATCCCATGTTTTCTGATGGACAACCCATACAAAACACAGACCGGGTTTCAATACTTCAGTTTGTGGGATGGCAGGCACTCCATATACCCAGATACATGTTCAAAAGCACTGTGAAGCAGTCTTCTCTCAACCCTCCGTCCAGTCTCCTTTGTTAGCATCTTTATGAAGTCTTTCAGGATGTATGTATCTGTACACAGAGTGTTCACAGCTCACAGCGGTTGTCCTCAGTCTTGTAGCGGTCCATGATGCTCAGGACATCCTCCATGATAGAGGGGCCCAGATCCAGATTCAACCCCATCAGAGAGTCTGACCTGGACACCCCCCCTGAGACGGTGAGAGGGGCCGGGCGGCAGGGGGGACTGGGCGAGTCACTGCGCTCACTCCTCAGGTCCTCATTGCTCAGGCCGGCATCAAAGTCCAGGCTGAGGCCCCGGCGACTGTCCAGGGGCCCGCAGGTCTCTGACATGGAGTCCTCAGAGGAGCCCTCCGAGAAGGACCCGGAGGAGGGGACGAGCCGGCGGACGGCAGGGGGGAGGGAGACGTCTCTGCAGGGCTCTGACGCCAGGCGGCCCACCAACCCATTCTCAAACATCTGGCTGCGGCTGTCCGAGCGGCTGTGGCCGTTAGCCTGTCTGTGGCTGGAGTCTGTGGGGGTCTGGTGGGGGTGGAAGTGGTTCTGTTGGGAAGGTGGGGAGGGGTCGTCGAGGTGGAGGCGTGGGGGTTTGGGTGGGGCCTGCTCGTGGGCGATGAACACGGGCATGGAGATGGTGGTCTTCAGCAGGCCGCTGGAGGAGTGCTGGTAGTGGAAGCCGTTGTAGGCGTAGCTGTGGGGGTCTGGGCCGTGGTCCAGGCGCTGCTCCACGCTGTGGGACCGCCCGTCCGGCCCCCCGTTCAGCCCCGACAGCATGCCCATCTTCCCCTGCAGGAAGCCCACGTCTCCAAACATGTCGCCCTCACCTTCCGGCCCCACGTGTGCGCTGTGACGCACGTCGCCCAGCGGGGGGCTGATCATGTCCCCTGAGAGCACATCCCGGAGCCTCAGCCTCTTACCCTTCTTGGGAGTTGTAGTTTTTAAGTACATTGGTGTCTTTGCTGGCATTTTGGTCAATTTGAGGTGATTCAGGGAAAATGTCTCTTTGTCTGAGAGGAGGAGAACTCTCTGTGTAGGTGAGGAGGGGGGTAAATGAACAGTTTACAAAGCAAACTCACTTTGAAGCTCCTCTGGCTTGTTCCCCTCCCAATGAGAGATCCTGTCTGTGTTGCTTTTCCAAGTGAGTATACAAATATTTCAGTCGGTAGCTATAGCAACCCCGGGTTGTGCCTCGCGCTGTCATGTGACTCCGGGGAGAGGGGAGGAGACGGAAGGTCTTGACCTCAGATCTGGTCCCAGTGTCTTTCTCTCAAACACAGAAAAGCCATATCCAGCAAACACAGGGGCCACACTCCTGTCTTTATCCCTCCTCAGACTGAAGGGTCCTGGTGGTCTGCTGTCGCCCCTCTGCTGAGCTCTTCAGAAACTTCAGGAATGTGATATGAAAATGCTGGAGATCTGAGGAGAAACAAGAGAGAAATGTGTCAGAGTGATGAAGAGAGGGAGGAAAGGGGAGATGGATGGGACGAAGGGGAAGGGAGGAGCAGGGTCTGGGGAAGAGGAGGAATGAAGGCCGGGGCACATTTACAACCTCCCTTTCAGTGAAGACATATGACGGAAAACCCTCCGGAGTGTTTGCTGAGAGGGCTCTCCCGCCCCAGAGTGTGTGACTCCAGGCCTACAGTGAGTCAGACCAGGCAGAACATTGGTCACGCATTCCCAGAGGAGCCCTCCGCTCAGTTAGTGGAAACGCAAATGACTGCATGGAAATCGTTGCTTTTAAAAGGTTTGGGCCTCTGCAACAACTTGCCTGTTATCAGTGACACATCTCAAAGTCTCTTTCCTGAGACAAACACCGTGAATTATGGGATGCCATGGGTCAGGTCTCGCCTGAGGGCTCTGTGATCTTATGATCCCATCACCATCCCAAACATTCCTCTGGTGTTTAACCCTTCAGACAAAAACAAGTGCTGGTGTTCAGAGGTTTGACATATGTGCAGTGCTTTCCTTCACAACAAGAGAGCTCGATGTTTGATGATGATGATGATGATGATGATGATGATGATGATGATGGGGAAAAAAACATTTAAAACACTTTTCCTGAGGTCTGGGTGGGAGGTGTTTGGGGGGAAATGACCTACATTTGTGTTGTATTCATGTGTCTCTGTGCACATCATGTTTCCCCAAATACAATATTACTAAAAAAGTATAATGTCTTTCTTTTTGTAGCCTGAGGAAGCATTTTGTCTTGAGGAATGTTTTAACTACATATCATAAAATAATTGTATGTATTTGTATTCTTATACAACTCTAACACAATGGTTGCTAGAATGAAGTGTGAATGCATTATCGTGTGTTACTTGATGAATGAAACAGTTATATATCAGAGTGTTGTGACGGGGTTCACGGCCACTCAGTTTATTGAGGAGATGATTATATGCACTGAGGAGTGTGTGGACTGTTTGTTAATAACAGTGTGGAGCCTCACACCGTCAAACTACCACACAGTGTCCTGTTTGTCTCTGGCAGCCTATCTTATCTAAAAACAAAACAAAAAGTAACTTTTCAAACTGATACAACTTAGACCTCAGCGTTGTCAGCTAACTGCGTTATCGTCTCAGTGGCATCTGAAGAGGTTCTGTGAAGAGCACACAGTCAGGTGACTTCACACAGATAAAGAACAACCTAATCACATCTGGTACTTAGGCACATTAACACACCACTCTGAGAAATACTTCATGATAAGTCAAAGTGCTGCAGTCAATATGTTTACTTGTAAAAATACAAAGGTTTTTATAACTCACGGTAATATAACTCACGATGCAAAAGGGCTCAATTGAGAACATTTGACTAATATCGGATTATATTTACGGATGCTTTCATTTGTTCCTCAATGTAATGTTGCAGCATGTAAAGGTGGGGCTTAAATCAATGTATGTCCTGCTACCCTCTTTTATCTTATAATAATGCAGAATCATTTGTTTATATTTGGTGAATCTGCAAAGCAACTTTTGGAATCTAACACATGTAGCGAGTCAAAAAGAACAGTAGTAGTGTTGTAGTATAAAAGTACCTCCAAGGGAATGAAGTGTGAGATCATAACAGGGAACCATGTCATCTTCTTCTCATTTCAAAATGTGTTTCAGACGTATAAAGGAGTTTGAGGTTGAGTCTCTAGAAGGACGTGCGTGTCGCCCCTGAAGCGTCTACGAGGCTGTCTTCAGATGCTGCTATGTAGGGACACACTGCCTCCAGGACAAAGTGGAATGATATAGTTCAGTCCAGGTGTTCATGTTGCTAAGCTTGTGCTTGAAATGGGACGGATTGAACATTAGTCTAATTTGCATGGGAAACAAAAAAAGTGTTCCTTAAAAAGACCACAAAACTGAGCAGCACTGATTGCATCACAGCAGAGGATGATATTACACATATACGTCGATACATCATTTCAAAGAAGACATGAAGGGAAGAGAAAAGAAAGATGGCCATGAAGTGTAGATTTACATTTCAGGTCCTTCTGATGCTTTTAAAGAAACAGACTTCACAGTAAAGGGGAACAATCAATCTGCTATTTACACAAAAGGTCAAACTACAGTTGACCAAATGACTGCCAGAGACACACGTAAAGTCCTGAGGGTGTTCTGCAGCATTCAGGTGCTAAGTAACATTCCCAGCAGGAGGTCATTAGATGAGGCTCCGTGGGGGTGGCCATGGGGGGGAGCTCCTTTCACTTCCATCCTACGATGCCTTCTATTCACTTAAACCTCAATTTTGGTTCATGGCAAAATATCTGCAAACGTTGAAGTCCCCAGCATCCTCAATGTTAGCTGCTGACACGCCTTACTATTGGTTAACATTGGAACTGCTTAGCCTCAGCATTACATTACATTACATTGCATTTAGCAGACGCTTTTGTCCAAAGCGACTTACAATAAGTACATACGACCAGGAAGACACAGCCCAGAAGAAAAACAGAATCATATAAGTACAACAGGTTTCATAGAGCCACACATTTCAAGTGCTACTCAGCTGGCTATAGATAAGCCAGTCCTATGTTAGTATATAAGTGCTTTGTCAGCTGGCTATAGATAAGCCAGTCCTATGTTAGTATATAAGTGCTTTGATAGTAATTCTATCGCTCGAAGTGGAATCTAAAGAGATGAGTTTTCAGTCTGCGCCGGAAGATGTGTAAGCTTTCTGCCGTCCTGATGTCAATGGGGAGCTCATTCCACCATCTTGGAGCCAGGATAGCAAACCCACGTGTTTTTGCTGATGGGAACTTGGGTCCACCTCGCAGCGAGGGTGCAGCGAGTCGTTTGGCTGATGCCGAGCGGAGTGCACGCGCTGGGGTGTACAGTTTAACCATGTCCTGGATGTAGGAAGGGCCAGATCCATTCGCAGCATGGTATGCAAGTACTAGTGTCTTGAAGTGGATTCTAGCAGTTACCGGGAGCCAGTGAAGGGAGCGGAGGAGCGGAGTGGGGGGGGAACATGTTGGAAGGTTGAAGACCAGACGAGCCGCTGCATTCTGGATGAGCTGCAGAGGTCGGATGGCACATGCAGGTAGACCAGCCAGGAGGGAGTTGCAGTAGTCTAGGCGTGAGATGACGAGAGCCTGGACCAGAACCTGGGTGGCTTTCTGGGTCAGCTGGGGACGAATCTTCCTGATGTTGTACAGCGTATATCTGCAGCAACGAGTTGTAGCAGCGATGTTTGCAGTGAAGGAGAGGTTGTTATCCAGGGTCACACCCAGATTCCTTGCGGCATGTTAGCATACTGGCAGTGCAAGTTACCATGCATGTAGCTCAAAGAATCTCTAGCATGGTTGTAGACACTTTATCTTTTCCTTCAGATGGTCGAGGTGAAGCTCACTGTAGCTGATTGATGATCATATGTTTAAGATGTGACATCTTAACATGCAAAGTAAACATTAACTCTAATTGTCTGAATTTCCCCCACTGAGCATAACATTAAAATGTTTGTGTTTTTGGTATTAGCTTTTACATGCTTGAGATAGGGTGAAATGTAGAAAATGTTTTGGTGAAGATTATAAATGGATTGTATTAGGTTCAGGGCTAAGACAGAAAAGGAGAACGTAAAAGTGGATGAGACTCGTATCTGGTTGTATCCATTAAAAACCCACTGACTCTGATGTGTAAGGTTCATCTCTGGAACTCACAGAACATCACAGATTGTCAATGGATTTGAAATGTGAAAGAACTTTAATCATAATGAGTCTTTCCTCTCGCCTCTCCCTCCAACCCCATGATCCCAAGAGATCTATCAAAATATCCCCTGACCTCAGAAACATCAGAGAAGATGGTTATTAACTTGTCTGCTCTATTTTTAGAGTTAACATGTATGGCGCACAAATGGAAGCAAAGGAGTGGAACAAACGGTCAAACATCTGTTAACAAACGGTCTGATGAAGGGAGGACGCAGACAGTCGGCTGCAACAAAGTCCACATAAACAACGTCACAAAAATGTACCACAACAATGCAAATGCTCGTAAAAATACCACCAGTGTAGATTTGAACCAGTCATAACTGGTTCAGAGGGTGGAGTCATATTCTGTTGAACTGATGGAGTTACAGTTTATGGGTAATCCTGAGGTAAATTGCTGTTTGACTCAGAAGGATGATGGGATGTGGGCGACCTTCCTTTGTAATGCTTTTAAGGAATAATTCATCCAAATAAGGACAGCTGAGTCATAAATCTGTCGGCTGAAGTCATGACGACGAACCCCTTTGATCACCCCTCAAAATATTGACGAGATTTCTTTGCATACAATATTTAAAAATAGTTAAGCCATGAATCAAGAATCACATTTTGCTTATTGAGAAGCCAAAGATGTTGAAATTGTATCTTCAGCATTCAGGAGGAAAAAATATGGAATGAGTTTTGCAACTTGGGATCTATTTCATTTGACATTGTACTGTACAAACAAAGCTAAATCAAGGTAGTCGTTGTTCTAGTGTAGTCATGTCGTAATCGTTTAATTGATTTATTGATTAATAGAAAAAATAATCAACGATTTGGAGGACTTAATGTTTCATTTATCAAGATAAAATTGTGAAAAATGCCAAACAGTGTTTAGTCTCAGATTTTCTGCATTTCTTTATATCATTTAAACAAAATGTCTTTGGATTGTTGACAACACAAGACATTTGAAGACGTCAATTTTAGAAGCTGTCATTAGCTATTTTGAATTGTTTGATCATTTATAGACAATACTATACAATATTTGAAAAAATAATGAAAAAAGCTGTTTGTTTCAGCCATGGTAAAAAGTATGGGTAACACTTTATATTAAGGTACACAAATTCACCATCAACTAGTTGTTCATTAACATGCATATTAGCAGTATATTGGCTCTTTATTAGTCATAATAAACACTTATTAATGCCTTATTCTGCATGACCATATTCTACAGGTAGTAGGCCATTAGTTGAGAGTTTTTCCTCAATAACCCTCTAATTGGTGCTTATTTGTTGCAAGTAAGGAAGTTGTTGTACGTGAGTTTTGGTCTTAATATGCTCCGCTCAATATGGGCCTAATAAGGCAGTAGGACCACAAGAATAGTAATTCTCCCATAATAACACTTAACAAATATGATCTATTTTTACGTAACAAGACATTAAACTATAAGTGTTAATTGTGTCTAAATAACTCAAAATGTGTGTTCTCTTAGCTTCACTTTTCTTTACTGCTGATGGTGCAATAGGCGCATTCACACTGCGGTACTTTTCCCACAAAGGTTCATGCGAACTTAGTTCATGAGAACTCTTTTATCGCGTTCACACCAAAAAGAGCCGGTACTAAAAATGGTTCATAGGCGCATTCACACCGCAGTACTTTTCCCACAAAGGTTCATGCGAACTTAGTTCATGCGAACTCTTTAGTTCGCATGAACTAAGTACAGATCGCGTTCACACCGGAAAAAGTCCTTGGGGGTGGATTAGGCAAATGAAGCCGCTGACGTCACTTCTTCTTCTTCTGCTTTGGGTTTACTGGCAGGCTACAAACAACTTAACGGCGTATACTGCCGCCCACAGTCCCCGGCCGGAAGTCCCCGGAGTTGGGGACTGGCTTCAGTAGAAGCTGCTGGGACTCCCAGCAGCTTCTACTGAAGCCTTCCGAGTAAATCGCCAGAACGCCGACACCTCCTCTTCTCCACCGCTCCCATGTTTTATTTTGTGTTGCCATAAGTTAGTCTCTCTGCGTTTCTGCGCTGGGCTAATGCTAATGCTAATAATGCTAATGCGAGGATAATAAAATGGCGGCTTCACAAAACTTTTTGGAAGTTTTACGGGGCGTGGTTTGCAATCCGCCCAGCCAATCAGAAATATAGCTCTTTTCTCACAAAAGAGCCGCTCGAAAGTCCCTGCTCTCTAGCAGGGACTTTCGAGCGGCTCTTTTGTGAGAAAAGAGCTATATTTAGTACCGGCTCTTTTTGGTGTGAACGCGATAAAAGAGTTCTCATGAACTAAGTTCGCATGAACCTTTGTGGGAAAAGTACCGCAGTGTGAATGCGCCTCATGTGAACCTTTTTACCCCCTCGAAAGTCCCTGCTAGAGAGCAGGGACTTTCGATCAGCTCTTTAGTGAGAAAAGAGCTATATTTCTGATTGGCTGGGCGGATTGCAAACCACGCCCCGTAAAACTCCCAAAAAGTTTTGTGAAGCCGCCATTTTATTATCCTCGCATTAGCATTATTAGCATTAGCATTAGCCCAGCGCAGAAACGCAGAGAGACTAACGTATGGCAACACAAAATAAAACATGGGAGCGGTGGAGAAGAGGAGGTGTCGGCGTTCTGGCGATTTACTCGGAAGGCTTCAGTCGAAGCTGCTGGGAGTCCCAGCAGCTTCGACTGAAGCCAGTCCCCAACTCCGGGGACCTCCGGCCGGGGACTGTGGGCGGCAGTATACGCCGTGAAGTTGTTTGTAGCCTGCCAGTAAACCCAAAGCAGAAGAAGAAGAAGTGACGTCAGCGGCTTCATTTGCCTAATCCTCCCCCAGGGACTTTTTCCGGTGTGAACGCGATCTGTACTTAGTTCATGAGAACTAAAGAGTTCGCATGAACTAAGTTCGCATGAACCTTTGTGGGAAAAGTACCGCAGTGTGAATGCGCCTAATGTGCCTCAGAGGAGACTCACTGACCTGACATCTGTTTCCGCTCTCAGCTCCATTGGTGCTACATGTGTCCTCTAGGTAGGACAGACAGTGAGCCCTGTCATCTTCCAGGACAGACACTAGACGGAGCATGCCACTCCTCTCATTGTTGTGATCCTCTCCTGCGTCATGCGTAATTACACACAGCAGGAGACTGTTGACAACACGCCTTTTGCTTGTCTGCTAATCCGTTTGTTTTTACCAAAAAAAAGTTAAGCTGATTTCATCTTCCATCAAACTCATCCAGATTTGGTTTGATCTATATATTATTCAAATAAAAACAGTTAAAAACTGCACAATATCTGAGAATAAGTTCATGTTCATGTAGAACACTGGTGAGGAAATGTATGATTGAGTCATCATCAGAAGCTCTGATTCATCTCTTGGCGTTAAAAAAGGGTTACTTTGTAAACAGGTTTGAGATCAGATCTCTCCCCCTGTCTCTGTTCCTCTCCAAGCTTCATTAGAATACTTTAACTAGTAATCAAACACATTACACTACAGAAACGCACAGATGAGAAATAAAACATGTTTGAATTGTCTTTCCCTCGGTTATGTGAGATGCGGCACAGCAGCCCGTCAGTTTACTCTTGCTAGGTTAGTTTGGCTATTATCATATTATCTGCAACATGGATATTAGGGGTGTTGAAAATAATCGTTTCTACAATGCATTGCGATGCGGACGTGGACGATTCGGTACCGATGCAGTGACGGAAGATAATCGGTTATAGCGTAGTAACGTTGCTTCCTGATTTTCCGGCCGCGGCTTTACTATAAAGTTTTTTTTTTTTCTGTCACTTTAATATCAAATCGGTCCGTGACGCAGAGATCAGGGAACAGACGTGACAGCGGCACAGCGGCACAGCAACACCAAACACGGAGCAGTCTGCTTTATCCACCAACACAACACCACCAGTCCAGAACCAACAGCAGAAGGACCCGCTCTGAATCACTCCGTGTCGCTGCGGCACAGGGATTTATGTTTTTCAAAAATAATCGCGTTACAATCATGTCAGGTTTTTGGTGGATTTAATTAAGTCTTGGATTGCAAAGTATGAATGTCCTCTAGCAATTTTCAGACAATATATACGTGTGTAAAGTTTGTGAAGGCAGGAGGAAAAAAGCTTTCGCGATCACCGTCTCCTCTCCGTTCCTCCAAACCCCGCCCCCTCCCTGAAAATAATGAGTGACAGGCTGATAGTGACCCGATTGAAACTTTATTATTCACTTAATCACTGAGATATAATGAAGCTAATTTAATCTCATACATTCATGGGATTTATGTAACAGTAAGACAGAGAATGTAAGTGTGCACCCACATGCAGTATTTTAGTTTGTATATGCTATTGTAAATACTCCTGTTGTCTGCTGTGTTCAGACTCAAGTCCACACAGTATCACACACAGATATAGGGAGGCTAGACCTATACAATTCATTTATTTTGGTTTATAAATTAATGTCAAGACATTTATGTTATTGATTTCTGAAGCACTTTCTAAATAATAAAAAGAGAGTTCATATGTATTTACTGCATGTATGCATTGATGAAAAATAAGCCATGTAATATAGAAAATTGAGGATGCAATGCATTGGTATGAATCGTGATGCATCGTGATGCATCGGGATATCGAATTGAATCGAATCGTTGACAGGATAATCGTAATCGAATCGAATCGTGAGACCAGTGAAGATGCGCAGCCCTAATGGATATCAGGAAGTGGTTCATGAAAGGAATATGGCAACTCAGCGCCAGATGCAGGCACATTAGAAGAAATCAGTTACGTTACCAACGAGCTAGCAAGCCAGCTAGGGACAAGGGAGGCTGGCAATCAATTCTATTTTGAAGAGAAATTGACTCTCAAGCCGGCTCTCTCACAAACTCCTGCTCTGTGTGCAAGTAGACCGCTGCACACGCTCTCTGCCTCGCTCAATCTCTCTCTCCGGCCCGTCCACACTACAGCGTCGACAGCTTCAAAAACGGTTTCCAACGCGTCTGCCCATTCACTTTGAATGGGGTGACGTCACGTTGCCTCGCTTTTCGCCGAACTGAATTGTGGGTAGCATAGCGGTCCGTCTCCGGCGTCAGAAGTTGAACAATGTTCAACTTCTGACGCCAGAGACGCTGGAGTAGCCAGCAGCGCCAGCCAATCAAATCCCGTTTCTGAAAATCTGACAGCTCTCAAGCCCTAGCCAATCAAACCGCGTCTAAACTGGGAGAGATATCCCGCCGTTCATTTCTATATTTCAAAAAAAGATGTAGGAGAAACTAATTATCGCCGTAGCAAATCACCCGGTTTTGTATGACCAGACCCTCTTCACCTACCGGGATACAAACCGGAAGAATCAGTCATGGAGGGAGGTGGCAGAGACAGTGGGTGAAACTAGTAGGTGTTCGCCTGTTTGGGGAGTTTATATATATATATATATTGCTCGCATAAAATCCCCGGGGTTTTTTGCGTTGTATGTCGGGGGCGGGAGATTCATGTGATTGGTTGTTGGTCGCGTTGCTCGAAAATGCGCTCCTCAAGTTTTCCCGCTTGCTAGCCCAAGTTGGCACAGCGTTTCAAATGTGCCACAAAACCAACCAATGGATGTAGCCTATCATAAGACCGTCAACAGCCTTATGGCAACCTAACCCCTCTCTTTCCGTAACAACAATTCACGAGCGCCTCCCTCGCCCCCCGTTGACAAATCTCGAGCGTCTAACAGCCTCCCCCCCCCCCCCCCCCCCCCCCCCTGCGAGTGGAACAAATCTGTCTCTTTCTAGTCTAATCCAGAAAAAGCAAAGCCACTTCCACTCAGGATAATAAAATGCCTTTTCTGACAGGCTTTAATAAATGTGACTCCCACAAACTTCTGTCCGCTAATAACCATGATGCACCTGGAGCTGTGGATCTGTCCTCCTTCAGATCAAACTGTCCCAGTGTGCAGCTGGACCGCACTGTGTCTCTCGGTGTCTCTCTCCCTGTCAGACAGCAGGACTCTGGCGGCCTGCCCGCTGCTGTGACCTGCTCTGGGTTTAACCCCAGGATGAGTTTATTCCTGGAGATCTGCAGGTAGTGTGAGTCACTGAGTGCGTTTCCAAAACGTGTATTATTTCCTTCATCACTGATTAGATTTGTTGGACTGCACCTGTTAAACTCTCATGAGAATGTAGATCATTTAGTGATGTTGACCCTTTCAATGCTCATCGGATGGCTGAATGAATCCTACACTGTCCCACATAAGAGCACCAAGAGAAACATCATGATCCTGCTACCTAGTGCTTCACCAGATGATACTATTTGGCTAAAACCCAGCTGGTGGTGACGTCTGTAAAAAGTGTAAAGTGAGCATGTTTGGATGTTTCTCTCCACATGTTGAAACCAAAGGGAGTGTCACGCACAGTGGAGCCATTATGTTTACAGATAAAAAGTTAGACTGGTCAGTTTTCCCTCTTTTTGTTTTTCACATAATAGAAAGCATTATGTCTATTGAACAGGTAGGCAGCTGCCAGCGACCGACCCCTCACCACGTTTAAACCCAGGGAGAAAATACCACAAAAAGCCCGAAGAATAACCTGACATTCATATTTACCTTAAGAGGGAAGCGTCGCTCCGTCTTTCCTGCGGGAATAAAATCCTCCGAGTTCAGTTTTACAATCAACCGACACAGCGCTCAGCCGGGCGGATAAGCCCCTTACCGCCGAGTATTACTGCTCTGGTGCTCTGCACGGAGAAAGTTCAACAGGGATCCGCTACTCACACACAGGAGAGTAGCCAAACAGATACTATGAGCACGGTCAGCATCCGGTTAGGAGTTTCAAAATAAGATGCTGTGGCTTGTTATGAGTTCTCAGTCATCTAACAGTAACAAACAATCCCAAGAAATGGAAATAAAGAATAAAACATAAATTCATTGGTGTCTTAAATACATTGTTGGAAGAAGTCATCATTTACTTATCAAATGTTTATACAACAGTGTATAACAATGCCATTAGCCTACAAGTGCACATCCTACAATACTAATAGTTTTAGTACCACAAACGTAATCTAGTGTAAAACTGTAGGCTACTTGAAGATTCAAAAACTACCCATAAAGCAAACACTCTGGGTTGTATTATTAATTAATATAGTATTATTCAGTTTTTATCGCAAATGAATAGGCTACATGTTCGAGCATTTTAATCTTGCTGTCCCTCAGGCTGCCGCATACACTGCCCTACTATTGAGTAGGTTAGTAATACAGGACTGCATCATATCACACTAACAATATTACATGCTTTTTTACTGATGTAAAAGTGAATATGTAACAAAGGCTATCTGATCAATATCTTCAAGTAGATAGCACAATAGATCAAATTGAGATGATGTAGAAGAGTAGAAGTATAAGATAGCAGAGAATAGAAGTGTACAAATAAATGAAAAACAAGTGTGGCAAAATGGTAATTAAGTTCAGCACTCGAATACATGCAAAAGTAACATTCCACAACTGCATAAATGAAAAAAAAACACATTCATGATTTTTAAAATATTAACAAGATGTGTTTTGCTATATTTTGAAAGAAAGAAATGCCAAGCTTCCTGTATCACTTTGGGTCAACACTTCGGACTTTACAGGCAGAGCTCCTGATAAATGAGGCTTCAGACTGATGTACACTCAGAGGTGTAAGAAGTACTCACATCTTTTACTTCATTACAAATAATATTGTATTGTAAAAAATACTTTGTTACAATTAAATTCGTAATTATTCAAAAAAGTACACAATTATTGACATCAAAATGTACAAAAGTAACAAAAGTGAAAGTACTTTCAGAATCATATAAATGAAAATAGTGGATTATGATTATGAATGTGTTTATGACAGCTGATAAAGGTGGCATCAGTCATTTAAATAACTTTGAATACTACTGCTGGATATCTTAACCAATAATGTAATGTTTATTTATTTATATTTTCTATTAGTTACAAATCTCAACCTGTAAAGAAAATGTAGTGTAGTAAAAAGGCGTTATATACCAGACAATATTGGCTGGTATAGGATAAAGTAGAATACATTGAAAAAACTTAGATAAAGTCAAAGTTACTTAAAGATTGTAAAGTACTTGAGTAAAACAGTAAACCTGTTCAATGCTCTGCAAGTGGTTTTCTGTCCATATGCACCTCATGGAGCCAATAGGAGAGCTGTTGGCCTCCTGCTGGGAGAGGGTGTGCAGATGATGAAGACTTTAATCTGATCAGCAGCAGGCAGACAGTAACCACAGTAACGGCCACACCAGTGATCCGGCACGGGTCTCCCAGCAGGCTCTGTTTATTGTTCATATGGACAACCATTTGTTCAAAGAATCATCAATCATGCAGATGACTTTAGAATAAATACATAATTGTCAGGCTGTATTGGAACCGGCAGCTTTGCAGGGTTATTGTAATGCTTTGTATAGCTGCTTTATGAGGCTGAAACTAAAAGTGCAACAGAGCAGAGCATCAACACTCTCTCTCCAAATTAAAGAATCTTTATTGGTCCGCCAACATAAAACTCTGCCAAGCAGAAAGTGTAGGGTCAGGAAATATTTCAGGCTTACAGTAAAGATATATAAAAAAAGTTGTTATTTGAATAATATTTCAATATAAAATGTTGAGTTGGCAACTGCAGCTTACAACACCTAATTACGGCTAATATCAAGATCTAAATTAAATAAAAAGTTATTGCACTAACCTCACCACTACACCAAAGTCTATAAGAATATGTTTGAAATTAACTAGTTAAATCTTTTGTATTGATTTTATTCCATTCCTTAAATATGTGTTTATTTAATATGTATATGTAGAATGAAGGGGCTAAAACATTGCACTGGTTCAAATCACCAATAAAGGAACTATGTAGCCTGGTTGCTACAGCAGCAGTATCTGGGTCAATGAAACACATTTTGTTTTCTCCACAGAGTCATAAAGTCTCTGCATTATGGGGAATAATTAGATACTTAAATGTGCCTTACAATTCCTACTGCTGGCTCAGTGGAGACCTGCTGGAGCAGAAGGTACTCTCCCCTCTCTCCTCAGGGTTGGCACTGAGCTTAATTGCAGCGAGTAATGAGGATTGAACAAATGGAGAGTGCAGACGCATCTTGTTTACGGCTCCTGCAGGACGCCTGCAAGGCAAATTAAAGCCAGTCCCTCTTCTCTCGTCCACTGGTGAGTGCTTTCTGCCCGTCAGCAAAGAAACACAGGCGTCTTTTCCGCTGAAGCAGCATCTTACAATAACACTGCAACATGTGAAAAAACATGAGATGTTACTTTTAGGGTTTAGGGTTTCTGGCTCCACTTCACTCCCAACATGCTTGAAGAAGGGAAAGAGTTAGAAGAGGTCAAACTGCAGCAACACTTTGGTTTCAAGAGCAACTTTATTTATTGAAAGAGCAACACAGTTTATGGTCTTTATCAGGAACAGACAGCACACCTTGTCAGTCATGTGTGATGGAATGTAACCAAGTAGCCCACATTTACTCAGGACGGACACATTTGGGGATCTTGTACTCTACAAGAGTTTTTTCATTTCATGTAACTTTATTCCTCCAAGCACTGAATAAAGCAAGCCTGAAAACGTCAAAACTCTTGTGTATGAAAAACAAATTTATTGTGAGAGCAACACACACACACACACACACACACACACACACACACACACACACACACACACACACACACACACACACACACACACACACACACACACACACACACACACACACAGCTGTGGTAGGAGAATCATTCTGATCTTTTACTACTACTACGGAAGACTTTTTTGAAAACGCATACGGTGCGTAAACACAAACACACTCTTTCTCTCTCTAGCTCACAGTACCACTCTCAGTCTGTAAGTGTTTGAAGCAGAATGGAATGTAAACCAGATAAGAAGAGAAGTTCATAGAGTCACTGAAAGATGAGGTTATATCAGACAGCAGGGACTGAAGTGTACACACACACACACACACACACACACACACACACACACACACACATACCATGTATACATCACTTCAGGGGACATTACATTGACTTACATGCATTTCCTGGAGACTTATCCTAACCATAACCATAACCAACACATGCCTAACCCTTACCCTTAACCTAACCCTTACCCTAAACCTAAACCTAAACCTAACCAAGTCTTCACCCTAAAATTAATGATTCCCCTCAGGGGGACCTCCATTTTGTCCCCATAAGGGAGGCGAGTCCCCACACGTGACTGTGTAAACAGATTTAGGTCCCCACAAGTATAGTAATGCTAGGCCACACACACACAGATATGACATCACCTAAGTAAATCAAGATGTAATCAGTGCAGCACGGGGTGGGTCCACATGAGAGAAGGATCTCTCTCTCGAGGCCCCATGGCAGAGCTCCAGCCCCCCAGGTGTCCCCCCCTGCTGAGACCCCCAGAGCGGTTGGCATTTGTCCAGCCCTGAGGGACAACGTTGGGGAGGTGAAGGCTTGTGTGTATTCTCTGATAGAGTTTAACCCCAAGAAGGTTGTGTAAGAAGCGAAAGAAGAAAGGGGGAGGACAGCATCTTCTTTCAGTTTGGCTATTTGCAATCTATCGGATGTATTTACAGAAAGAAGGGAAGAGATCATTTGTGCGCTCTTGGTAACATGGCACCATGTCGGTCCTGCAAAGCGACCCTGGCAGACAGAGCCAGTGTGTCCCTTGTCATTGTGAGTCATTATGCAACAGGCTCCCTCAGCCAGGTGGAATTCATTAGTCCTGAATGTAGTCTCACAGATTTCACAATAGTGAGTCAACATTGAGCAACACTCTGATGACTCACTTCCAATCTGCTTCACAGAAAGTTGACTTACTTAAAACGTAATTAATTAAACACTTTATTAACACGCTGTACTTCACTGAAGCTATACATCATTTAAAATGTCACATTTTATATAACAACGTGTTAGTACATTTTTAATTCCCATATTTACCTTATCAGAGTTTAACTCGTGTTATTTTTGTCGTTCATACTGTTAATACAATAGTTATAGTTAATTCTATAGCACCTGAATTTCCCTACAGGGAGCAATAAAGGTTAATCTTATCTCATCTTATTTCAGACCTAATTTCACGCTTCAACATTTAGATCTTGATTATAACATAACAAAGATCTCAAAATGTGAACAGTGTTAGTCAAGACAAAACATGGCTTTAATGATGGACACACGGATGGTACGATTTTTAGAATTTCTTGCAAGATTGAAATACAGTATATTCTGTTGTGCAACATGGGGATGGCCCTTGGAAGGATGATGATATCATACTGTCTGCAGCCTGGTTGGTCCTGACCCACATCTAGCCCACAGGTTCCTGCTGAGCGCGGGGTCGGATTTCCATTTCCGAGCAGTGAAAGTCATGAGCACAACTGAGACACTGAGTGACCTCACAGCCAGGAATTCCGGGAATCTGTGAGTAAATTAGCTTTCAAGTGTTTCCATTTAGTTTGCTGTGATTGAAGAAAACTGCAGAGCCTCAGGGGGGACGGCTGAGGGGGGAGAGAGGAAGGAGGAAAATAAAGTGCAGAAAGAGGGACGATAGGGAAAAAAGAAAGGTCAATAAAAGGAGCAGTGTACAAGTTGTTTTAAAAAGCCGTATCCTTTTATTTACAGTTTTTATTTGGGCATAGATATACACAAAGAACATCCAGAGAAAGAAAAGTCACTGACCAGAGAGATGAGCTCAGAGAGGAAGTGGTTTCCAGCTGTTACCCTGCATCAGAGCAGCACTGTAACCTGACTCATTCGCATGGAGCGTCCATCTGTTGACTTTTGAAGATGAATCATTTCCTTATTTATGAAATGATCATTTTCTAATGAGTGAAGAGCTGTATTTTAAAGCGAGACGTCAACTATTTTACTAAGTGAAATTGACAATTTGAGAAAGAATAATGTTTATATCAGCTTTAATAAATATTTTGTAGTCTCGACACTGTCATTTGTCATGCTATAAGAACTGTGGATACATCTTCTGATGTATGAAGTTAGAAACAACAGAAGAACAATTATTTTTTGAGAAAACATCTTTTGAAAAAGCCATTTCAAATATTAACAGTACATTTTTCAAGTTCAAGATCAAATAAAGCATTTGCTAAATAGTGTCCATTCGTAACCTTTCAAGAAAACAACACCTTTTCTTACTGTCCTTAGGTGACATGTTTCAAATTAGACAACCATCTCAGCTTCACAGCTTTTAATGTTGACCCCAGGGGATTAAGTGGCTTATCTGCTGCTGCTGGGACTGTAAATGCAGAGGACCTCTTAGATTTTCCAGCGGTGTTTCCCGGATTGAGCCGTTGGTGGAAAACAAAACAGTGAATGATGTAAGAGGGCCGAGGGCAAAATAACACAGGACACTGTAAATGTGTCAGGCCAGCCTTAAAATACTTGCTTTTAACAAAAACACTGCAAAGAGAATAACACAAACAACACCGAATCACTTCCCCTGCTGCCTTTATGGAAGGCCATCAAATGAAAGAATGCAACGGTTTAGCCATACACCAACAGAGTCAGAGATGCACAATATCAATATGTTGACCCATTCCCACCTCCCCCCTCCTCGTCCTCCTCGTCCAGGGCTGATCCTCCCACCTCTCTAGCCTCCTTCCGTTCCCACAATCTCCCCCTCCTCTCTTCTGGCCTCCCTGTCTCTCTCTCTCTCTTTCCTCTTCCTTGCCTCCCCCCTCCTCTCTGTCAAGGCTCAGGGGTCCTCCAGAGGGTCAGGGCCCCGGCCTTGCTTGGAACAAACACACAGAAATAGACAAAGGCAGAGAAAGAGAGGAAGGGACGTGGCCGGATGATCACCTCTCTACTTACCACCGAGCCTGAATCAAGTAGGAGCACAGAATATATCTGCAGAACAGAAGATGGTTTGGAATGTAGCAACTACTAGGATTTTGTCTTTACATAACAGTTTTATGGTTAAAGTAATGGTACAACACGTTGGGGGACAGTAAATCATAAGATTCATAACCCTCTCATATCTGTCTGGTAGGCTAAATGTTAGCAAACACCAGAAGCTAATTTAGCCTAGCTTAAAGACTGATAAGAGGGGAAAACAGCTAGCCTGACGCTATTTGACGGAACAAAATCCATTCGTAGTACCTTTAAAAAGAATAAATTAACATATAAATAGTTTATTTTAAAAGTAAGAAAATATAAATTTACAGGGGATTTACTGCCCCGCAACCAGCGGACACTGCACAAAGTTACTGGTCCAGACCAAAACATTGTCTGACAGAATTGTTTCTAAGCTTCATTTATTTTGTACAAATTCAGCAGGATAGGAGATAATTACGGAGCTTTGCAGGGGATAGTAGTCAGCTCAGTTATTTCCCCATGTTTCCAGTCTTTATGCTAAGCTAAATTAGCCAACGACAACTGGCGGTAGCTGCATATATCAGTAGTTATCACCAGTTGTGACACTTGTATGGTAACTGCATATCTCGTGGTATCAGTCTTCTCGTATAATTCAAGAAAGTGAACATGTGTATTACATTACATTGCATTTAGCTGACGCTTTTATCCAAAGCGACTTACAATAAGTGCGTTCGACCAACAAAATACAAACTTGAAGAAAACAGAATCATATAAGTACATCAGGTTTCATAGAGCAAAAACATTTCAAGTGCTACTCAACTGGCTTTAGGTAAGCCAGTCCTTTATTAGTATGTATTTCCCATAATGTTGAACTTTTCCTTTAAGATTTGGTTCAAGGGTTAAGGTCACTTAGTTAATGTGGTGGTGGGGGAGGCTTGTACAAACACATGTGTTTATGTGCGAGTGATTGACAGACAGATTAGACCTGGGAACCTTAACGGCCAAACTGCAGGACAAACAAACATCCAACTCATGCCTCGTTGATGCTGGAAAATGTCCAAAAGGGATAAGGTGTGTGTGTGTGTGTGTGTGTGTGTGTGTGTGTGTGTGTGTGTGTGTGTGTGTGTGTGTGTGTGTGTGTGTGTGTTTGTGTGTGTGTGTGTGTGTGTGTGTGTGTGTGCAACCCAGTCTCACGGCATTTCGTGTTATAGTCACAACAATCTATTGATTCGTGTTCACCAACATGATTTTCCCCTTTTTTTCGTGTCACACAGAACGATTTTAAAAGCAATGTATTTCTATTGGTAGCATGTCTCGTGCCTGCAACACGTATTTATGTCCGGTCGGGTCTTAGAAGACCGGAAGCTGTGTACTATGTTCTTTATATATCCTCCTGGGACCCGAGGAAAACGTGTCTTCCAATTTCCTTTTTTTTGTGATTTCCTACCTATTTAGGGTTAAAAAAACATCTTGCAATTTAGCCTTTTTTTATTCTATTTTATTTTTAAAATGTTACAGTATGTCCACTGTAGAAGACGTCGGGACCATATTAGTTTGAAAAGACAGCCAAAATTAACAGATAGACTATGTAACGTATTATAGTTATAGAGTGATATCAATACAATAATACATTCACCTTTATTTAAAACATAAATAAGTAATTGATCTGAACATTGCTGTTTATTTGGTCACTAAAAAACTAGTTTGGTTTTTGGTGAATCTTTCCAGATCTTCAAAGACTTTGTAGTCAATGTAGTGAGAAAAGTACCTCATTGACTCCAGTCGGCACGGGCTGTAGGGTGATCTTGAGTAGTTTTATGGATGTGGTCTCCATTTGACCATGCTCAGAAACAAAGCTTGCATTCCTGAGGCAATTCTCATTTTTCATGGCTCCACTTAAAATAAAAACAACATTACATTACATTACATTGCATTTAGCTGACGCTTTTATCCAAAGCGACTTACAATAAGTGTGTTCGACCAACAAAATACAACCTTAAAGAAAACAGAATCATATAAGTACATCAGGTTTCATAGAGCAAAAACATTTCAAATGCTACTCAACTGGCTTTAGGTAAGCCAGCCCTTTATTAGTATATAAGTGCTTTGTTAATAGTTCTATTGCTCGAAGTGGAGTCGAAAGAGATGAGTTTTCAGTCTGCGCCGGAAGGTGTGTAAGCTATCTGCTGTCCTGATGTCAATGGGGAGCTCATTCCACCATTTTGGAGCCAGGATAGCAAACCCACGTGTTTTTGCTGATGGGAACTTGGGTCCCCTTCGCAGCGAGGGTGCAGCGAGCCGTTTGGTTGATGCAGAGCGGAGTGCACGTGCTGGGGTGTACGGTTTAACCATGTCCTGGATGTAAGGGCCAGATCCATTCGTAGCATGGTACGCAAGTACCATTGTCTTGAAGTGGATTCTAGCAGTTACCGGAAGCCAGTGAAGGGAGCGGAGGAGCGGCGTGGTGTGGGAGAATTTAGGAAGGTTGAAGACCAGACGAGCCGCTGCATTCTGGATGAGCTGCAGAGGTCGGATGGCACATGCAGGTAGACCAGCCAGGAGGGAGTTGCAGTAGTCTAGGCGTGAGATGACGAGAGCCTGGACCAGAACCTGCGTCGCTTTCTGGGTCAGCTGGGGACGTATCCTCCTGATGTTGTAAAGCGTATATCTGCAGCAACGGGTTGTAGCAGCGATGTTTGCAGTGAAGGACAGGTTGTTATCTAGGATCACACCCAGATTCCTTGCAGTCTGAGTCGGGGAAACAACAGAGGTGCCGATGTTGATTGTTAGGTCAAGAGTGGGACAATCTTTTCCCGGAAGGAAAAGCAGTTCAGTCTTGTCAAGGTTGAGCTTGAGGTGATGAGCAGACATCCACTGAGAGATGTCAGCTAGACAAGCAGAGATGCGTGCGACGACCTGGGTCTCTGAGCGGGGAAAGGACAGAATTAGTTGGGTGTCGTCAGCGTAGCAGTGGTATGAAAAACCATGCGGGCTAATGACAGATCCGAGCGAGTTTGTGTACAAGGAGAAGAGGAGGGGACCAAGAACAGAGCCCTGAGGGACCCCTGTAGTTAATTGACAAGGGTCGGACTCCGACCCTCTCCAAGTAACCCTGTAGGTGCGGTCTTTGAGGTATGAGGTGATGAGGGAAAGTGCAGAGCCTGAAACTCCAAGTTCTTGGAGAGTGCGAAGGAGGATCTGATGATTCACCGCGTCGAATGCAGCAGACAGGTCCAGAAGGATGATGACAGAGGAGAGGGAGGCTGCTTTAGCAGTGTGCAGTTCCTCAGTGACATCAAGGAGGGCTGTTTCTGTGGAGTGACCTGCCTTGAAACCAGACTGGTGCGGATCCAGAAGGTTGTTCTGGTGGAGATAACAGGAGAGTTGTTTAAAGACAGCGCGTTCAAGTGTTTTAGACAGGAACGGGAGGAGAGAGACAGGCCTGTAGTTTATAACATCAGACAGGTTGAGAGTGGGTTTCTTTAGGAGAGGGTTTACTCTTGCCTCCTTGAGACTGTTTGGAAAGTGACCAGAAGTGAGAGAAGTGTTGATGAAATGGGTAAGAAACGGTAGAATATCAGGAGCGATAGTCTGAAGGAGGTTTGAAGGGATAGGGTAAGACAATAAGACATACGTGCTACTCTTGGCCCACAGGGGGCCATGTCTTTCTAGCTCGTCGCTATCTGTCTCTATGTATGTATCTGTGTGCTCATGGAGCCTCCTGTATCTTTCCCCCCCTTCTTCTTGACCCTCTTCTATCCAAGGTGTGAAATCCTCATCTCTCTCATCATCTGAGAGCTCAACATCTGAATCTCCCTTAACTATCTGGGACAGAAAAAGTCTGCTTCAGTTCCGTCTCCTGCAACAATGTTGAGTCATAAAGTCCATGAAGACGGTCCTTATGTCCACTAGCATGGACATTTATAAAAGGGCTGTTATTTGAAAACTTGAATTATTTGCTTTCAGAACTAATTATATAGTTCCTCACATGTTAATAAACAAGAACATATATGATTTTGCAATGTCAACTATGTTGAAGCACTTATTTTAACTGATATTATACATATGAATTATACTCTTATGTATGTAGATAGTATAAGAAATGTGCAGAATTTACGAATATGACAGTTTAATGGTGGAGGTACACACACATATTGATAGATGTCTTGTAATGCACTGTTGAGGAACCTACGACCCAAGTTTTTCATTCATTGCATAACTACATCGTAGTTGTATGATAAGTATTTATTTAATCGTTTATTTGGCACGGACAATGCCCATCTACTTCCGGTCCATGGGACCTTATTTCGGAAAAATTATGTATTGAAGTCAATGAAGAGAGAAAACTTATCTTTCAATCCCGTTTGAATTGTGCCATGAATTACACATATGATGTTCTTAAAAAATAATTTCCATGTAAAAAAAGTCACAGTTTGTCGTAAAACTGTTGAAATATAAGACTGAAAAATACGCAACTAGAAAGACTACAAATCCCAGAGTCCCGTAAGCGATGTCATAACTGATGTCACAATTGTTTTCCTCCACTAAAATAGAGATAGCTAAGATAAGATAACTTTAACAAGGTGCCTGTGTGCTTAGTACCAGGTTGTTATGTTATCATACCAGCAAGGAGTGGCTGGATCAAGTTAGCTACCTAGCTAGTAGCAAGCACGTCAGTGGTGGTTCTACAGGGTGGCACGGGGTGGCAGCTGCCATATGCCAAATGCCTTGCCACCCCAGCTGCCACCCTAGTTGGCAGCTTTGTTTTGAAAAAAAAGTTGTGGCTCATCGGACATTTATGAGAGAAAATCTCTAATGTCCAGTGCAAGTGAATGCAGCACAAGACGCAAGCCTTGTAACCCCTCCCCCGGCCCTGGAACGAGCGTGGAAATATGATTGGCGGCGATTTCATTTGAATGGGGGACAGCGCAAAACGAGAAGCATTTCGGATCCAAGTAGACGGAAGGAATGAGGTATTTGCGGTCAGTGGCGGCGCCAGGGTATGGCTGGGGTAGGCTACAGCCATACCAAGAAATGGCTTAGCCCCACCATGAAAAATGATGTTAAGGTAAGCAAAATAAAGTCCGCCAACTCGCGGAGTAAATTGGACAGACAGCAGTTAGTAAGATTGATTTCAGTAGCCACTTGTCTGGAAATACCGAAGACTAGAAACGGTTTTGAAAACTTTTGTCACGTAGTGATCGTCTTCTCAATAGAACATCTTTGATAATGTCTTCTGGCCAATCAGAATCACGATAACGGCGTGGTGTTGTTGCAGGAAGTCCCCACGGAGAATACTTCTGCTGTAGTACATCTCTACATCGATACAACATTACGTGTTGATATAAATCAACACGTAATGAAATAAGACCCCACGGTTTGATGATTGATAGGTGTGTGGGCTGTCTTTCATTTTGACACACAGAACAATGGGGGCTATCCACCCGTATCCACAATGTAAAGTCATTCACAGCCTCTTTCCTCTTCTCTCTGTGAGGAGCAGCAGGTTCAGCTTTCAGAACAAAGTAACAAACAATTAAATACCATTCATTTTTTAAATATGTCGTGTAGTAATAGATTTATTTATTTTTCTTCACAAGAGAGTACCAGAATGTGTATTTTATGTTAGTTTTTGGATTGAGACAGGGAAATAATCTAAACCTCACGCGTGGCGTTTCACTGTCAAGGGAAGCGTGTATGTAATTACATTGCAAATACTGACTTGAGCCCCACCTCTGTATGGGTTAGCCCTACCATAGATTACCCAACACAAATACTCTGGAGCCGCCACTGTTTGCGGTCTACAATGATAGAGAAGAGCCTGTCAAGTTTGGCTGTACTCAGCATTGAATCAAAACGCACCATAGCTTTATATCTTAATAAGTTTGTGAGGCGTTTTGCTGAACAAGATGGTAATCGCCACATTCAGCTGTTATAGGCATGCCAACTTGATGCTCTGCTCACGGATGAGTCGATGAGAATAATAAACTCTTAAAATGAACTTACGTGTGTATATATTTTTCTTCTTTGTGGGGTTCTGCCCCCAAATAACTGTTTCAAGTCTTGAGAAAGTCAAATAAGACGGTGTGTAAAACTTCACTGCCCAGCCAAAAGAAAGTAACCACTTTGATTTAACTAGGCCAGTAGGTAAGGGCTTTCCACTGGATAATAGCTGCAGCGATGTTTATGTTTTAGCTGAATACACGTTTTCTAACCCTAACTGATGCAGTTAGTCACTTCTTTAATGTTTGTTCTTTCTGATGTAAAGTCAAGGTTGTAACTGTTTGCAATGAAGTTGTGGGGCGCTGAACTGTTCTTTTGATTCTTTTGATGTATGATAATTACTTGTCTTTCAAATTTGAAGGAGGGTGAGCAAGCATCTTGAGGAACATTCATCATTAACTCCTCCAAAAAATATAGTTTATTTAATAATAACACTGAATATGTGAATCATAACAGTGATTGACAGCTGATAGGAATAATATGATTGTTAATATTATCATATTCATACAGACACACATCGATGAGACAGTTCATTAATGTACTTATTGCAGCAGTCTGCATAGATATGGTGCCCCTCGTATTGTTCAGTTAAAATTCATTAAATGATGTGTGCCACCTTATATTTATATGTAAGGCTTTACTGATGTGCCACAATAATGTCACTTAATGTTATTGAGTTAAAATATTAATATTATGGCTTTCCAAGTTAACATTGATTGATATGACTGTGATTAAATCAGCATATACTTCTGCCAGGGGATGCCACCCCTGAAATTCTCATGCCACCCTCTTGCCACCCCATGAATATGTTTCTAGATCCGCCCCTGAAGCACGTTAGTTAGCATTACAGCCGGCTTAGCCTTGTCATTTTTATTAGCCTTAACATGAAGTAACATTAAGTAACCCAAAATGTTGGTGACGTGTGGTGTTGTGCAAGACCAGAGATGTAGTTCATTGACCGTTTTACACAAAAAAGGTGTTACTTCACAGTTTTACGACACATTTGGCAAAATTATCTTTTAAATTGACAAACATTATGTGTAATTCGTGGCACAATTCAAACAGGATCGAAAGATAATCTTTCTCTCTCCATTGACTTCAATACATACTTTTTCCGAAATAAGGTCCCATGGAGGTCCACGGAAGGGGAGGGACTTCGCCACTCTAGAGGCCTACGTCTATTTCCGGTTATTTGAAATTCAGTTCCTGACAGACGCCAAAAAAGCCCGAGATTATAGAATCAAACAAATACATAAAAACAAGGATAATTGTGTTATTGTTGAGTAAATAACAGTGTGTTATTTAGAAAAGAATAACAAATTAGAAGGAAAGCTCTGAGTCCCATTTATTTTCCTTGCGGACGGCAAAAAAAGTTCGACATTATACGATTTTAAATTAAAAACAATAATCGTGGCTTGATATTGAGTAAGAACATGTTTTTATGAACCCCACAGCTTCCGGGATTCCAGACCCGACCGGACAAAAAAGACGTGGTGCAGGCACGTAACATAGCCTACTACCAAATACATTGCTTTTAAAATCGTTATGTGTGACACGAAAAAAAGGGGAAAATCGTGATGGTGAACATGAATCAATAGATTAAATGTTGTGACTATAACACGAAATGCCGTGAGACTGGGTATGTGTGTGTATGTGTTTGTGTGTGTATGTGTACACGTCGGCCCCTGCTCTGTGTACTAAATTGGGTGTAGGTGTGTGTTGATTATAGGGAGGATAGAAAGTGTGCATGCCTATTCTTAAATAACACCTGAGGAAGGTAAGTACAGTTGCAAGAAAAAGTATGTGAACCCTTTGGAATTACCTGGATTTCTGCATAAATTGGTCATAAAATGTGTTCTGATCTTCATCTAAGTCACAACAATAGACAAACACAGTCTGCTTAAACTAATACCACACAAACAATTATATGTTTTCATGTTTTTATTGAACACACCATGTAAACATTCACAGTGCAGGGTGGAAAAAGTATGTGAACCCCGAGGCTAAAGACTTCTTCAAGAGCTAATTGGAGTCAGGAGTCAGCCAACCTGGAGTCCAATCAATGAGACGAGATTGGAGGTGTTGGTTAAAGCTGCCCTGCCCTATAAAAAATACACACCAGTTTTGAATTTGCAATTCTTAAGAAGCATTGCCAGATGTGAACCATGCCTCGCACAAAGAGCTCTCAGAAGACCTACGATTAAGAATTGTTGACTTGCATAAAGCTGGAAAGGGTTACAGAAGTATCTCTAAAAGCCTTGATGGTCATCAGTCCACGGTAAGACACATTGTCTATGAATGGAGAAAGTTCAGCACTGTTGCTACTCTCCCTAGGAGTAGCCGTCCTGTAAGGATGACTGCAAGAGCACAGCGCAGAATGCTCAATGAGGTGAAGAAGAATCCTAGAGTGTCAGCTAGAGACTTAAAGAAATCTCTGGCACATACTAACATCTCTGTTGACAAATCTACAATACGTAAAACACTGAACAAGAATGGAGTTCATGGGAGGACACCACGGAGGAAGCCACTGCTGTCCAGAAAAAACATTGCTGCACGTTTGAAGTTTGCAAAAGAGCACCTGGATGCTCCACAGCACTACTGGCAAAATATTCTGTGGACAGATGAAACCAAAGTTGAGTTGTTTGGAAGGAACACACAACAATATGTGTGGAGAATCCAAAGGGTTCACATACTTTTTCTTGCAACTGTATACTAAATAGTTTGTTTTCATTTTTTTTAAGCATGCATGCGTTTGAGAACATGGCAGCTTTAAATTCGTCCCATGGATTGGTTCAGTCCGCTTCACAACAGGAAGTCAAGATGTTGATGTTGGGAGTCTCTGGGAACGGAGGACGACCACAGGCCTGGCACACCACAAGTTGCATCAACGTCACCGAAAATTGTTCCCCTGAGTTTCTCTAAACTGAGTCCTCCAGTGGGTAAACTTAATCTCAGTTTGAGAAACACTAGTAAAAGTAATAATAATAATAATAATAATAGCTTGGATTTATATAGCGCCTTTCAAGGGACCCAAGGTCGCTTTACAAGTCAAAAAACAAACATAACAAAACAAAAGTCAGACAGACAAAACAACAGATCGATTAGGGGCCGAAAGCCTTGGCAAACAGATGGGTCTTGAGGGCCCCTTTGAAGGCATCGAGTGTGGGGATGTTGCGAATCTCCGCAGGGAGAGCGTTCCAGAGGGTGGGGGCTGCCACGCTGAAGGCTCTGTCCCCGAAGGTTCGCAGTTTGGTGCGGGGGGTGGTAAGCAGGCCGGAGTCTGAGGACCGCAGGTTCCGCGGTGGGGCATGTGGGTGAAGGATGTCCGATAGGTACTGGGGGGCAAGGGCATGGAGGGACTTGTAGGTAAGGAGGAGGATTTTGTAGGTGATGCGGGACTTGACCGGCAACCAGTGTAGGTGGATGAGGGTGGGAGTGATGTGCTGCCAGTAGCAGCCTAATACTACAGTGTAGGAATGCAAGATGACACATTTCAGAGAGGGGGAATAATTGTTCTATATTTACACATCTTTATTATTATTCTTGCTTTACTCGTACTTATTGTTGACTCATTCTGGAAAAATATCATTCCCTTAATTCTCTAGAAATTAGAGTAGTTTTGAGCATGCTCTGTAGAGTGTTACCGTGTAGATGTCCCGATTCTTATGTCATGTGACGGTTTTAGTTTTGTGTGTCTGGTAATGGGTTTTGTTTTGCTGTTCATTCATTTCATTTCAAACCTTGATTTAGACAGATAAATCCCATTGAGAACATTGATCTCTTTTTCAAGGGAGACCTGCTCAAATAGTTCCACATGAAACATAAAAACATAAATAGAACAACAAAAGGACATCATACAGCATCATTTACATAATTATCCACATAAACAGATACCAATAGCTTCCGATTGAGTAGCATCAAACCGAGCTTTAAAAACATTTAGTGGCACCAGATTGTTCAGTTTCCATTTAATTTGCAGACTATTCCAAGACAGAGGAGCTGCGCATCTAAAAGCTGTCTTCCCTAAGACAGTCCTAGCAGTTGGCACATTTAATAAAACCACAGCATTCGATCTCAGGCAGTAGCCACTTACAATTTTCCGTGAGATCAGGGAGCAGATATAAGATGGAAGTTTCCCTAACATGGCTTTGTATATAAAAATGTACCAGTGACTGAACCTCCGTACAGTTAGTGAAAGCAAACCAGCCCTTGCATACAGGGTACAGTGATGGGTTAATGCTTTACAGTTAGTCACAAATCTCAGCGCACTGTGATACGCAGCATCTAACTTGACCAGGCAATTGGCAGGTGCATTCATATAAATCAAATCACCATAGTCCAGCACAGGTAAAAAGGTCACAGTGACTAGCCTTTTCCTGGCCTCAAGCGAGAAACAGGACTTGTTCCTGTAGAAGAAACCTAGCCTAACCCTCAGATTTTTAAGCAGGTTATTGACATGAAGTTTAAAAGTGAGACAATCATCAAGCCAGATACCAAGGTATTTGTAACAGGTAACCACTTCAAGTTTTATTCCTTGCGTAGTTACAATATCTAAAACAGGCTCTGGTGTCTTTTTAGCTTGAGAAAAGAGCATTACCTTGGTTTTCTCAACATTTAAAAGAAGCTTTAGTTCAGAGAGCTGAGTCTGAATAATGTTAAAAACATCCTGTAATTTAACACCAGCCTCCTTAATGGAGGGACCTGCACAGTACATCACGGTATCATCCGCATAAAAATGTAAAGTAGCTTCGTCCACATTTTCACCTAAACTGTTGATATATATGGAGAATAAAAGTGGACCTAAAACAGAACCTTGGGGAACACCATTAGCAATGTTTAACCACTCAGAAGACAGCCCATCAAAGTGAACACATTGGGACCTTTCAGAGAGGTAGTTCACAAACTACCCTACTGCATGGCTGGACATGCCTATACTGGCTAGCCTCTGCTTTAAAATGTGATGATCGACGGTGTCAAACGCTTTTGAAAGGTCAATAAATAGAGCTGGTTAAAAAGAGTAGTGAGAGGTGGAGCAATAAAATCTGCAGCTATCTTTAAAAAGAAAGGCTCTACGTTGTCCGGGCCAGCCGGTTTCTTAGGATCTAACTTGGTTAAAGCTTCACGAACAACATCAACAGTAAAAGGGGTAAAACTAAAAGGGTTTTCCAACACACGTTTTTCAGAGTCACATACTGTAGTGTTCACAGAAGCAGAGTTAGTGACAGAATCAATTAGAGAACCACAGGACACAAAATGCTCATTAAAGCAATTTAGCATAGTAGCCCTGTCCGATATAGTGCCAGATGCTGTGGTAATGCACGGAGGTAGCTCATTACGGATATCGCCGGTGGATAACGATTTAATGGCTTTCCAAAATTTTCCAGGATTATTCAGATTCTTTGTGGTTACTGACAGAGAGTACTTTGATTTAGCACTTTTGATTTGCGATGTGAAGCTATTTCTTAGCTGCCTAAAACGCAGCCATTCTACCTCTGAGCCTGATTTCCTAGCCTTTGCCCAGGCCTTGTTTCTATCATGAAGGAGACTGGACAGATTAGCAGAAACCCAAGGATTGTCTCGTCCCTTTACTCTAAATTTACGCAGGGGTGCATGTCTATCAATGATCTCCATAAAACCAAGATAAAAATAAGACCATGCGGTTTCTACATCAGCACACAGATCAATTTTACCACAATCAAAATCAAACAGATCATGCACAAAACCCTGCTCCACAAAATGTTTTTTGTCTCTCTTAATGATAATGCGAGGTGTAACCTTTTGGACTTTAGTGTCCCTAATTGTGGCTACAACACAGTGATCACTCAGATCATTTGCAAATACTCCCACAGATGAATATTTATGGGGAACATTAGTTAAAATGAGATCAATTAGGGAGGATTTATTAGGGGACTTAATGTTAGGGCGAGTAGGACTGTCCACAATCTGAGTAACATTTAAAGAGATTCAAAGGTTTTTAAAAATCCTCTGACACTGCAGTTAACCAGTCCCAGTTAAAATCTCCAAGTAGCACTATTTCCTTGTAGTCTAGTTGTGATAAAAGATTTGCTAGTGAAGACAAGGAGTCTTTGACAGCTGAGGGGGGTCTGTAACAACTCACTACCATGACCTGTTGACCCTTTGCCACTTCTATATTTATGGCTAAAAATTCAAATTGCTTACTGACCGATTTGGAAACTAATGTGGTTACACTGAACTTATTCTTAACATAAATGGCAACGCCACCACCTTTATTAGGCCGGTCGGTAGGATACACATTAAAACCATTTAAGGCAATGTCAGAGGCCAAAATAGATTTGTTTAGCCATGTTTCTGATAAAACAATGACGTCAGCGTCAGTTGAGCTCGCCCAGATACTGACAAAATCTAGTTTACCTAACAGACTACGCACATTCAAGTGGATGAAACCCAACCCAGACCTAGCTTTAAAATCAGCAGGAGTAGCGATCTGACTACTACTACTGGGCGGACCAGGGTTAGGTTGTACATTTCCTGACAGTAATAACAAAACAAAAAACAGGCATCTTTTCCTCTTAAACGACACACATACATTGTTATTTAATTTAGAAACACCGGAAAAGTCTGCGAGAGTGTGATTTGAGCTTAAGAAGCAGTCCTGAAGAACCATCATCGCAGGAAAACAAAAAAGACAAACATATTTTGTCGAGCAGATTGTCTGTGACAAGGCAACCGGTAATTGTTTGAGCAACACATCCGAACCTTTGCAGGGGATGCCCACTGCGGGTGGCAGAACAGACCTGAATCCAGTCGTTAGATTCCCTGGTGTGTCTGATTGTCTGATTGTGTTCACCTGTTGCCCTTGTGTTTCTCCTTTCCTGCCCGGCTGTTTCTCGTCTCGTGATTACCCCTCCCTGTATTTAGTCTTGTCTCTTCCTGTGTTCGGTGTTGGTTCATTGTTTGTCTTTCATGTTGGTCACAGTCACCTTTTGTTTGGATGCTACCTCGTGCTACAGTACCTGTTCATGGATTCATGTTTTTCAGCTTTTGTAAATAAAGCTCGCCTTCAACCCGCTTCCCTCCTCAATCTGCATTTGGGTCCTATTTTTCCCCAACCCTGACAGAATTAACCAACCAAGCATATACCCAGCAGATGATCCATTTGAAGTGGAGTTGTATTAATTGACCTACTTGCTGGCTTGCAGCTATGGTAAATGGAGGGGAGCAACCAGTGTGGAGCAAAAGAGGGCTACCAGAGGGCAACAGAGAAACCAGGGTTAGTGAAGTTCTTACCTGGCTGGATTATGGACTTCCTCCAGACATGCGTTTCCCGGCCTGCTAGCCCCAGGCATACTAGCCCCCTGCTTGCCACAGTTCCCAACATAGCTTCTTTCGAGAACGCTTTTGATGGGTCTCGTCTGGCTTTTGGAGGTCCACAGAGCCTCCAAAAGGCTCCTAAGAGAAGGAGGCCCAGGCTACCAGCCCGAGCCCCTGCAGCCATGATTCCGGCTCCAGCGCCGGCCCCTGCAGCCATGGTTTCGTGCTCCAGTGCCGGCCCACACAGCCATGGTACCGTGCTCCAGTACCATCCCACACAGCCATGGTTCCGTGTTCCGGTTCCGTGCCCAGCATCCATGGTTCCTGCTCCAGTACCGGCCCACACAGCCATGGTTCCAGCCCCAGTTCTGGCCCCAGCAGCCATGGTTCCAGCCCCAGTTCTTGCCCCAGCAGCGATGTTTCCAGCTCCAGAACTGGCCCACAAAGCCATGGATCCGTGCACCATTACCTGGCTCACACAGCCAGGGTCCAGGCTTCTGTTCCGTGCCCAACAGCCATGGTTCCGGCTCCAGAACCGGCCCCAGCAGCCATGGTTCCGGCTTCAGTACCGACCCCAGTAGCCATGGTCCCGACTCCAGTTTCGGCTCCAGTACTGACTCTCCGGCCGACGTACCAGCGTACCGGCCGACGCCAGCTCTCCGTGTCCTGTCGACGTACCGGCCGACACCAGCTCCCCGTGTCCTGTCGACGTACCGGCCGACTCCAGCACCTCGTCTCCTGTCGGCGTTCCGGCCGACTCCAGCCCCCCGTGTTCTGTCGGCGTACCGACGGTCTCAAGTCTCCTCTCGAGTCTCCTCTCCAGTCCCCTCTCCAGTCCCCTCTTGAGTCCCCTCTCCAGTCCCCTCTCCAGTCCCCTCTGAAGTTCCTTCTCAAGTCCCTTCTCTAGTCCCTATTCAAGTCCCTACTCTATGTTCTGTCCCGTTGGGGGTCCCGCCGACTACTCTTCTGCCGGGGGTCCTGCCAACCCTATGTCCTGTGCCGTTGGAGGTCCCGCCGACTACTCTTCTGCCGGGTGTGCATCGAGACCGGGTGACGACACTACCTATTGACGCAGCAACCACTGTAAGTTATATTCTTGTTTAATTAGACTTCTCCGTTTCATTTATTCTACTCTGTATAATTGTTCTGTAGTTATTGTAGCTAAAACGGCACTTTTGAGAGATTTTAAATCTCAGATCTGCTCAAAGTGAACCTGTTACACAGGTCTCAGTGGGGCACTCAACCCTGCATTACAATATAGGCAGGGACACTCTGCTGATTGCGTGAAGTACAACAGTGTGACTTACCCATCTTTCAGCTAAAAAGCACTTAAATACCGCATTTAAATTCTGAAGAACTCAGTGTGTATCGAGACCGGGTGACGACACTACCTATTGACGCAGCAACCACTGTAAGTTATATTCTTGTTTAATTAGACTTCTCTGTTTCATTTATTCTACTCTGTATAATTGTTCTGTAGTTATTGTAGCTAAAACTGTGCTTTTGAGAGATTTTAAATCTCAGATCTGCTCAAAGTGAACCTGTTAAACAGGTCTCAGTGGAGCACTCAACCCTGCATTACAATATAGGCAGGGACACTCTGCAGTCGCCCATCAGCTGTAGAGAGTTAACTAATTAGAGGGGCGTGGCCCCACAGCTGTGAGAACTCAGCAATCAGGCGTCCATTTTAGGTAGCTCTTTCCTGGAGCGTCAGCTTCAGCGTCAGACATTGGAGTCCTGCGGGAGTAAGACTGACAAAGACATTGGAGTCCTGCTGGAGTCACGAGGGTGGCAAAGAGGAGGCAAATCCTCCTCTTGAGCTAATTACCGCTGGTGTTTTATTTTATTTTATTTAGTTTTCTTGCCCCTCATGCTATAATCATGTGTATTTTCTCCATTCCTGTTCACGTGTCTTCTCGCAATCATCGCTGGCCCCGTGTATCTCCTAATCGCTATAACCAGATTCAACATCTAGTTTCAGGTGGCCTGTGGAACTGCCAGTCAGCTGTTCCTAAGGCTGACTTCATCTCTGGCTACGCCTCCCTGCAGACCCTGGATTTCCTTGCTCTCACTGAGACCTGGATTACTCAATTCAACACATCCACCCCAGCAGCTCTCTCCACAGCATATTCCTTCTCCCATACACCCAGACCCACTGGCAGAGGAGGTGGCACTGGTCTCCTGCTCTCTCCCAAATGGAGCTTTTCCCTCTTCAAGCTACCTAACTTCACTCCTTCCACCTTTGAATTCCATGCCGTCACAGTAACCCATCCTATACAATTAACCATTGTTGTTCTCTACCGTCCACCAGGCGCCTTGGGAGACTTCTTGGAGGAATTAGATAATCTCCTCTCACACATCCCTGAAACTGGCCCTTCCGCTGTACTTCTCGGAGACTTCAACCTCCAATCAGGGAAGATAGACGAACTAACATCTCTGTTAACCGCCTTTGCTTTCTCACTGTCTCCATCCCCACCAACTCATAAAGCTGGCAATGTCCTTGATCTCATATCCTCAAGGAACTGCACTACTTCTAACCTCTCTGTAAACCCGCTCCACACATCCGATCACTTCTTCATTTCATTCTCTCTACCCCTTTCCAAACATAACAAACTAATCTCTTCTCATCCTGCACCTGTCCGCTGTAACCTTCGTTCCCTCTCCCCCTCTACCTTTGCCTCATCGGTTCTCTCAGCCCTCCCTTCCTCTGACTCGTTCCAACTCCTGCCTCCAAACTCTGCTGCAGAAACTCTCCTCTCTACTCTCTCATCCTCTCTGGACTCTCTCTGTCCTCTCACATCTCGGCAGGCTCGTCAGTCCCCTCCTGCTCCCTGGCTAAATGACGCACTGCGTGCTAATAGAACCGTCCTTAGGGCAGCAGAGCGGAAACGGTGGAAATCCAGACACCGTGACGACCTCCTAACCTATCAGGCTCTCCTCTCCTCTTTCTCTGCTTCGATCTCTCAGGAAAAAGCACTTTCTTTCAAGATAAGATCCAATCTTCCTATTCCAATCCCAAAAAACTATTTTCCATCTTCTCCACCCTCTTGGACCCTCCCAAAGCCCCTCCCCCTTCCTCACTTTTGTCAAGCGACTTTGTTAACCACTTTGAAAAAAAGGTTAATGATATTCGCTCTTCTTTTTCTGACTCACCTTTACTCACCGCTGGGTCACCAGACCCTCCTTCCACCCACACACTAACCTCCTTTTCCCTCTCTCTCTCCAAGTGAGGTTCTTACCCTCATTACCTCTGCCCGCCCTACCACCTGTCCTCTGGACCCTATCCCTTCAAACCTCCTTCAGACTATCGCTCCTGATATTCTACCGTTTCTCACCAATTTCATCAACACTTCTCTAACTTCTGGTCACTTTCCAAATAGTCTTAAGGAGGCAAGAGTAAACCTTCTCCTAAAGAAACCCACTCTCAACCCGTCTGATGTTATAAACTACAGGCCTGTCTCTCTCCTCCTGTTCCTGTCTAAAACACTTGAACGCGCTGTCTTTAAACAACTCTCCTGTTATCTCCATCAGAACAACCTTCTGGATCCGCACCAGTCTGGTTTCAAGGCAGGTCACTCCACAGAAACTGCTCTCATTGCTGTCACTGAGGAACTGCACACTGCCAAAGCAGCATCCCTCTCCTTGTTGGACCTGTCTGCTGCATTCGACACGGTGAACCATCAGATCCTCCTTCGCACTCTCCAAGAACTTGGAGTTTCAGGCTCTGCACTTTCCCTCCTCACCTCATACCTCAAAGACCGTACCTACAGGGTAACTTGGAGAGGGTCCGAGTCCGACCCTTGTCAATTAACTACAGGGGTCCCTCAGGGCTCTGTTCTTGGTCCCCTCCTCTTCTCTCTGTACACAAACTCGCTCGGATCAGTCATTAGCCCGCATGGTTTTTCATACCACTGCTACGCTGACGACACCCAATTAATTCTGTCCTTTTCCCGCTCAGAGACCCAGGTCGTCGCACGCATCTCTGCTTGTCTAGCTGACATCTCTCAGTGGATGTCTGCTCATCACCTCAAGCTCAACCTTGACAAGACTGAACTGCTTTTCCTTCCGGGAAAAGATTGTCCCACTCTTGACCTGACGATCAACATCGGCACCTCTGTTGTTTCCCCAACTCAGACTGCAAGGAATCTGGGTGTGACCCTAGATAACAACCTTTCCTTCACTGCAAACATCGCTGCTACAACCCGTTGCTGCAGATACACGCTTTACAACATCAGGAAGATACGTCCCCAGCTGACCCAGAAAGCCACGCAGGTTCTGGTCCAGGCTCTCGTCACCTCACGCCTAGACTACTGCAACTCCCTCCTGGCTGGTCTAGCTGCATGTGCCATCCGACCTCTGCAGCTCATCCAGAATGCAGCGGCTCGTCTGGTCTTCAACCTTCCTGAATTTTCCCACACCACTCCGCTCCTCCGCTCCCCTCACTGGCTTCCGGTAACTGCTAGAATCCACTTCAAGACAATGGTACTTGCGTACCATGCTGCGAATGGATCTGGCCCTTCCTACATCCAGGACATGGTTAAACTGTACACCCCAGCGCGTGCACTACGCTCTGCATCAGCCAAACGACTCGCTGCACCCTCGCTGCGAGGTGGACCCAAGTTCCCATCAGCAAAAACATGTGGGTTTGCTATCCTGGCTCCAAAATGGTGGAATGAGCTCCCCATTGACATCAGGACAGCAGATAGCTTACACACCTTCCGGCGCAGACTGAAAACTCATCTCTTTTTCGACTCCACTTCGAGTGATAGAATTACTAACAATGAACTGCTAACAGAGCACTTATATACTAATAAAGGACTGGCTTATCTATAGCCAGTTGAGTAGCACTTGAAATGTTTGGCTCTATGAAACCTGATGTACTTAAAAGGTTCTGTTTTCTTCAAGGTTGTGTCTTCCTGGTCGATTGTACTTATTGTAAGTCGCTTTGGATAAAAGCGTCAGCTAAATGCAATGTAATGTGTCCTGCCAACCCTATGTCCTGTGCCGTTGGAGGTTCCGCTGGGGGTCCTGCCAACTCCATGTCCTGTCCCGTTGGGGGTCACGCCGACTACTCTTCTGCCGGGGGTCCTGCCAACCCTATGACCTGTGCCGTTGGGGGTCTAGCCGACACCTGTTACGTCGGAGGTCCTGCCAACTCCATGTCTTGTTTCATTGGGGGTCCCGCCAACCCCATGCCCTGTTTCGTTGGGGGTCCCGCCAACTACTCTTCTGCCGGGGGTCCTGCCAACCCTTTGTCCTGTGCCATTGGAGGTCCCGCCGACTACTCTTCTGCTGGAAGTCCTGCCAACCCTATGTCCTGTCCCGTTGGGTGTCCCGCCAACTACTCTTCTGCCGGGGGTCCTTCCAACCCTATGTCCTGTGCCATTGGAGGCCCCGCCGACTACTCTTCTGCCGGGGGTCCTGCCAACCCTATGTCCTGTGCCGTTGGAGGTCCCGCCGAAACGACACCTGTCCCGCCGGGGGTCTTGCCAACACCATGTCCTGTCCTGGTTGGGGTCCCACTGACACAGCCGATGTTCCGTCCAGCGTCCCGTCTACGCCTGACCCGCCAAGGGTTCCACCAGCTCCTACAGTACCTGTTCATGGATTCATGTTTTTCAGCTTTCGTAAATAAAGCTCGCCTTTGTTTCATTTTGAAACCTGCTTCCCTCCTCAATCTGCATTTGGGTCCTATTTTTCCCCAACCCTGACAGTAGATAAACATTAAGGAAATAGCATGAACACCAGCGGAGCCACAATCTAATAAATCCTCTCATATTACACTCACCGGATGTTTAATAAACTGACTTCATCTAACCAAAGAACAACATCAGAATGAAAACAAGTTACGCAAGATGAATTTTTACTGACCCATCAAAACCAAGTGGTGCAAGAGCAGCAGCAGAAACAGAGAGCAGTGTGTCATGCTGATGTGTCTGAACATATTCTGCAGGATTCCCCAGTTAAGGACGCTGAAAAACACTCAACACTGGAATGAGGACATTAACTTTTAATTCACAGATGATTGTAGATATACATATAGATATAAGGGAAGAAGGATATCTTTCTCTTCATACTGACAGAGAGTATAATATTCCTTTTGCATTTTGACTGGAGAGCACAGCATTCTTTAGTTTGTTGGCAAAGTGATCCATCAAGGAGGAGAAATGGGATCATCCCACTCTGACCAGCTCAGAGCATAAAGAGGAAAGCAGGAGGAGATATGGAAATAATTTGTTTTGATGAAAGCCTGTAGTGGGAGCATTGGACCTGAACTAAAGTAACCTCAGTACAAAGAGAAAGAAAGGAAAGGAGGGAGAGGAAAAGGACAGGACAAGGAAGGGATTATAAAGAAAGGAAAGGAGGAGTCTTCTCAGGATGAGAGCAGTGATGGCTGAAATTCCTTCAACAGGGACAGGAAGCAGGGTGTGGGGGGGGGGCTTGAAGTGTGTGTATGTTTATCTCGAGTCCATGGGAACTTGACTTTCTTTTGGCGAAAGTGAGCATGCTGTTAAATTCACAAAGCTAAATCACATTTTGCTCTTCGAAACACAACACGTTTTTCTCCTCAGCCGAGATAAGAAACATGCTTATTTAAAGAATATTCTGCATTTCTACTGAGGTGTTTTAAATGCAAACTGGAAAGCACATTGGGAATGCAAACACGTTTTATGTCAACCCAGTAAATATAGCCTCTGTGAAATATTTCCTCTTTTAATTTGTGTTTGGTGTCCATCAACTGCTGAAGGGAATACATACTGTGGACGTCTGCTCGTCTCTGCTGATCTAGAAGCATAAAGCGGATTCATCGAGTTTTTGGCTGGAAACGCAGGCGAAGAAGACCATGATGAGAGTTGCAGAAGTGAACCAAAACAGTATCTTATCATTGAGCTAAAAGCTGCTATGAAATCTTGGCAGTGTGATTGTGTGTCATTTCATCACTACAAGAGATTATTTAAAAAAAGAAGAAGCTATGTTTACATTGTTATTATACAAATATTGATCAAAGCTGCTTTTCTTCCAGCTTCATTCCCTTATTTTGATTGATACAGAAACGTTAATGCATAATTTCCCACTGTTTACAACCTGTTCACATGTCAGGATTTATGTACAGTGGTGTAAAGCAACTAATTAGATGTACTCAAGAACTGTACTTAATTACAATTCTGAGGTACTTGTACTTTACTTAAGTATTTCGTTTTTTTGTACTTCTACTCCACTACATTTCAGAGGTAAATGTACACTACATGTATTTAATACCTTTAGTTACTTCACAGATCTGGATGAATGTTGTGAAATCTAATCAAGTCTTAAATCAGACTTTAGTTCCAGCTGGAGTAAATCCACAAGCTACCCTGCAGTCTACAAAGTACTTCAGACTAGCTGCACCTTCACCAGCTTTGAGAACACTTTCATGATCAATCATTATAAAACATATCATATATATTATTCTGAAATGGACCAATCTGCACAATGACTACTTTTACTTTTGATGCTAATACTTTTCTACTTTTACTTGAGTAACATTTTGAATGCAAGACCTTTACTTGTAACAGAGTATTCCTACAGTCTGGTAATTCTACTTTTACTCAAGTACAAGATCTGAGTACTTTTTCCACCTCTGTATAAATGACTTACTATTGTTAGTTCCTTTGTTTTGGACTTCACGGTGTGTCCATCCCCTCAATAGTAAACCTTGTTTAAACAGCTTTTGGTCAGTGGCATGAATTCAAGGTTTGCTCCTACTTGCTCCAGAAGTTAACATTGCAGAAACCAGCAAGAGTAAACTACATTTTACCGAAACACTCCCCAACTTTTCCAACTCTTTTCCAATGAAAATAGCTATCAGCATCTGATTCAAATATTCGCTAAAAGTCATAATGTTGGCACAACTCCCCCAAAGTTATTGTTATGAACGTGAGTGCAGGTGGACAGTAATGGACGGACTTATTAAAGTCCCACTTTCTTTCATTGATTGCTGTTAGGAACTTAAAAGCCTTTCAACATATATAACAACACGTTTAATTCTCATCAAATATTTATCTGGTGTAAAATGACATGTTAATGTTGCTTTGATAGGAAAAGATTGAGGTGTTTTCTGTAAAATGGCATGAGGGAAAACAGCCACACATGCAGTCAGACAACAGGCACACACACTGAATTGTGTGAGCTTCAGCACAACAGCACAGAATTATAGGAATACATCATGTGTGTACACACACACACACACACACACACACACACACACACACACACACACACACACACACACACACACACACACACACACACACACACACACACACACACACACACACACACACACACACACACACACACACACACACACACACACACACACACACACACACACACACACACACACACACACACCACACACACACACACACACACACACACACACACACACACACACACACACACACACACACACACACACACACACACACAGGCACTGCAAGCATGTGGCTGCCACAAAGGGCCCTGTCACATGTGGAGCAGATACCAACAGAGTGATGTCAGTTTGTTCTTCTCAACCTCAGACTGCCGATCTATTCATCAGAGCTGCAGCTGAAGGCCACGCTGAACACTGACCAGAGGCTTTCTCTATCCCAGATCCTCAGGGTCAGTCAACTCCCATTTATGGGTCTCAGGCAGCAAACAATCATTTGTTCTCTGGATCAGGATGACGTGGGAGGTTCTGTAAAACTGCATCAACCCCAAGCTCACCAAATACTTACAATTAGGAACCATTAGAACACTCAAAATGCAAATAATACAACATCAAAAGTTATTCTATCCATGTGCATACACTTTAAATGTACTGTTTACAATGATCTTAGAATATAGAACCTTTTTTTTCTTTCTTTGCCAATAATCAGAATCAGAAACAGGTTTATTTCCAAGTAGGTTAACACATACGAGGAATGTGTCTTTGTGTTTTTGTTGAATACATAAACTATACTAATACAGTTTTAAACTATATAAATATATATACAGTATATAATATTAAAATATAGCAATATTTGCATTGAATATGGATGAAGTATAGGTATACCTGTAAAAATAAAATACGTGCAGTAACAATGTGCAGGACTGACAGTGTTAGGATGAACACGATATTGTTTGCATAGTGTGCATTAATGTAGTGCATAGAGTCTATGATGTGGTTGGTCTTTGTTGTAAACACCTCTCAGTGTACTTTGAAGCACTGGTTCAAGTTGATACAGTAAAAGAAGACAATGAAACAAGAAGGAGAGGATTGGGAGTTTATTTGACTAACGTGGGCTTGCCTCTTATTATGTTACTCTACTCATTTTATATAGCATTTATCTGCACTGTCCCCTTTGCTGGTACACTGTTAATATCCCCACTGTGGGACAGATGATCCATTTCTGATTCTGAATCTGTGGACCTGCGCGTTATGGACAAACTATGATCAGGTGATCAGAGGATAATCTTCTGAGAAGTCAGGAAATAACTTTTAAAAACTGAGATCCATTTCAAAGTCAAACTGTGTTCACAGTTTGCAGGAATCATCTGAACATGGTCCTTGGTTGGTAAGGTTCTTAAGACTTTCACATCTGAAGACGTGCCTTGTAAAACAAGAATTGATCATAATGTGATTGATTTGATGTAGAGTGTGGATGCTTGCATGGTAACAGCAAACTGTGTATCTTTCCCCGAAGATAACAGCTGACCCTGAAGTGTTGTGCAGACAGGCTGTGCTGAGGTCATCACTTTGTTTTCACTGATGCTTGATTATTGCAGACAAAGGGATATAAAAACAAGCTGATGTTTCTAAATCTGATAAGATAAGAGTATGTAACAGTTGAAAGCACAACCTAAATCAGAGCCGACTGAAACACATCTTATTAATGAACAACTTCAGCCACAAAATATTGCCCTGATGGATACAACTGTAACGACCTGGCGTGCATACATGAGATTATTTGAGTAAATTATAAACATTTTTAAGAGTTTTACCTCCTCAAAGCAAATGGATCTGGTCCATTCAAACTATAAAATGAAATGTAAGTTAGACAGACTGCTTCGCCAAAAGATGTAATTGGTCCGGTGTACATTTCTGAATGAGTAAAGGTTATATTGCCATTCAAAAAAGTAATCAGGTTACATGACACAGCAAAACAGCTGACATTTGAGGTCATCTCCAGCTACACGCACTGATATAACTTCTATCAAGGCATAACACAGTGATGTGTGTGCTGCCTAATCTGCTGGGATGTCAGCTCCAGCACACACAGTTCAGAACAGAATGATAAATAATCCTAAATATGATTTGATACAGGAACAAAGCAGTGTGAGATATTTTTCAGCAAACCGATGATGCAGTTTCACTGGATTTGAAGGTCAGTCTGGCAGTTATGTTGGAGTGAAGTCTCAGCTTGTCTGTAATAAGACAAAGACGGGAATCAACAGTTGTACATTTTTCAGACGCTCTTATCTGGAGCAGTTTACATGAAGTAACTCTCAGTCAGACAGACAGACTCCCAGTTCGGACAGCGTGGGCGCCAGGGAGAAAAAAAAACTATGACAGGAAACACTGTGGGCTTTTATTTGATGTTTGATGCAGATGAGATGAGCGGCTGTTAAATGCTGTTTAATTATTTACGAGCAAAGACGGCCTATAGTAATAATTTCCAGTCCTCAGGGTGGAATACATCTCCATTATATCCTTAAACCCGTCATTTGTTAAGCAATGATTCCCAGCCAGATGAGTCAGACAGACACATCATTTAAATAGAGGCTAAATCCCATTCATTAACATTGGTATTCTCACATGACTTCCCCACAAACGCAGCCGACAGGCGACAATCTCCAAATCCCAGCTGAAGTCTTCCTCTAAGAGGATCACTTCTTCTAAATATACCCTCAGCACAGGTAGCCTCCCGGACAGGAGCTAAGCAGATTATGATGCCGTGAACACGCTGGACTCCAGGGAACACCGGGAGTGAAACAGGGAAGTCAAGCAACGCTTCACATCATTGCTTAACATTGCCCAGCAAGCACACGTTTCCCAATGTTACATGTATTGGCATGCTTTAATTGTTATCTACAATTGAGTCTACAATGTAATGTATTTTACTGGAGAAACTAAAGTATAACATACAGTGTATTAAAAGTATAACAATAAACTGAACATTTATTTTTTAAGTTAATCGTTTGGCTATAGTTATCTGGGGGGGGGGGGGGGGGACACTTGGGAGATGACAGGAAGTGACGGGAAAGACGTGCAACAAAGGACCCACCTGTTTGTTTTAAAATGTGACAAGAATATGAAATAATAAATAAATACAGCTGTCGGACGGCCAGAAGTTGTCCTATTTGTTGAGAGTAATCATACTAATGTGTCGGATTTAAAATGATAATTATTAAATATATATAATAAATATTTCCACACGTTGAAATACAGTGGGGTGGTGTACATACTAAACCTCAGCACTTGGACACACTTTGATCTTCAGTATAGTTCCTGAACGTTCCTGTCCCATTGTGCTGTGCTCCTTTTTATGGCTTTGTTTTAATATACTGTTTTTATGTTCTATTGTCTATTTTATTCGGGGGTTTTTATTGTGTTGTTTTAGCTCTCTGTTTTCATGTATTGCAGTAGCCTCCCACGGGCACTATCTTTTTTGTTCCTGTCCTTTGCAAAGCCTCCATGGAGGAGAATGACAATACACGTTACCTGTTCAAATGTCATACGTTAATAAAAGCACATGTTGTTCCTGATGATTTAGGTGCTCAAAGTGATTGAAGTAAACCATTAGAACATGATGGTGAACCCGCCCAGAGCTCCAGTCCAAACATGGTCACATTTGAGTCAAAGAAACTATTACTCATATGACATGTTCACCGATGTTCTGATGGTTGCACAGTACAGGAATCCACCGACTGCAGGTATATTACAGATGTCTGTGGAAAAGGAAGTGATTCATTCAGGTGCACAGTATCAGTGCTGGAGGGTAACTATTACCAGAGGTGGGAAGAGCTAAGTACATTTACTCAAGTACTGTACATAAGTACAATTTGGAGATACTTGTACTTTACTTGAGTATTTTCATTTTATGCTACTTTGTACTTCTACTTCACTACAATTCAGAGGCAAATTGTGTACTTTTACTCACTACATGTATTTAATACCTTTGACTTCACAGATCTGGATGAATGATGTGAAATATAACCAAGTGTTAAATCAGACTTTAGTTCCACCTGGAGTAAATCCACCAGCTACCCTGCAGTCTACAAAGCCATTCAAACTAGCTGCACCTTCACCAGCTTTGAGAACACTTTCATGATCAATCATTATAAAACATATCATATATATTATTCTGAAATGGACCAATCTGCACAACGACTACTTTTACTGTCTTTCACTATATTTTGATGAGAATACTTTTCTACTTTCACTTGAACAACATTTTGAATGCAGGACTTTTACTTATAACACTTCTACTTTTACTCAAGTACATGATCTGAGTACTCCTCCCACCTATGCTAATAACATTAACTCATGAACTGTATTAAAGTAAAAATGTGAGGTTCTTTACTTGAGTATTTACATGTTTTGCTATTTTATACTTCTACTCTTCAAAAAGTCATAGGTAATTATTGTACTGTATTGTATTCAACTACATTCTTAAGACAGCTTCACAGTTACTTTTCAGATGAATATGTTTTTACAAAGAACAATGCATGGCTTAACGAAGTTCATGTTGACAGAGGATACTTCATTTCCTATGCAGGCTCGATTGGACTCCTTTGTTTACTTCAATAACAGTGACAACGCTATGTAACACTCATGCTTCTATTGGCTAGCCCTCCAACAAAATTGTACAGATAGGGTTTGACATCTCTAACAGAGCCGGCCAGCTAACCAATCGGAGCAGACTGGGCTCTGGTTTCAGACAGAGGGTGAAAAGAGGTGCTGCAGCACATCAGCAGGAGAGGACTCTTTAAAGTAGAGACACTACATACTGATATACACCTGAACATCAGCAGGAGAGGACTCTTTAAAGTAGAGACACTACATACTGATATACACCTGAACATCAGCAGGAGAGGACTCTTTAAAGTAGAGAACACTACATACTGATATACACCTGAACATCAGCAGGAGAGGACTCTTTAAAGTAGAGACACTACATACTGATATACACCTGAACATCAGCAGGAGAGGACTCTTTAAAGTAGAGACACTACATACTGATATACACCTGAACATCAGCAGGAGAGGACTCTTTAAAGTAGAGACACTACATACTGATATACACCTGAACATCAGCAGGAGAGGACTCTTTAAAGTAGAGACACTACATACTGATATACACCTGCAAATTAGCAGGAGAGGACTCTTTAAAGCAGAGACACTACATACTGATATACACCTGAACATCAGCAGGAGAGGACTCTTTAAAGTAGAGACACTACATACTGATATACACCTGAACATCAGCAGGAGAGGACTCTTTAAAGTAGAGACACTACATACTGACATACACCTGAACATCAGCAGGAGAGGACTCTTTAAAGTAGAGACACTACATACTGATATACACCTGAACATCAGCAGGAGAGGACTCTTTAAAGTAGAGACACTACATACTGATATACACCTGAACATCAGCAGGAGAGGACTATTTAAAGTAGAGACACTACATACTGATATACACCTGAACATCAGCAGGAGAGGACTCTTTAAAGTAGAGACACTACATACTGATATACACCTGAACATCAGCAGGAGAGGACTCCTTAAAGTAGAGACACAACATACTGATATACACCTGAACATCAGCAGGAGAGGACTCTTTAAAGTAGAGACACTACATACTGATATACACCTGAACATCAGCAGGAGAGGACTCTTTAAAGTAGAGACACTACATACTGACATACACCTGAACATCAGCAGGAGAGGACTCTTTAAAGTAGAGACACTACATACTGATATACACCTGAACATCAGCAGGAGAGGACTCTTTAAAGTAGAGACACTACATACTGATATACACCTGAACATCAGCAGGAGAGGACTCTTTAAAGTAGAGACACTACATACTGATATACACCTGAACATCAGCAGGAGAGGACTCTTTAAAGTAGAGACACTACATACTGATATACACCTGAGCATCAGCAGGAGAGGACTCTTTAAAGTAGAGACACTACATACTGACATACACCTGAACATCAGCAGAATAGGGCCCCTTTAAGCATATTTATATCTTTGATTTGGAAGATGTTGTTGCAGAAATTGAATTTCGTTCTCATAAAATAGTCATGCTAAACAATATTTTGCAGAATCCACGAGGAGTACCAGTTTTTCTGAAGGTCAGCAGAGGGGCAACATGTAGCTAGATGAGCTGGCAGCTCAGAGCGTGTGTGTGTGTGTGTGTGTGTGTGTGTGTGTGATAGGAAACCTTTGAGGTACTGGATGAATAGTTTGTCTTCCTGGAGCCAGTGTTGCAGGATGGGAGGGGAACAGGAAGTGAGTCACTAAAGGATCGGAGCTCACCAGGAAACAGGCTGCGTGCTGCTGGGGGCCCGATCCAAGAGCCCCTGGAGCCTAAAGATAGAAAGGAACATTATCAGGAAAAGTGACAGCAACACAGTTAGTGATAAATGATGGGATTTAGGATTTTGGGTCAAAGGCGTTTCTCGATTTATTTCCAGAACAGGGAAAGAAAATGTAAATAGTCAAAGGAAGGAAAGGTCAGTTCACTGACCACCGCGTCAAACCCCCCAATGCTCCTGATTTGCTAAACTTCACCCGTCTGCTTCTTTTAGTAGCTTAAAATAACCATTTATGGTGGACAAATAAATGTTAAACAATACCATTCAAACTGGATCTTTTAAATGACATGGGAACAAAGTCAATCAAAAGGGTCTTTTTTTACCCTCTTATGCTGAAAGACATGGAAACTTCTGCATATTTAGCCCCGTCTGCTGTCAACACCCTACAGACATAACAGAATTAGAAGTGTATAGACACATCAGCGTCCATGTGGCTTTGTGATGAGTTGTATGGATGGAGAAAAAAAGGCAATCTTTATTTGGAAGTAGCAAAACGGCTCTTTAAATATATAAACACAAAAAATAAATACACAGAACAGAGTTTTTAGTGGTTGATCATGTATCAACTTTATTTAAATACTTTAACAACCTCACCTACAGTGTACAGTTAGAAAAGGCCACTCCTTCAAAGAGAAGGTACTGGTCAATGTACATAGCAAGGAAGAAAGAAAACAAACAAACAACAAAGCTGTTAAAGGAAAGAACAAATCAACAGTAACTTCCACGCTCGTATATCTGCAACTCTTCCTCTTTACACAAAGGGAGACAAAGTCAATCTTTACACACAAAACCAAATAAAAAAATACATTTCCCCTCTCTTCATACGGTGACATGGCGTCACACTGAGGGGAGCGGCAATCACAGACTCCGAACATATAAAATGATTCAGTTATAAATGTCAAGTGAGGAAGTAAATGTATCTAAGTATAAAAAAATAAATTAAAATGATCAACATTTATACATAAGACGGTTAATCCTGGCACCTTGTGGAAGTCAGAAAACACTTCTAAAGGCTCCTCTAGTGACCCCCCCCCAATACATACACTGCACCTGACCTCACTGTGTTTATGGTGAAAGGAAACTGTAAAAGGAGAGACATTTTTAACACTCATCCAAACGGTGAATCCATCCCTCCCGAACATTTCCCCCATGAAGTGGGCACCTCTTTATCTGCAGCCTGACAGAGAGCCATGTCGTAACACAGGCTGAGTTAAGGTCTGCTGTGTTTAGGCAGAGCCCGTACACAGATCAATGCAAGATCCATGCATTCATAACATGCAGGTCCAAGTCCAGTTTCTGATTGTCACACTGTCAGCAGACACTAAAGCTAAACACTTACAAAGTGATGCTGCAAGCGGGCAAATCATTCTATTCCAATAAGCACTCAGAAATCTACAGCTGTGTCCTGTGTGCTTCTTTCCATTCCAAACAAATACAACCAAAAGCTAAAGGCTAGAAGGTGAATCAAAGTGTCCTATTATCCAACAGAGGCTGACCAATGATGGGTTGAACCTTTGGAAACCCCTTTTGGGCACCATCATGCCGCTCTACTGATGATCTTATCCGTCTCTTCTACCTTAAAGCTACAGAATCTCTTCTCACCCTGGAGCAAAAGGACTGATCAAAGTCAAACTAAGAGAAAGGAACGACAGTAGTGGTTATAGAGGCGCTCACTTCATGTACCCGCAGTTACCTATTTTAGGTCAAAGCTAAACACCTGAAAATGAACAGAATATGAGCGGCTAAAGGAGCTACAGACATTTAAAAACATGAATCACAGCCTTCAGAGGACACAGACTGACAGTGCAAAGAAGTAGAAAAATAAATACCAAAAAAAAACTGAATATAGATTTAGGTATTTGCAAATGTTTCTGTGACATGGTGGGTCAGACGGAAAGAATGAAAGCAGAGAGAAGGGTGCAAAGGCAGGGGATACAGGGTCACTGGTTTCTTACGGGGACAGGGATGAGTCGCTCAGTGCCATTCATTTAGTTACACCACAAATGAGCAATTTGTTGAAACTAATTCAGAAGTATCCTTTTTTTCTTCTGTTGCCAAAAGCATCATCAACATTGACTGTTCACAAACGGCAGACAAACATGTCGACCAGTTTAAAGGTGAGGAGGAAGGAAACAGACGTGAAGCTAAAACGTTCATTAATATAAATGTGTGTTTGTCTTAAATAACTGTTTTGATAAAGCATTGAGAAGAGAATACATTTATTTATACATCAATACGTTTGTTTAAAATAGAGCTTTAGAGATTTAAATTTAAACCTTTTCCATAACGCAGGAGTCTTTTTATAGAATATGAATCTGCAACACTGCGGTTAAATGTGTGCGTGTGTGTCAGAGTGTGTGAGTGTGCATGAAACACATCAGTTTGTTCACAGTCTTACAGGCAGCTGCCTCAGTGCGCTTCTCTTTCTCTTTACAGTTCGGTGTTGAGAAATGTTAAAACAAGCCATCCGCCCACATCAAGATGGGGGTTAGGGTTCAGCGGTGGGGGGGGGGGGGTCACTGGCAGAAGGGCGAGGCAGTGGGGTCGAAGCCCTTGAACACGTCCTTCAGCGAGGCCTTGTCCTGCTCCGCGGTGCTCTGCTCCACCTGCACCGGGCTGCTCCCCCCGAACGGGCTCCCCGTCCCGCCGGGTTTGGCCGCCTGCTTCACCGCGCCAAATAAAGTGGACACTGGGAGGTTGTGGACCCCCGCGGGCCCCTGATCCCCAGAAGCTCCTGGAGGCCCCTGCCCTGCTGCGGCTGCAGGACCCCCCTGTGCTGTGGAGTTGGGCGAGGGTGCGGGTTTGGGCCGGGGCCGGTTGTAGCTGTTGTATCGGTCGGTTCCTTGCTCGACACTTTTTTCCGGCTCTGGTTGGTCCAGAGCTGACTTCCGGACAAACAGGGGCTCCTTGGACTTGGGTTTAGCCGCGGGGGGGTCGCTGGGTTTGGACTCCACGCTGGCTGAGTTGGGGGAGTTGTTGGAGCCGCTGCCGGCTCCGGGGCTACCTGGTTTGTTAGTCCTTGGGTCATACAGACTGATGTTGCTCAGCACGCTGGCTCCCCCTGCTGGCCCGGCCCCCACACCGCGGCCTACCCCACCTGAGGAGAACATCCTGGGGTCATAGGGGGCGATGGGAGGGGTGGAGGAGCTCGATGGTGGTGCTGGAGAGGCAGAGGGTACAGGGGGGGGCAGGGGCTCAGAGGGTTGCTTCAGAGCCGACTTCTGAGGCTGGAGGCGGGGATCCGAGGGGCCTTTTCGGGACATACGGGGGTCGACTGGCTTTTCTACGGGTGGGGGAGGCATGGATGGAGGTGGCCCCAGGAGCGACATAGGGGGAATAGGGGGGGGTAGGAGAGGAGGGGAAGGAGTTTGGGATGGGCTGGAGTTGACAGTCTTCAGGATACGAGACAACAGCTCAAAGTCTGGGAGGGTGGAGGAAGAGGAGGGGGCAGGGGGGTCCAGGGAGGAGGGAGGGGGGTGAGGGTGAAGGGGAGGAGGATGTGAGTGAGAGAGCGACGGTTGGAGCGGCGGCTGAGAGCGGGTTGGACGTGGTTCTATGGAGGAGACGGGAGGGATGCCGGGGGGGAGTGGGAGGAGGTCGTGCTTTGGGGCCGGGAGGGGAAGGAGGTCCTCCGGAGACCAGGTGATGGTCTTGATGAAGGCTGGCATGTGGAGCACAATGTCCTTCTTGATGTGGCTGAACTGCTGCAGCTGTGAGCGGGGGTCTCTGAGAGCCATGCCCATGAGGGGGTCCAGAGGGATGGGGACCGGCTTGTCTCGTAGGACCCGCTCCGTCTCCTCCTCCTCTGCCGCTGCCGGGGTTGTGAGGGGCGGGGGCTTGTAGACCAGAGGAAGCTCCGGTTTGGTTGCAGGGGGCACGTGTGGGGGTCCTGTTGACACAGCAGCAGCTAGACGGGCTAACCTGGGGTCTGCTGGGGGTCCAGAGGAGGCTATAGTGGGCATGGGGAGGGTGGAGTCAGCCGAGTCTGCACCACGGGCCAGGCGAGGGTCCCGAGCCATGCGGGGGTCTGCGGGCCGGGGAGGAGGGTTGGCAGGAGAGGCCTTCAGGAGGCGAGGGTCGCTCCGGGGGCCGTCAGATTTAGGGGGGGCCTGGGTCTGCTGACGGAGCGTCTTTAAGATGGACGTCACACTGCTCCCTTCGTCCTCATCCTCACTAGAGTACCAGTTCCCAGAGTCACCTGAGAGACAAGACACAGATGTGTTTACTTCTGGAACAGTCCGTCTGAAACACTGAAACTACAGCGGACACAATCAGCGCTCTGATCAGCCATTATGTCTTAGTTCATTTAGGTTCAAATGCAGTAAATACTTCTTAAAAGAGAAAGAAATTATTTAAAATCAGTGACAAGGGCAAAAAGACCAAAGAGAAGATTTGTTATTTAGTAGAAAATATTTAAAAAAATCTAATATAGAAACAGCTTGAATGCAGCATTCTTTTCTTTATGCAATGCGGAGCTATTGTCAATCCTATATGTTGGATTGGTAACTTAAATGTTATGAAGGCTGCACTTCACTGCGTTATCAATGATGTATAGGATCAATGAACTCCAGTACACTTAGCTGAACCGTTAAAGGCACTACCCACCTTCCTTCACTATCATTTTGAGTGGAAATAATTGCCACACTGAACAATGTCAAATGACGATTTTGACTGAAGCATTACCTCCCCACCCACAACATGTTCTGTAGATATCCTCCAAATATCATTATCGTAAATTGTTTGTGTGACGTTTATCGTGTAGGGAATATTTGATATCATGACAGCCCTCAGTGAAACTGATCAATGGCAGCCACATCTGCACATCATTCCTATGAAGCAGAACCATGGAATGATCTAAAGTCGACCATCACCGTGTCAACATGTCATCTACAGTCTCTGAATATAAAGTGTTGTAGGAGGATATACAGGACTGTCTCAGAAAATTAGAATATTGTGATAAAGTTCTTTATTTTCTGTAATGCAATTAAAAAAACAAAAATGTCATACATTCTGGATTCATTACAAATCAACTGAAATATTGCAAGCCTTTTATTATTTTAATATTGCTGATTATGGCATACAGCTTAAGAAAACTCAAAAATCCTATTTCAAAAAATTAGAATAGTTCCTCAGACCAAGTAAAAAAAAAAGATTTATAACAGCAAAACACAATCAAACATTTGAAAATGTCCATTAATGCACTCAGTACTTGGTTGGGAATCCTTTTGCACGGATTACTGCATCAATGCGGCGTGGCATGGAGGCAATCAGCCTGTGGCATTGCTGAGGTGTTATGGATGCCCAGGATGCTTCAATAGCGGCCTTTAGCTCATTAGCATTGTTGGGTCTGGTGTCTTTCAGCTTCTTCTTCACAATACCCCACATATTCTCTATGGGGTTCAGGTCAGGGGAATTTGCAGGCCAATCGAGGACAGTAATGCCATGGTCAGTACACCAGTTACTGGTGGTTTTGGCACTGTGGGCAGGTGCCAGATCATGCTGGAAAATGAATTCCTCATCTCCATAGAGCTTTTCAGCAGACGGAAGCATGTAGTGCTCTAAAATCTCTTGGTACACAGCTGCATTTACTCTGGGCTTGATGAAACACAGTGGACCAACACCAGCAGCTGACATGGCTCCCCAAACCATCGCTGACTGTGGGAACTTCACACTGGATTTCAAGCAACTTGGATTTTGCTCCTCTCCAGCCTTTCTCCAGACTCTGGCGCCTTGACTTCCAAATGAAATACAAAACTTGCTTTCGTCTGAAAAGAGGACTTTGGACCACTGTGCAACTGTCCAGTGCTTCTTTTCCTTAGCCCAAGTCAGACGCCTCTTCCGTTGTCTTGAGTTCAGAAGTGGCTTGACCATGGGAATACGGCTATTGTAGCCCATTTCCCGGACACGTCTGTGAACAGTGACTTTTGATACCTGGACTCCAGCTTCAGTCCACTGTCTTTGAAGCTCCCCCAAATTCTGGAAGCGACTCTTCTTCACAATGCTGTTAAGGCTGCGGTCATCTCTCTTGGTTGTGCAGCGTTTCCTGCCACATTTCCCCCTTCCAACAGACTTTTTGTGGATGTGCTTTGAAACTGCACTCTGTGAACAGCTTGCTCTTTGAGAAATTTCTTTTTGTGTCTTACCCTCCTGATGGAGGGTGTCAATGACGGTCCTCTGGACAGCAGTCAGATCAGCAGTCTTCCCCATACTTGTGATTTAGTTTACTGAACCAAGCTGAGTGTTTTTCAAGGCTCAGGAAACCCTTGCAGGTGTTTCGAGTTAATTAGACGATTCAAGTGATTCGTTGAACACCCTACTAGTATACTTTTTCATGATATTCTAATATTTAGAGATAGGATATTTGAGTTTTCTTAAGCTGTATGCCATAATCAGCAATATTAAAATAATAAAAGGCTTGCAATATTTCAGTTGATTTGTAATGAATCCAGAATGTATGACATTTTTGTTTTTTTAAATTGCATTACAGAAAATAAAGAACTTTATCACAATATTCTAATTTTCTGAGACAGTCCTGTATATACAAAAGTGGAAATGTAAAGTAAGTGACAAAGAGATAATGCAAAGGAGCACTACATCTCACAGGAATCATGTATACACCAGCTGCTCCCCTACCTTCAGCCTCTCGACTCTTCTCTGCCCCCCCCCTCGGCCATCCTGCGAGCTCTCTCCTCTTCCTCTTGCTGCTTCTGCTGGATCCTCATGAACAGCACGCGCTGCGCTGGAGGCAGGAAGTCAGGCACAGAGATCCCTCCCTGATTGGCTGATGCTCCATTAGCAAAGCCTTCCTGGCCACCGGACTGATGACCAACGTTCCCTGCTCCTCCTCTCTCGTCCATGCCAGAGAAACCCTGGTAGCTGTCACCTGAGAGGGAACAAGCGTCAGTGAACAGGTTTACGAGCCTGCTGCTTATTCTCTCAGCCTCTGATGATGTAGTTTAATGATTAGAGCTGACTCACCTTCTTGCACCACTCCCTCCATCATTGAGTCCTGCGGGTGGAAGAAGTTATTGAAGAAGTTTCCTCCTCCCGGAGGAGGCCCTGGGGGCATGGCTCCTCCATGAGGAGGGCCGTCACCAGACGAAAATCCTCCCATCATGGGAGGGGGGCCCATGTTGGGGGGACCCTGGTTCATCCCGTGGTTGGGGCCCATGTTCTGCATGTCAGGGGGCATCATGCCTGGGGGAGGAGGAAAGCAGGGTGGAGGGGCCCCAGGGGGCCCTTGGGGTCCCGGTGCTGCAGTTTGACCCTGGTTGCTACTGGGAGTCTGGCCCCTGAGAGAGGAAGAGAACAGGAGTGAGGATTCACAGAGTGGTCATGTAGAACAAGGCATTAATACGTGTTTTATAATGACTAATAAAGAGCCAATATACTGCTAATATGCATGTTAACTAGTTGATGGTGAGTTTGTGTACCTTAATATAAAGTGTTACCAAGTATTCTGTTAATGAACTAAATAAGACAATCTTTGCAGCTTTGTGATCAAATCACCAGCTGCAGTTTCCCCTGATGACAATCACAACATTATTTCTTACCTTACAGCCAGTTTGTGAGCCAGCTGTCCTGTGGGCTGGACTTTGATCTCGAACAGTGAGGGGATCTTCTTCCCGGGGCCACCACCTCCTCCACCACATGGAGGTGGGGGGCCCATGTGGGGAGGAGGACCACTGGGATTTGGGGGCCCACCTTGGAAGAGATTTACATCAGGGCCATGGACAGGGGGCGGAACACAGGGGTTGGACCCAGGACATGGCCCTGGGGGGGGACCTTTGTTGGCATTGGGCCCCTGGTTAGGTGGAGGACCCCCGAAGTCACCTGACGGGGGCCCCCCAAAATCTCCGCCCCCTGTGTTGTTGTCTACAGGGAGGAGCCGGGGAGGGGTGGGGAGGAGGCCGACTCCAGGAGGGGGTTTGGGGAGGGGGTTGATGCCTTGCTTCTTCAGCTCCTCCACCTCCTTCTCATCCTCCGCTCCCGCCTCCGCATCCTCCGCCAGCATCTGAAAAACAAACATGTCCACACTTAAGTTCATGGGAAATATTTACTCAAGGCAATCATTTGATCAAACTATTGGATGTTTATTTATTATTTATTAAATGTGTTGTTGGCATGCATGTTTATTGTTTTGTTGTTGCCCTGTGCGGCATGCTTTGACAGTGCTATGTTTTAAGTGGTCATGCCAATAAAGCTCCTTTGTATTGTTTAAGTTAAAGAGCTTCACTGCATTTTGGATTTGTATAGAACCTGGACATTCATTTAATACTAATAAAACATTTGAAAGAGTTCACAGAAAGTAGGCGAGGCCCACCTTGTCGAGCAGGTCCTGGGTGTCTTCATTCAGGGCGTCATGGGAGAACATGCACTCGTCTCCGTTTACACAGTTCCCCGTGGTGTGGAACAGCTTACAGGGGAACTCGCGTAGCATGGGAGTCAAGGAAGAACACTCACAAAAAGAATTGACAGAAAACTCAGATTGACCCTTTTTTCATGAGGTCATGATTTGAATTTGAGATGAAAGCAAACCTATATTTTAAATTAAGAGGAATCTAAATGATGTAACTTCACACTGGTAAACACGTCAGCTTTGCTGTTGAAGGATCTCTATTTAAGGACACAACTTTAATTTGACTCTAAAAACAGTTACTCATCAAAAAGAGTATCTCTGCTGGGTTCACTAGTGAAGGATATCATGCATGTACGGACAGTGGTCAGCCCGGGCACAGAACCCAGTGATGTAGAACTTGCACAGCTCCTTCTTCTTGGGCAGCTCAATGTCGTGGCTGAAGTTGCAGTGGTCCCCCTGTTGATTGAATAACATCATGATGTAATTATTAAATGTAGGATGGTGTGTCAGGGAGATTTTTCATCAGGCAAAACACATTCATATATCTATAGATCACTGGTGCCAGATATACAAATCTTAATTGAGCAGAATTTAACAGCAACCATATATGTGTAGCTGTTTTAATATGGTAATTGCCAGAGTTGTGCTTCCATATAGACTGTGTGCGTAATATGTAGTATTAACAATAAAGAACCTTGAATGTTGGTATGGTGTGTTGTTATTTGGACCGTAAACACTGCCTGGGGAACAGAAATGGAAACTGGGCCCAGATATCGACTGGCTGAACCACATGACCCAAGATATGAGCCCACAGGTATCGTCTTCACAGTAACAGAGGATGTGTTCCTAGACTGACCAAACTGGGATACACGTAAATGTGTGCAACCTTACCCAGGTACAGCGCCCCTCGATGTAGTACTTGCAGATGGCCTTTCCTTTCTTATCCTGGTGCTTCTCATTGGGATTCCTCCTCATTGGTCCTGGGCCATCACCTCCTCCACCGCCGTCCTAAACCACAAAGGAAGGAGGGAGTCATTAAGAGAAGATTTGTGTACATTTTATTGCTCACGTTTAATGAATAATTCTTACCCCGTTGTCCATGTCCCCGTTGTTGTTGTTGTTGTCGTCATCGTTGCCCATGTCGCCTCTTCCTCTCCCCCGGTTTCGACCTCTTCCTCCTCTGAGCATACCGCGCCCTCCTTTACCTCTCCCTCTCCCGCGGAGACCTTTACCCCCTTGGGAAGACATTTAACAGAGTGGGAGATTGAATTTGGGCGACTTAGTTCATCAACCGCGTCAGAAAGTGACTTTGAGTCTTTGAGTTGAGAACATGAAGAAGCCCCTCGGGTCCAGACTCACCTCGGCCTCTGTCTTTGGACTTTTTGTACTGATTTGAGTACTCATCGTAGTCCTCCTCACCCATGTTGTCATAGTCATCATCTCCATACTGTGCCAACAGATTTCACACATTATTCAATACGGAAGCTGCCAAGGGAATTCAAATCGGTGCATCTCTAGTCCCAGTTGGGTGGAGAACATTCATCCCACTTTCTTTAGCTGAGGTTATATTAAAAGCAGCACACAGTAAATGCAAACACAGAAATGGTGATGCAAGGACTTTGAATACGTGTTCATTGATTATTCTTTCTTCAGATTATTATTCTAACAAGTTTGATTTCGCAATGATAGACAGAAAAAGGTTATTATCAACCACTGAAGATGTTGCATGCAGGTCCAACACAGAACAAAGTACCCTCAAGTAAAAATTAAGAATATTTACATCTTCAATATTTTTTTTGTTTACTGTGAATGTGAGTATATTTCAAAATATACAAAATACACAAAATTAGCTGAGAGAATAGCAACTCTTTCCCTGGAGTTTGACCGAATCAAGAAGACTTTGCTTCTTCATTCTAAACCTCACCTCCATCTCTTCTCCATAGCCGTCTCCATCGTCATTTTCTCCTCCCATCTTTTCTCCTCCCATCTTTCCTCCTCCGCCTCCTCCTCCGCCTCCTCCACCTATACTTCCCCCTCGACCTCCTCTTCCTCTGCTCCCTCCTCTTCCTCTCCTCCCTCCCCTCATCAGTCCGCGGCCTCTCTGGGTTTTCATGCGACCTCTTCCCCCTGCAGAGACAGAGAAATCACATGAGTGAGGAAAAGAGCAGAGTCAGTGCCTTAATAAGGAACTTATGTTCATTTGTATGTCTGTAAACTTATGAAGAATCTGCTACAACGCTTTTTTCACGCAGCCACAGATTATTTTAAAAGTCTGTGCTCCTAAAGGCCAGTGAAATGTATATGGAACATACTTAACAGCACATGGCCTTATATGCAATCTGCCTCTTAGCATTTCCTAGTTGTTGCACGTAATGCGCTGAGTTTAGTCTCAACTGGATTACATCTCAGCTGGGTGAATGTGTATTGTGCAGCAGAATATGTAACACACACCAAGTTTCATTCTTTAATCAAAGCTTTAACCCACCTCGTCCCCCACGTGGGCCTCCACCCTCCTTCGCCTTGCGGTACTGGTTCAGCTCCTTGTTGAAGTCGTCGTAGTCTTCATCAGCAATTTCCTCCTCTTCCTCTCCCTCAAAGTTCTCCTCTTCAAAGTCTTCGTAGCCTCCATAGCTCTGCTTGTCCATCTTCATGTAGCTGCCTTTCTTTGAGCCGCTGTAGCCCCCATGAGTCTAGAGCGGGGTAAACATATCAGGTTATTTAACTTTACACGAAACATTATGAACAGAGACTTAGGGGAATAAAGACTTACAGGAGGGGGGGGGTACTGTGGACTGTACTCTCTGTACTTCCTCTTCTCACTGGGACTGTAGTCAGAGTCGTCGCTGAGCTCTGAGTGGTCGTCATCAGAGGACGCATGGCGCTGAGGGAGAGGAAGAAGACTTTTTAGAGAGACTCACATCAGGACCAAACCCCCTCACCAGCTGAACACTTTCCTCCCCTCATCAACAAAGCCCCCCCCCACTGACACTTTCTCTCAGCCACTCCACAGACTTTATGCATTACATTAATGCACACTAAGCAAACAGTATCTTGTTTTAATTTATTAACAACATTTCCAGTTCTGCACAACCCTACGAATATCTTGCATATTTGTACACAAGATACCTCTCTTGGTATCTGAACAGCTTTTTTACTTTCCATTGTCCACTTCCCGAGTACTATGTCATAGAAAACTATACGTCGCAATCATTTTCTATATCTTAACATATAACAGTTTTTTATAGTTTCTTACAATAGTTTGTATTTGTTGGGTTGTACTTAGTTTTGATCTTCTTTAACTGTGTTTATTTATGCACCATGTACACCAAGCTAAATGACTCGTATATATGTGAACCTACCTGGCCATAAACCTGACTGAGGGTGAAATACAACAGGGTGGGTCTGTTCTCATCAGTCTTACTTTGTGTTTGGATTTGCGTTTCTTCTTGGCCCTCCTCTTCTCCCTCTCTCGCTCTCTCTCTTTCTTCCTCTTCCTCTTGCGGCGGTGGGACCTCTCCTCGTCTGAGTTGCTGCTGGCGTGGCCCTCCTTACTCCTCCGAGGCCTGTCCGCGGCCCCTTCCCCTACCGCTTCACCTCCACCTGCTTCTTCTACGCCATCTCCACCTCCTTCTACTGCGACTGCAGACACACCTCCACCAACCTCCTTCTCCTCCACCTCTCCCCCATCATCTTCCAGCTCTCCCTCCTCCAGCTCCCCATCCTCTGGCCTGTATATGTGAACAAAAAACAAATAGGGAGGTTACTAATGTTATGTTTTTATGGGATGTAGCCGAGCCAGCCCCTACCTCTGAAGTGTTGGTATAAACATTTGAAAATGATCACTTTATTGTCAAACGACAATGAATTCAAACTAAAAATGTATATGTAATCATTTGTTTTGAATGGTCACGGATGAAAACGAGTACAGAGGCATCGGACGTTGACTTCTAATCTATAGTTCAACTCCCCTTTATTTACCTGGCGCTCCTCTCGAAAGGCATTATTTCCATTTGTGTGAGTCCGTGTGTGCCAAACTTATTTTCTTAAGAAGAATCAAAAATGTTTTTTAACATTCACAACCTGAATTAGACCCTGGTGCATAATTTAGGCTCAAACTCAACAGTCGGGGTGACACAGTTCATTAGAACAAATGACTTTTAACTGTTACATTTTGGAAAGGGCCTTCTCTAAATGATTTGAATGTTTTCCTTATAGCACATTTTGCTTTTAAGTGTGAAGATCTGTTAGACTAAACAGCAGCACATTGGGACACCGAACTACGATTGGTGATTTATTTCTGGAGGGCATAAAATGCAAGATTGTTTTTTTTTAGAGCATGTGACTCTACCAGGTGTATTGACACAGCGCTTCTATTACTCACAGGTGTTTGCCTGTTTAAACGACTGATCAAATTGCTTGCTCAGAAGCCACAAAACATATGAAACCACTTCATACAATCAATGCTTCATAAAGTACATATGTAACTAATGAAAAAAGAGCTTAAGGAACAATTACAGAAATCCTTTGCGGTGTGCTTATCATGTAAACCTTCAGTTTGGGCTACACTCCTGCTTGTCAACGCCATCAGCTCAACAAGCTGCCACATGATAATAATACAATAACTTCAAACACAAATATGCATGCATGCCACTGATTCACATTCATCTAATGTAGAAAAAAAACGACAGCAAATGTGTTAAAGAGAAAAACAGCTTGCGGGCAGTCTAAACCAGATTCCTAATAGAATTCAAACCATATAGTATAAAAAAAACCTTGGATATTAATTGAATTGCTGCGCAAGCCATCACATCAGGTCATTTGTATTAAATAGTGTGAGCAGGCCTTCTGACAGAGGCTTTTGAAGCACACTCATGCAAAAGGTCAGACCCCAGAAATGTCTGAGGCTGAAGGGGTCCCAATTTTACTGCAGTATTTACGGGACGGGACAGACAAGAAATAACACGTGATGTTACTGTGGTCAACTGCCAGACTCAGACCATGAGACCCTAATTGACCCTGATCACATGCAGGCCTTTTGCAGTGACTGGTGGCTATGGGCTAGTTGAAGAAAGGGGGGGGACATGCTAAAGAGACAACAGTGTACAGAATACACAAAGGCAACATGCTTCATTTAAGCTACACAATGGGAAAGTGAAAACTTTTTCTTCCATACCAGGAGGCTACCCTTTTCTAAGAAAATATGCCATACACTTGATCACAACCAACCATTAACTGTAAAGATTATTGACATGGTTATATGGGTTACTGTTTTTTCTGCTGTGTTTAATCCCTCGGATGTTATATGATTAATGACACAAGCTAGGGGTACATTATACTAACAAAGAGACAAATTGTTTCACACTCCCTATTGAGCAATTATGATTGGGCTGTCCCACACAGACTAACACCCAAGGTAAACTGATAACTGCTGTGTGCAGAAGGCTGGGAGAAAGACCCGAGTGATTCCAAAAAGTGTTGTTAGTATATAATATTTGAATACTCAAAGACTGGTTCTGTCCTATAAGGAGCATAGTGGATGAGACAAGCGGGCTGTGTGTTTAGCTTTGAGGCAAATGTCAGCTAGTGTGTACGATGCTCACCACCACATCCTCAGCGTGCCAGCTTCCTCTGAGGGAGGAGATCTCAATAATCAGACTTAATATCTGTGATTCATTTCCTTCACAAACAAATTGTTCATCTGCCAGAGCAATACGGCCATGCCCATACACAAACTTGTATCCAACTACCAATGAATGCTATTAAGTCCTAGGAACTACCCAACACGTATTTGAAGTGAACAACATTCTGTCAGAAAATACAGACTTTGTAAAAATCAATAGTTTAACATGTTTTCGTTAGCCCTATCAGAGGTCCGCTTGTAAAAGTATTTTGAGACTAATCCAGAGAGAATTAAACGTGCTGCTCCACTAGGCAAATGTACCAAATTCTATGATAGACTTAAAACATTATCTTCTTTCAGATTTAAGGTAGTTGGGGGTTGTAAACAGCAACGGAATCCAGATTGTTTAGTTAACCTGTTATTATTAGCACACAGCAAAAATTGGAGTTGCTCCATGAACATAATTATGTGATCAGCTCTATGTTATATCTATGTCTAATATAATCTAGTACATTTTTGGGCACATTGGAGGTCAATACAAAAGTTTAGTCTCAGATTGTGTATTTGATCATTGCAGCAGCTAGTTAACTTTTGATCTTCCCGCCTTAAACACCACAAACTCATGAGTATCATCTCAAGAGCCAAGTAACTCCTCTACCTCACCCTGACATGCTATGAAGCCGGCTCATTAACCACAACCTGTTGGAGTCTGACACAGACCTGTCACAATGGACACCGGATTATGCTGTATTACTGAAGCAGGTTTTATGAACAGGGAGGGGCTCGGATTATCTACAGGCAGAAACTGGTGGCCTCTCTGGCCTGATGTGATACTATACACACATTACCTGCTGCCAACAACGACCAGAAAAACGTACAATGCAAACAAGGTCAATCCACATTTCTCTGTGCTCAGCCACAAAACTAGCACGTCCAGCCAGTAGACTTTAAGAGTTAATATCTACCAACAAAACATGTGTTTAACAGAGCTGAAAGAAACACGTGGCTTAACTGATGTTAACTTTAACCTAAACAAGTATCTGACCACTACGTACATTTAATTCCAGATCTGTTATCCACATAGTCTATACTAAAGTCCATGTATATCCATTAACACTAGATCAAACAAATGGTAACATTTCTGAACCTTCACTACCAGAAGACAACTGTTAGAAGTTCTGAAAATGTCAAGAACAGGATTAATACATCTATTAAGGATGATTCAATCAAAAATGCTTAACCATGCATTATGGTACATTAGCTCTGTGTAATGAGATTGGTAACTTATATCTATAAGCAAAGGGCCATGATTAAAATGGGGAATACGTACTGTGAACGGGTTCCTTCACATTTGCGCTCAAAAACCATTGAAAAACTTTTCCCTAACTTTTTAGGGACACTATTGGGGTCTGTGGGACTGGTAAATGGGGCCAACTGATTACCATACTATACTTTTGCCAACTGGGGAGGTGGAAAAAGGGAACTTTGTGTTTGACCTTAAACACTTCTGGGATGCTTTGCATACGTTTTACACACTTTTGGGGACTTTTGTGGATTTTGGGACGAGTCAGTGTGGGCACGACTGTGAATAAAACTGATGTTAAACAAATATCAATGACAGCACATACGCGTTTGAAAGGCTACACAAATTATGAATATTACTTTGACATTTGAAGATAATTAACAATTAATACGTGGGGAAAGACACAATCGTCTAAGGGGAACTGAGGGCTAAAATAAGCTTCTTATGTTACAAGTGTTAAAAGACGACGACTCGATATGGCTATTTTTAAGTGCGCAACGTTAGGGCTAATTACGGGACATGCTTCGTAATATCGTAACGTTTAAGTTACGCGAAATGAACGAATTAGTTAACGTTATGTTTAATTCGAAGATGTATATATTTGAAAACGTCAATGTGTAAGAACCACGAATAACAAAACATTAGCCATTAGCTTAGCATTTCGTTCCAACGGTAGTTGGTCACATTAGCCAAAAAGCTAATGTTGCTAAGCTAGCCACAAAATAGGCCCAACGTTAGCGGAAGACAATCGCATGGATTGTTTGGCATCTGCAGCAATAGTTATTATCACCACACAGTTTTTCAATTTAATTCAAAGCTAAATAAGCTGTCTGTTCTTAAAATGGGGCTAGTAACTAAGCGATGTTTTATAACCGTTGAATTGGCTAGAATGACGGTGAACGTTGGGTTAATCAGCTGTTTCGACCTCCTTTTTTATCTTCTGAACAGTTGGCCGAGTCGAATGATCGTTGATTGTGAAAACGTAATAAAATAGAGGGAACAATAACGTTATCCCAGGTGCTATTTGGCCTCCCAGTTGGCGGTGTCGTGTCAACATGGCGTTCTTTACCTCTGTACTCGTTTTCCAGAAAAGGCGAGTTTAATCCCTTTGACAGAAAAAGAAAAAGAAACCCCGGGCTTTTTGTGTAAAAGCACAGGACAAATAAATAAATTCATTTAAATATGATTGTAGAATTACTCGACCTTTCGTCAGTCAGGAGACTGTTGTGTTCGTGGTTGGTAGTTGGGGAGTTTGGATGGACAGTCATGCTTTCCACAGCCATTTCCTCTAGCTACATTGAGGTGCAAAAAATTACAACTCGACACTGGAATCTACTGGCTTATGCGTCACTTCACTATGATCTGCTTGATTTGGTTTTAGGAAGAGTTTTAGTTCATAGTAGGCAATGCTCCACTACAGTTGTAAGAGAAATATGATGAAATTGAGTCCTGACGTTCTCCGTCCTACAGTTGCGATGTGAAATGACGACTGATGAACTTAAAATGGCCGACAGTCTTCTCCTAAGAGAAGAGAGGCGGGTTTCTCCGAGGATGACGTAACGACGAAGGACGTTCTTGTTCGCGTCTCACGGAAATTACCGAGTAAAGATACTCACAGGGTAAAATGAGCCCCCGGGTTTGACTCGAAAGTGCAGTTGTAGCGCAAGTAGTGGTTTGGCATACATGATATTTAAAGAATCACAGTTTACTAAGAAATGTAAGTGTAAATTGTCTTTAACATTTGAATTGTAACTTTAACTTCGTTTACCTTTACTAACTGTTTTATTAACTATATTTGTACATGTCTTTTTTATTACATGTATATATTTTCACTTCTGTACTTTTTTACTATTTCAATTCAGGTTTTTTGATGGGAAGATGGGAAATTGTTTGTGCTGCTTCCATACTCCAACATTCACTGCTGTTTTGGTTGAAGAAATGTTGTCTACATAAAGCCACAAACGTTTTATAATGTTCGAAAATGGCTGTATAGTTTCAAAGACTGTAGCCTACCAAAGAAGAATGTACCTATATGTCAGCCTTGCCAGTTTATTGGACATTGGCTTGTTGGATATAGTATTCCTTTCTTGTAATCAATGTCACATCAGAAACTCACTTATTTCATTAACATCAATGCCTATTAGACATGGACAGACTGAGCTCTTGATGGTAGCACTTGGAATACTGTACAAAAAAAAGTGAATTAAACTCGTATTACACAATACATTATATTATTTGTATGGGTAATGGAAGACAAATGTTCCTGTTTTTGGTAATACAGTGCACATGCTATATAATAGTGTAAACATTACTTACAGTGCTTTGGACTTTTAGTTGGATCTTAAAACATTTTTTGGAAATGTAACTTGATAAATACGATTTGTTATTAATTTAAAAAAAAAATCTTAATTTCCTCAGTCCCACTGCTTAATGTGTTCATTATTTAAGCGACAATTTACATGAATAAAATACTTTTTGAAAAAACCATAATTTTAACAAACAGAACCAGGCCTACATATTTAAACATTACTTAATTTTTGCTCCCTTAATATTATATTGGATTAAGTTTCCCCCCCCTCTTTCAGGGGGTTTATATGTAATATATATTTATATATTTCTTTGGGTATTTATCTAATTTCCTTTATGCATAATTCTGTCATGGAATTAAATAACCTTTATTGTTTCTTTGTTTTTAACTTTTGCCCTTTGTCATCACTCAGGACTTATTTTTTACAATATTTGTTGGACAAAATGGTCCAATATTTACCTTACACTCATGCTTAAATGTAGATTGTATTGTTGCAGTGGCCGATGCATTAATTACAAACCAGCAACATCGAAATAAGTTCCTTGGTGTTTCTAGGACTGTAAACAACTTTACAAATAAATATAAACCATTTTATTAAAAAAAAACAAAAACACTAATGTCTGATATCAAATTCGGGGAAAGGTATGACACAAACAAATCGAGGACCTCGATAAACTGAAAATCCATGAAATAAAATTCGAGAAAACACATCTTTTGTTTTGTTTTACTGACGTCATCATCCAGCGCCCATTAAGCGGGACTGTCGCGGCATTTAAATATCCTTAATCCTAGCTGCATTGAGCAAAACTCATTTACGCCGTAACCCCCGTATACTCAGTGACCAAATATGATCGATATGATCGAGAAGGAGGACCCGGTCATCAGCGAGGAGGAGGCGGCGCAGTACGACCGGCAGATCCGCCTGTGGGGGCTGGATGCCCAGAAGAGGTCTGTTAGCTCCGTTAGCATGTCAGGCTAATCTCTGCAGCCGAAGGTTTCAGTTGATACACTTTTGCTCCTTTGTCCAAAGCGTTGACTTTACAAACAAGTGGGGCCCATTGGGATTTTTCCTCATTGGAGTAGCCACTGTTTGGAGTACTCTTTTAGAATATCTATAGGTCGGGATCTTTGCATTGTCTATCAGTGGTGACACCATCAGATCTGTAAAATGTTACTTATTGACGTCAGACGTAAGCTACTAATATCACACTGTATAAATACTTCACTACAAAAAGAAGTCTTCCATTTAAATGTGAGATTATAATGTGAAAGTATATCCTGGGAACCGAGGGAAAAAAAGTATCTTCCACTGTTCTTTGCTTGTGATTTCCTACCTAGGCTATTTCGTGTTAAAAGAACATCTTGCAATTTATACTTTTTTAACTGCACTGTTTTGACCCTACTTTAAATAAAAGTCTTGCATTGAAAATGTTACATCAAGATAAAAGTACCAATGCAACACTGTATCAATGCTGGAAGTAACTAAGTAAAATTACTCAAGTACTGTACTTTTGGAGGTACTTGTACTTTACTTGAGTGTTTCCATTTGTTGCTACTTTTTACTTCTACCACACTACAATTCAGAGGTAAATTATGTACTTTTACTCACTACATGTATTTAATACCTTTTAGTTACTTCACAGATGTGGATGAATGATGTGAAATCTAATCAAGTGTTAAATCAGACTTTAGTTCCACCTGGAGTAAATCCACCAGCTACCCTGCAGTCTACAAAGCCATTCAGACTAGCTGCACCTTCACCAGCTTTGAGAACACTTTCATGATCAATCATTATAAAATATATCCTATCATTCTGTAATGAACCAATCTGCACAATGACTACTTTTACTTTTGGTACTTTGAGTATATTTTGATGCTAATACTTTTTTAATTTGACTGGAGTAACATTTTGAATGCAGGACTTTTATTGTATCACAGTATTCTTATACTCTGGTACTTCTATTTTTACTTAAGTACACTTCCACCTCTGCACTGTATACATACCCCAATTCAAGAAAAAGTCGTGCATTTGAAAGGCTAGTTTTCGGTAAAAGTACTGATAGCGCACTGTAAAGAGGCTCCAATGCAGTCATTTTATTTCAGTCAGAGATGGTTCAAGTGCTTGTAACTGTAGTTTTCTTTGATTTACCTCTTATGGATGTGAACTTGTCTCTCCACATTTATATGAGCAACTCTATTGCACAATTTCTTTTTCTTAAATGAGACCTGCACTTCAAAAAGAGTTGAAATAATTGATTCATAACACACAGCACAACCCATATAGCACAACATCACATCTGATTGTATCAGCACGATATTCAGTTTGCATGTTTGTTTGCTTTTTACAGACTGCGTGGGTCCCGTGTGCTCCTGGCAGGACTAGGTGGTCTGGGGGCCGAAGTGGCCAAGAATTTAATCCTGGCTGGAGTTAAAGGACTCACTTTGCTGGACCATGAACAGGTACAGATGCTCATAAAGTAAACTCATAAAAACATGCTCAGGTGTTTTCCCTGTGCTCAGTACAGCTCACTAAACAGAGCCTACAAGGGGGCATGGCCTTCAGACAAAATGTTTATATTCAGGTATCAGTTCAAACCCTGTGTTATAAAGTATATCTATAACTCATAGAAATATTGGAATAGTAAATGGGCCTTATGTGGCCCCTTCAGTCTTTGTAGTACTGTATGTCCACTAGATGGGGCCACTGGCAAATTAATGATTTGAACTTTTAGTAAGAAAGCAAAACAGCTATTTTAAATAATTTTTACAGTGATGATATTTCAATAACGGCTTCGTTCTGGCTGCGTTTCACAGTTTGAATTGATTACAGCCTAGTACTTGATCACTATTTAAGACTGTATTTTGTAAAATAATGTGTGTGTGTGTGTGTGTGTGTGTGTGTGTGCGCGCGCGCCTGCCTGCCCGCGCGCATCCACCAGGTGTCAGAGGAGTCATGTCGAGCTCAGTTCCTAGTCCCGGTGACGGCTCAGGGTCAGAACCGGGCCCAGGCCTCTCTGGAGCGGGGTCAGAACCTCAACCCAATGGTACAGGTCCACGCAGACCAAGACAGGATTCAAGACAAACCAGATGACTTCTTCCTGCAGTTCGATGCGGTGAGTGGAAACTACACTTTAAGTAATTCAAATATTGACTGGTTATCTTAAACGCGCTTTATTGAAATGTTAAAGTGTCAGCAAATGAATCTGACATTACAGGGCTAAGCTGTATGATTTGACTTTAGAATATACACGCCACAATGACCATTTGTATATCAATTGCTCACCTTGTGTAATCTTGAATTCTTGAAGAACACTTTTTTTGCATGTCACGATGATGAACGAAGAATTAAAACACTGCAGTGTTTCCCCTATATACAAATAGTGGCGGCGCAGCGCCGCTGCTGAAATATGCGCGCCACTGCTATGGGGTGCCAGCCAGGTACCCAAAAAAACAACTTTTTGATTGTTTATGTGGATTTGTAGTATTTGTGTTACTGTATGTTGAATAAAGGAGTATATTTGCTAAATCTTGAGACATTGCCACTGTATGTAGCTACGAGGCAGGTCCGATTTTTGGCATAGGCAGATCTGGGGGGTGCTGCGCTGGTAGCTCTGGGAGGGGAAAAAACATTTTTGACCGTTGGCACTCATCCTAATTTTCGGCCTTGATGTAACAACATTCATATTAAGTAAATGTAACACCCTTTTTCACCCCCGGTTACATTTTCCATTTGCCATGTACGATGGGCGCTGTAAGTGATGAAAGCGGGGGATGTTGGCTTATCAGGCGCCCGCAGCTCACAGCCAAAGTGCGAGCGGGGGAGCGAGAGAGCCAGCGAGGGAGAGAGAGAGAGGGCGCACCGGTATCGGCGCTGTTGTTATTAGAATCTGGTGTTAGCTGCACTAACGGATATAAGAAGTAGATGTTTGCTACAACCAGGGTGGAGGAGAGCTCTCCTGTCAGACTGAGAGGCTCAGTGAGGTAAAGGACTCTGTGTGTTTAGATAATTAATTTTAGTCTAAGTTATCTCAGTGTGTCTCAAAGTTTTGACCACAAATTATGTAAACACATATTTCCAAGGCACTCCTTTATAATTATTAGGATAAATAGAAACAGGTTTGAAATAATTCCAATGTATACTATAGGACAGTAATCCAAAAATATCGTTTAAAGTTGGAGAGATACAAAAATATGCATAAATAATGTTTAACTAGGTCAAATAAGATATGAATGAACAACAAAAATCAAATAAGTTACATTTATTTGTTATTGGCTATAGTAGGTTATTGGTTATGTTCATATACTTATTTGATTATTAAAATGCAAACCGATCTTTTTCATATGGGTGTTTAGCGTTGTACTCCCTAGATCAGGTCTCTAGTAATTGTGTGCTCAAAGTTTACCAGATTGAAAAAAAAAATCTTCCCGGGGGGCATACCCCCGGACCCCCCTAGACGATGTGACGTCCACCCCCCAATTCAAACATATTCATACAATAATGAATACATTTGATGCCATTTTGACGTATATGACCTATGTCAATACGTTTCTGTTTTTGCAGTGAATTTGTCTTTTGTAGAGATTTTTCATTTATTCTTTACATATAAAATCTCGCCTAGGGCAGCAAATTGGCTAGAACCGGCCCTGGTACTAGGCCTCAAGAGCCTTTCTTGTGCTGACACATAGAAACAAATTGGCGGGGCGCACTTCGCACACACTAAACAAATTGTGCGCGCTCCGCGCTCACACTATGCTGGGCCCACGTGTCTTATCAGCTATGACTCCATCCTAGGAGAAACACTGCACTGACAATTCTTAATACTTCCTCACTGCATGCATTTTTACGAAAAACTTTATTCAACATGAAAGTTCACATGTGCACAGGATTGCTACCCGTAAAGATCTCCTTTCAAAATTAACGCCTTTCTGGATTTTCTTGAAATCAGACAGATTTCACTTTCATTTAGCTTTCATACAAAAAAACGTACAATAAGTGCAATCAAACATTTAGGATACAGATTCAGAGCAGTAATGATCCTGCAGGTACATTAGCTTTTAAAAGCCAAATCATTTTGTAATACTGTTGCTTTTTAAAAACATCTTAAAGTATGTTTTGCCTGAAGATTGACCTCCTTATTGTATATTAGCACCCAGATTTGTATCCCTCTCCTCTGCCACTAGATGTCTCCTGTAGCCCCACATCATACATGAAGCTCTCCCTGTTCTTCTGCCAGGCTCCAGGAGCCAAACACCTGGAGACCTCTATAGGGGCTGCATTATCAGTCGCTCTAAGCAGACTAACTGCACATGGAAGATTTACGTTTTCAAGTCAACTTCATTGACAATCTCAAAATATCTTTGTTACACAGAGAAAGATCGAAATACTGTTTCCCACAATCCCGAGGCATAAAATAACACATTTAAAATACAAGAACACTCAATAATAATTACAGTAAAAAACACAAAATAACCGTTTACTTGAAGTTAGCTGAAGGTCAGTGTAGTTCTCTAACATGCTTGTAAACTGCAGTAATGCCAGCCGCGCCTGGTTTGCTTCTAAAGTAGTGTCCTGATAACAAGGCTTCTGCGCTAGGAAAGTCAAATCAGTGTAAAAGTGAGTCCTTATCGTATCTGGGCTGTGGAGAACACTCACCATGTTGAAAAAATTGAATTCATCTTGTAATATATTCATTTTTTCTTTAACACCATCTTACATTGGGCAAGGATTACAAGAATACAAAATATCTCAAACTCTGGCTGCTGGACATACTTGGATTTTGTGATTGATTTGCCTGACGCAGATGAAATAAGAAAAGGGCAAAAGGATTTATGTTACATATCTGATGCTGTGTGAATCCAGGACGATGGGTTACATTCCCTGTAGTAGGACTTACATGTTACATGTACATCCTACATGTTATATCCATGGTAACACATGACTAAACCAAATGACAATAAGCTTTAACAAACAGGAAGATTATATTTGAGTTGTTAAACCAGCAAATAGGCTGCTGGTTTAACAACTCAAATATAATCTTACTGTTTGTTAAAGTTTATTGTCATTTATTGTTAATTTCTCAGTCTAAAGTTAGACTGAGAAATGAAGGGTTGTCATTTGCATTGATTTCCACAGGCAGCTATACACACACCTCAAGTTGTGTCGCTACTGAATGTATTTGAACACCATCAGAGGAATGACAGACATCTTTCTGTCTGAATTATCAGCAGTCTGCTCCCTCTGGGGGAGTCAGGGGAGGGTCAGCAGGAGGGCGGAGGACAGTGAAGTGAGCGCGGGATGAGAGGGATGTTAGTAGGACACAGGGAGGGAGGATGAGAGGGATGTTAGTAGGACACAGGGAGGGAGGATGAGAGGCTTGGAGAATAGAAAGAAGGACAATTACAAAAGCTTGGGATAAAATAAGAAATGCGAAACAGTCTCTCTCTCTCTCTCTGCTGTAGACCAGGCATCACTTGAATCTACTTCCAGGGATGTGTCTGTGAGCGGCTCAGAGGAAGATGGAAGGAGAATACAAGAGTGTTCATATGGAAGGCCTAATTACTGAGCAGTGACAAACAACACTTAAACACATACTGTCTCTCTGGGTATGGCTGACCTGCTCCTGATACTATTTAAAGTTGAATTATCATTTCTTTCTGCTGTGGTTCAAGAAGGAGCTTGTGGGAGAGAAACTCACAGGGATTTGAGCCTTTGCAGACCATTTACATGCACACAAACCTTTCTAACACACTACAGGAAAGGGAAAATACCCAAAGCGTAATATGGCCTATTTAACCCGCTCTACAGACCTTTTTAAACTAGTTATTTTTCTAACCGATCCTCCTTAAAAAGTTAATATTTGTGGCTATATAAGCATTTCAATATTTCATTTGAAATAACCTTATTGTTAGATCTTATTTGATACTGTATATCAGTGTCTCCATGGGACTGCATGGCTCATAGTAAGACTCATCAACAAAAGGTTCTCTTAGCCTTTAATGCCATTTAAAAGAAGAAGAAAAAGGGAGGGACTTGTTCTTCTGATGCTCTTATCACATGCTAGCTCTGCGTCTTAATAATGTTCATCCATCCTTTGTAAAGAGGACAGAGCTGGAGGCTTCGGGGTGTAAATCACAAGCTTCATCATGATATGATCTTATATTGATGCTTTGCACACCACTACAATGTATCACAAAGTATGCCCTGTTACCATTTGGGTTTCATTCCCCTCGTTGGGCCTCCGATCCATTTGTATGACAAATTAACATCATCATTTACACAATTATATCAACTCACAAAAAGCAACTACTTTATTATTTGACAAGGAATTACTGGGCTCCTCAATTTTGTTCTCTTTTAAAAAACGGTTTAAAGTATACAGATAGACCTGTTGCTCACTATAACGTGTCACATACAGTGTCTCGTGTTAAGCACTGGAGGGAGGTGTGCTTGGGTAGACCGTGCCGTGGGAACTTGAACATAAAGGAGTAACCTTAGCATGTCTTCACTCTGTCGATCATATTGGATCATTGAATTGAAACCTCCACTGATGTGCATCACGCAGGATATACAAATAATGATTTTTGCAGTTTGTATGAAAGATCAAATTAGGACGTTTTATTTGACCTGACTTAGTGACAGACTCAGAATTGTTCTCAGCCTTTCTAAAGACTCCAGATGGTGAGGTCTTACTCTGACCCTGGTCTGCTGGCTGCCCTGCAGGGTCTCAGGTGCAGGATCAGGTTATAAGTCTGGAGTGGTTTAGGTAGTGCTGGACTGGGTCAGCAGGATGAGGACCCAGCCCCCCGGTCAGCTGTTACACCGGCCCACCATGGTGTTACTATGGCAGATTGTTGGCTTCACCATTGTTTGGTCATTTATTCAATGTACTGAACTCAGACCAAATGCAAACTTACTGAAGAATTTCAGAAGTAAACAAATACCCCTTTTGTCCCTTAGGGCTCAAAATCAAGACGGTGTAGCAGAAATATCATTTATTTTGATATGTTGCGTTATTGCTAGCAGTTTCAGTGTTATGTTAATGAGGATGGAAATGAGCACATTACAGCACAAAGGCCGAGAGGGAGAAGGTGCCATCCCAGTTTCATACATGTTTCTTTTTAAGAGAGTAAAGGTGCTGAAAGGTAAAGCTCAAAACAAATGTATATAAACAATACTTATCAAGATTACAATTACGTTTTTCCCATTCTCGTAAGAGGAATATCTCAGGAATGCTTGGAGGGAATTTCTTTAAATTTGTCAGAAACTTTCAGGAAAAAGTTCACAGAATTTGGTGGTCAAAGGTCACCGTCACGTCACAAACACCTTTTTGATGTTGGATGGATGTCTGCTAGTACTAGTAGTCCATGTCTGATCAGCAGAACTCTGACGGTGTCTTCTCCCTCAGGTGTGTCTGACAGGCTGCTCCAGAGACCTGATGGTGAGAGTGGACCAGCTCTGTTCCAAGCACAACATCAAGGTCTTCTGTGGGGACGTCTACGGTTACTATGGTTACATGTTCTGCAACCTGGGAAAGGAACACAACTATGTTGAGTAAGTGTGACATTCGAAGTGGGTGTAAACGGTTTCCTCATCTGGAGCTGCCCGGTATTAGTGCCTTGCTCGAGAGCACTGCAGTAGCGCTGGGTGATTTTGTTATAGTAATTCTGCAGGACATAATAAACGGAGGAGGCCAGAGCCTACTTCCAGCTGACAACACTTTTTTACCAGCATCATATCAGCTCACAAATAGGCCCATATGTAGGTGTTATTATTTTATTTGTCTATTTGATTACCAAAAACATTTTTTAAATGGTGTGTCTTTACTGGTACTGAGCCTTGATTTCTAGGAAAGGATTTTATATATTGAAAATGCAGTATATTAAATGCTATTAAGTATGTCATATTGAATATGTTTTCATTCTTCAGCCCAACATGGCTGCATTAGTAGTGCAGTGTTTTACTCTCCATTCTAATGATTGATGACATGACATAGTTTAACCTTGCTTTTGATTCGTTACACATATGATTAAATGGAAAAGCAATATATTAGTTGAGTTAAAATAGGGTTTAAGTTTGGTGAAAGTGGAATGTTTGTGAAATGTTTTAATAAATGTTTATCTTATGGCATGGATTTCATTTGGGAATTGTAATTATTGTCACATACCAGCTTCATGACATGTCTTCTTCTCGCTGCAGTCAAAGTGAACCAACAGGTTGCTTGTATGCCATGTACAGAGGAACCTTTCAATGAGCTTGAAATGGAATATAAAACTGACTGTTCAGTTTCCTGATATGGAAGATGTCTTTCTCTTCACTCTGTTACTTTAGGGAGAAACCAAAACTGGTTAAACCGAGTTCTAGCGATGGTCCAGAGGCAAAGAAAGCAAAAGTGGACCCCAACGAGACCACCATGGTGAAAAAGGTAAAAATATGTTTTAGTCTTTAAACCAAAAGATTTAAAAAATGAGCCATGCATAAAGATGAGTTCCATCTATTGGGTTAATGGAACAACAAGAGTGATAAATGAAATGTCATCTTTTAAATGGGGTTGGTCTAAGACATGTGAAGATAGGAGGAGGAACTTAATGTAAAGTTACACAGAATGGAAAAAAGTGTCGTCTTTTCACATTTCTATAAATAAATGGTACTTTTGTATTGCTTTCTGTTGTTTCTAGTTTGTAAAGGGCTCGCATACATAGTGATCTACACAACTAAATACTTTCCCCTCATCAAATGACCGGCAGACCTTATTTTTGTTATTAAGATGATGGTTCTCCTCCTGTTTACCTGACTTTTTAAAAACCTCTCCGCACCAGACGGCCTCTTACTGCACCCTGAAGGAGGCTCTGGAGGTGGACTGGACCACGGAGAAGGCCAAAGCCGGGATGAAGAAGACCCCAGTGGACTACTTCCTGCTTCAAGGTGCTTAGAGCAGCATCTCACAAATCGTTATTCTGTTGATCAAAATCAGATTTTCACATAGATTCTTTAACCTCTGGATACTACTGATGGGTTTCCTTTTTATTTGAATAGAAGAAGAATACATTCTTTATTAATCCCTTACAGGGACATTTCCTTCTCCACTCGGTTTGATATACATGCACACACACAACCACATGCAGAGAGGCTGGCAGATCCAGGTTAGGTGCCTTGCTCAAGGGGCAGAACTGGCACCTCTACCAGCTCACTCTATCTTTTTTTGGTCCGATCAGGACTTGAACCGGCGACCCTATGGTTCCAAGGCCAAGTCCCTACAGACTGAGCCCCTGCCGCCTCCAGACAACAACCTAATAAGATGAAAATGTCATCAGTCTAACTATTAGATAGTGGATCAAAGTCATTGCAGCCACAAAATATCCATTTCTCTAGGTTTAAAAAAAGAGATTGACTTTTGTAAATTGCTAAATTATTTATTGGTGATATCTTTCAAATGTAGTCACTATCTTTAATTGTCTAACATATTATGCTATACAATAACAAATAAAAAAACACTTTGTGAAGATATTATAAGGAACTTTGTTTTTATGGAAAGTGATAATATCTATTTGTAAGTCTTCTGACCTTCCTGTGTAGGAGGCAGGACACCAACAGAATTTCCATACAGAGAATTGATCAAATACAACACATATTCTGAAGGGTCTAAAAGAGATTAGAAATTTGAAACTGAAAATGTGTAGGAATCCTGTGACAAGACTGAAACCCCACGCACATGCAAAGTCACATGTTCTGATTCAGCTGATCATTTCATGAATACATATTTAGAGAGAGAAGATGAACGCTGTTTCATAACCAATTCAATAACCAGTTTGGTCAAATAAATATATATAAATATATATATATTGGTACGCTGAGCTGCACATGAAGAACAGTCTGTGACGTGTTTAGGAACCTTTTGAGCCGATAAGTCAATCTTGAACGTACCTTCCTGTTTTCAGGTTATTAACGTGTGTGATGACCTTTTAAAGAGTTGTTTTTGTCCCTCCCGTCACCTGGCCCTGCTCCATCCTCACACTCCACACACACTAGTTTCCATCACAAGCTGTCCATGGCCAGTCATGTGCACTGAGCGTAGAGCGCAGCCTGACACATACCTCCACAGCAGGAAGTACCCTGACACACACAGTGATTTATCAAAGCATTTCCCTTCATGGTTGTTATTAATAATATCATTGTTTTAAACTTTGGCACAAGTTATAAAATAAAGTTAAGTTCTACTAGTGTGTATCATATTTAAACGTTTCATATTATTACAAATATTACTCTCTAATTAGATTAGATGTATATACTTGACTTTATTGATTGATTTTATTTGTCACAGCAGCATGTGGTTAGTTAGAAATATCAAAATGAAATGAATCAGCAAATTCATACATATCAACAGTAGAAAAGATTATGTTAACTAACATGACTTAGATTGAAAACTCTCCTTTAAAAGATCCATTCATTAACGGATAACATGACACAGTCTCACCTGTCTATGCATCTCAAGTTGTTTCTTGTAAAAACTTTTTCCATTTTTTGATTTGTCTTTTTTATGCTGATTTATTTATTTCCATGGAAAAGTAGATATAAATATCAGATATAAAGTGGTGATTCTGATTCACTGAACTTTCATTCAATCAAATAATAGTTTAAAAAGAATTACTAACAATTATTTAGATAATCCCAGCCCTAATATATTGGAATAATGTGTCTTTTAGTGTATCCAAACATCAGCCTCCAGACAAATGCATACTACAATGTAATGCGTGAAACAGCACCTGTTAGTCTGTCACTAAGCTGTATGTGTGTATTATCAAAGACTGAAGCGATACAGGTGTTACTGATGACAGACATTTTGAATGCTGGCATATTCAACATGTCTGGAGGCTCTTATACCTTTTCTTTTTTAATCAGATCATTTTTTACAATCCACTGAATGAAGATCAGATTTGTTTTGTATCTATTCCGGTTTCATGGAGTTCACTGATCCCACAGTTTGGAAATGAGTTTCATGACGGAAGAATCTGAACCTGAATGAGATGGAACTCTCATCTTTACCAGACGGTCACATTACTGACTCATCGGTCACCCATTATTTGCAGTACACTTCTATTCTAAACAGTGTTGGAATATAATTACGCACATTTACTCAGATATTTGATTTACTTGTACTTAAGTAAATCAGCTGCAAATGCATCGTCAATAATCTGAAGACAGACACCGATCACTGCAGACGTGAAATGAATCCAGAAACTCTTATAATAATAATTAGAAACTGACAGGGAACCTTTACTGGCCAATGAGGACTTTTATTGTTGACACTCTTACTACATTATGATGTTAAAGTGTGACCTTCAGTGCGCCCTGTGATCAGCCTGACCTCTGAGTGGAAGCCGGCCTGTTGTTGTTGTTTTATTCAGTGAATGTGAAACACAAGGCGCTGTTATTATTCCCTCACTGTTTCTATAATTAGAAGCAGCGGTTTTTGTTTTGGCCGACCAATGAGGAAGTGGCTCTTCCTCTGTTACAACTGCTTCCTGTCTGACGAGGAACTGTCAGGTGGTGTGAAACGTGTGGGCGTGTATCATCAGATCCCTGATCGTTGTCATTTTGTCATAAATGTACACCCTGACTCGACATGTTGACAGCAAGGGAAAGAAAAGATGAATCCTACTGTAGCGGATAAATAAAGAAACTCTAAATATAACTGCTGCTGAGGGAAGCAAATCGTACGCAGGAAAAGAGTTCAATGTCCACGCAGAATATCGTTTCCTCGCTTCATTTTGTAGAATTCAAATAATACAGAACAATGGTTTCCACTCTGGAAACATCTAGGAAATAAACGTTTAATTACTAATGACATCATTAAATCTACAGCTCCAACACCTACATTAATATTTGGAAAAAGCAGTAACACAGTTTTCTTGTTTATCACAGTGTGTATATAAGTCAGTCAGGAGAAAGAGATTTAACACATTGTAATAGAACTCATCAGAACTATCTCTCCCTGAATATCTATTTTTTCAAATGTTTAGAGGACATAAGATGATGGACTGCATTAGCAGATGTTAACGTAAAAGGACTTTTTGAATATTTCCCCTTGACTTTAATCTGGGGAACGTGCTATGCATCATACATCATGTGTAGGTTTAGAGATACCATCGTTGTTCCATCCAAGGGCGCATTATTATATTCTGTTATGAAACTCTGTTTGATTTCCTGCCTGGATGGTGTGATGCCATCTGTGCCAGTCTTTAACGTTCACTAACCAAAGTTACACTGATTCGTGTGTGTGTGTGTGTGTGTTGGAAATGGTCGTGGGAGGACTCAACTTCCTTATGTGCTTTTAATGTACTGGACGAACAGGAAACATGTGGGCGGCGTGTTGATATGTTTGTGCACAGTTTAAAAATATTTCTCATCATCAAATAAAGTGCTTGCTTCAGATTTGTCTTCAATCCTGCAACAGACTCTTCTCAACCTAATATTGCCTGGCTGCATGTCTCTAGGTGTGAGTGTGTGTTTGCAGTCTGTGTGCACGCTCTTAATTTGATGTGGGGAAACGTAGGCCTAATCAGATGAAGCGGTTGATGGGGCAACCACACACAGATCTTATCCTGTGTCAGAGATAAGACGTTGTCTTTCCATAAGCTGATAATTCACCGTGTTAGTCTCTTGAAAGCGTGATGAAATTATAAATGGCAAAATGGAATAAATGATACGGAACATAGGAAGATGTTTTAACTCGTTTTCCAGCCTCTAACCGTCTGTTTCCGTTCCTTCTCCATAGTTCTGTTGAAGTTCCAGACAGACAAAGGTCGTGACCCCGACCCACTGTCCTACCCAGAGGACAGCCAGCTGCTGAGGCAGATCAGAGAGGACGTGCTGGAGGCGCTGGCCGTGAGGAGTGACCTCCTGAACGATGACTTCATCAGGTACTCCTCCTCCTCACTTCCACACTTTTATTTTAAAAGTTAGATTTTTTGTTTAATGGCCTTCACTTATACTACACACTAATAAAAAACAAACTTGTACTTCAAACTTATAAAAACAAACACCCTTAACTTGCACTGGTAATAAATAGCATACATATCATTTCCCTTCCAGACACAGTCCACATTCCCTTGCCTCAGAATGTTCATATTCGTTCCTACAGCTGAACAAAGTCCTCCCGCCTGCCTTTAGCGATGTGTGTAAGTGTTACACCAACAAGATCCCTTTGAACCAAGTCTTCAGAGACGGAGCATCCACATGTTTCCAACATAGAGCGACAGCCCTCCTGCAGTAGTCCAAACGTTTGGTCCGTTCTGAAGTCTGTTTGAAGTCCTTTGGATATATTCCAAGTACACAAAGTATCCCGTTCAAAGGGACTTTAATGTTAAACATCTCTGACAGACACCTAATAACATCCTTCCAGAAGATTAGCATTTAGGACACTCCGAAAGACAATGAAATAACGTTCCTTTCTCATCCAAACACTTGGTGCATAAATCTGGTTTATTAGCCGACATACGATGAGGTTTGACAGGAGTTTTGTACATTGTCATTAACATTTCATATTGAAGTCGTTTGAACCTAGTATTTATTGTCTGACTTTATTCTTAAAAGATATATTCTTTATGGAAAATTGTCTCAGACATCAAGTTAATGATTGTTTTCAATTTAAGTACACCCAGTTTACAGCAAGCTCCTGCAACAAACCCCAGACAGCCACCCATAATCCAAATGTTCCCATGATTTTAAATATAAATGTGTTCAGTGAGGTTCATTCATTCGCTGTGACCCAATACCAGAGGTGTGTCCAGGGTTGAGTCGGCAGCAACATCTGTGGGACGGGGTCTGGTTTATTTATCCAGCTAAACTTAATAAATAAATACATACAGCAACATTTATCCAGTTTGGAATAAAGTACAGGAGCAACAAAACGGAGGTAAGTAATGTATTGCTATGGACAAATCTGTCTATATTTCCACCTCTTTACCTTTCCGTCAGACAGCCCTTTCCTACGAGGTGCTGAAGCTGTTCTCTACCTTGTCTTCAAAATCACTAGACTCCTTTAAACAAACACAGACACAGTAATTGTTCCCAAGAGCCCATGTTGCTGCTCTGCCTCCATCCGTCTGCGATACTCTGTGACTTTGGTGGTTCCAACCATTGCTTCAATTGACTGCTTCACATCTGTACATCACCAAGGTGACACGTACACAATAAACTGTGAAGATTGTAAATATGTTGATCTCATTTTGGTGTCCTGGCCAAAATCCCACTTTCACTAATGAATGTTCCAGTTTTGTATGAGATTGTGTTCTGGTATTGGAATACCGGAGAGACGGAACAGCTTCCACAGTGACACAGTTTACAACAAACACATCAGCTGGAACACAAACAGCGCTCCAGACGGAGAAAATCCTTTTGATCTGATTTAAGTTTCTCACACTTTGTTCTGACTCGCTGTTCATGTCTGTCCTCAGCTACTGCTTCTCTGAGATGTCTCCAGTGTGCGCTGTGGTGGGGGGGGTTCTAGGACAGGAAGTTGTCAAGGTAAGCATGTAAACATCAGGATGCTTTCATCAAGGCATACAAGCATTTAGGCAGTGGTGCAAAGTAACTGAGTACATTCACTTGAGTACTTTTTGGACGTATCTGTACTTTACTTAAGTATTTCCATTTAATATATTTCTACTCCACTTCATTTCCAAGGTGAATATCATACTTTTTACTCCACTACATTTACTTTAACACTCAGTTACTTTGTCTGATAACAACAGATGATATGCTGATATGATATAGTGCAGTACGGTACTACTAATCTACACCGTATCTAAATGTTGTCCAAATGTACTTACTGCCACACTAAAATGCTCTTACATGTGTACAAACAGGGTCATATCATCTCAAGTAAAGGATCTGAGTACTTCTTTCAGCACTGCGTATAGGAGCATCATACCTCCATCGCACAAGCTGAATGTCATAGACTCTTATTCACCTTAAGATATAAACGCGTGTGTGTGTGTACTTATTCTGAGCAATGATGTGAAATCTTTGCACCTAAAGTGTATTTAATTAAGAATACATTTAATGATGGCTTCTACACTTGAACTGAGCTCAGTGAGTCTGTGTGCATGTATATGTGTTTTGCTAAATATAGGTTAGAGTAACTTTGTTCATTTTGTATAGTGCTAAATCCAAAACCTAATATTAGAATTAGAATATTAACATTGAGTGTGTGTGTGTGTTTTCTGAGCGATGATGTGAAATAACACAACCAGAATTGTATATAAAATGCATCTATGATGGTTTCTACACTTGAACTGAGCTCAGTGTGAGTCTTACACCAAATACAAATTCAATTAATTTCACGACGTACAGTGCTGAAAATTAAAATGCAAAAGCCCAACATATGTCTTCAAATAATTGGAAGATTTAAATGACTAAAGTTCAGCTGCTTATCAGAAAGAAAAAAACAATCTTTTTGAAAGTGTGACCAGACAGTTCTCAAAAGGGAAATGTGTTTGAAGTCCTCCAGCTGAACCACTCGTTGAACCCTTGATATTACACCAGAATGGACCAGTGGTAAGGGTTATTAGAGAGGTGGCCAAGATAAGAGCACTATGGAGGCTAAACGTGCAAACACCACTGAATGGTAAATATGACTGAAATGTATGGCTGATAGAGACAGAACAAAAAGGGCAGCAATGAATTCCGGCAATCATTCTGAGTGGCAGTTATATTGCAAAATAAGAAATAATGTGACAAAACTGAACAGAAAGAAGAAGAAAATGTATTATGAGATTAAGATCAATGATATAAAGCATGATGGAAAAAAGCTCTGGGGTACCGTGAATACCATCATGGGTAGGAAAAACAACTCAACACCATCCTTTATAGAATCAGAGGGGGCATACATCACTAGACCACTAGATATTGCCAATTATTTTAATAACTATTTTATTGATAAAGTGGAGAAGCTAAGGCAGGGAATACCAAAATCTAGCTGCGAGTCGTCCTATGTTAATATTAGAGAACGTATTATGAAAAATAAAAATTGCACCTTTGAGCTGCGTGAAGTTAGGACAGAAGAGGTGGAAAAGTTATTGTTGGCAGTCAATAATGATAAACCACCAGGTATTGATAACTTAGACGGTCAGCTATTAAAGAATGTAGCCAAGTTCATTGCTGCACCCATCTGTCATATTTTTAACATGAGTCTGGAAGGGACATGCCCGCAAATCTGGAAAGTAGCTAAAGTTATTCCACTCCCTAAAAATGCAAAGAATGCCTTCACTGGCTCTAACAGCAGACCAATAAGCCTGTCACCTGTTCTAAACAAACTACTAGAAAAAATTGTATTCAATCAAATACAATGCTATTTTTCTGTTAACAGTCTGCTGAGTGAGTATCAACATGCGTATAGAGAGGGTCACTCAACAGCCACGGCATTAACACAAATGACAGATCAATGGATGAAAGAGATTGATGTGAAGAAAATGGTGGGAGCAGTACTATTAGATTATAGCGCTGCCTTTGATTTGATAGACCATAGAATGTTACTTGACAAATTGGAGTGCTATGGTTTTGCCTCAAAGGCGATATCATGGCTAGAAAGCTATCTATATAACAGAACTTAAAGTGTATACTTTAATGGCAGTATCTCTAGTGCTAGATGTGTTGCAAGTGGAATTCCACAAGGAAGTTCACTTGGTCCTTTACTCTTCTCAATCTTTACAAATGATTTTCCATTGGCTCTTGAAAAAGCACAAGTCTCTATGTACTCGGATGACACGACAATATATACACAGGCTCCCACAATCGGTGAAATAACTGATATTCTGAACAAAGAACTGAAAACAGTAATGGAATGGGTGACCAGCAACAAATTAGTGCTCAACATTCAAAAAACAAAAAGTATTGTATTTGGCACAAATTACGTACTAAGGTCTAAACCGCAGTTGAATCTGATGCTGAATAATGTAGAGGTTGAGCAGGTGGAGCAAACAAAGCTCCTGGGACTCATCCTAGTGAACAATTTATCATGGACGAAACACACAGAGTCAGTGGTGGCAAAGATGGGGAGGAATATATCTGTCATCAAGAGGTGCTCAGTGTTTTTACCACCGCAACTGACAAAACAAGTCATTGAGACTCTAGTCCTTTCACAACTGGACTACTGCTCAATGATCTGGTCAGGGGCAAACAAGAGGGACCTGGGAAAGCTGCAACTGGTTCAAAACAGAGCAGCTCGGCTTGCCCTTAGGTGTACACCAAGACATAATGTAAACAAAATGCATGTCAAGCTCTCCTGGACATTAGTCACGGAGAGGCTGATGGTATCACTCCTTGTCTTTTTGAGAAACATAAATGAGCTGAAACATCCAACCTGTCTATATAAGCAACTTACACCTAGCTCTAAAATCCATACATATAAAACGAGACATGCCACAAGAGGTTGCTATCAAATCCCTAAAGCCAAAACAGAGTCTATGAAGAGCACAGTGCTGTATAGAGCCATGGCTGCATGGAACACACTGCCAGATCAGATCTCTAAAGAAACAACTAAAGCAAGCTTCAAAAGACGATTGAAGAGGCATCTAGAAGCCCAAAGATTGTAAAGTACACAAGCAGCAGACAGGTTATGGTAAACATACAGCAGCACACCGATTCATATAGGTTTTTTAAACACATGCCAAGGAAATGGGGAATCAGAAAATAAGCTGTATGTGATGGTTGATACGAAAGTCACTGTTTGAAGGAAAATTGATGCCGTACACGATTTGTATCAATGTCTTGTAATGTACTGTCAAATGTCCTGTTTTATGTTATTTGTGGACCCCGGGAAGATTAGCTGTTGTTATGCACCAGCTAATGGGGATCCTAATAAAATAAAATAAATAAATAAACTGAAGAGACACATAGAAAAATAAAAACACAAACGCTACTCCTAATATAATTATGTATGCATCCTGTAGGGTTAGGGTTTTACCCCACTGACCCTGGGGTCAGTGGCATCAGTACAAGAACTTGACCTTTTTATTGTCAGACATGTCCTGGTGGGTTACCACGGAATCAAACTATTTTCATTTGATTTGAAAACATGGTGGGCTTAGATCATGCAATGTTCTAAATGTAAACCTGGAAAGTTGAATGCAATACATCAGGAGTCTCCTAGAATAGACTCAGACAGCCCAGTGTTGAGATGATCCTGTCAGGGTAATCAATAAAGTTTTTACATCATCACGCATCAATGTTTAAAGTTTTATGATAATCCAGTCACAGACACATCAATCATCCCATTCAACGTGGTCTTACCATGCATTTGTTAATAAGATAGTTTTGAGGACCATATCAATCCTCTCCTGTTTGCACACTGAAACGGGCTTGTGTTTCAGTGACTTTTTTTTTTTTTTTTTTTCAGCAAAAAAAACTAGAATCATAAAAAAGTACATGCGAGTGAGATATACGTCATTCACACAAACGGTGTTTCAGGACCGGTTCGGAGCTGGAGCTTGAAAAGCACCGGGTTTTCCTGTTCACACCGCAGCGGAGCAGCCTCTTAGCTCCGGAATCCGGTTCGTTTCAAGCACCAAAAAATTGTCCGGCCAGAGCAAAAGCACACGCTTACGTCGAGGCGGGGGCGGGATCAACTCCTGAACAACAACAAAAAGCCGGCGTTTTATCCAGTTTGTACACAACGATGGAGAAACTTAACAAGCAGCAGTGGTCCACTGAAGAGACCAGCTACCTGCTGGGAACCTGGTCTTCTGAAGAGGTACAGAGGAAGCTGGAGCACAATCGGCCATTGTTATTGTTGTCGGTGTCAGCTGTGAGGGGTTTCCGCGCGGTTTGGCTTTATGAAGCAGGCACGCAAACGGTTACATCATGACGCAAACGATGACGCAATGACGCAGCACCAGTCGGACTCTGGGCAGTGTGAAAAGAAGAACCGGTTCTGAACCTGAAAAGCTCTAGCACGGAGCTTGAACCGGAGTTGCCTTGGTGTGAATGAGGTATTAGTGAGTTAGTTAGAGAGGGAGACTGGCTGCATTATATTGGCACGTCTCCAGGACGATGTAGATGATGAAACTCTCTGAAACTGTCTGACTGATGCTGGCGGGTTGAATCTGAGAGATCTCACTCACCTCACTGAACTTTGAGTGACTGACGGGGTGTCTACAACCCGGTGTGGGAATGTATTCATCCTTGGTACATGGTTGACCACATCAATATCCCCATATGACTGTCTCCAACACTATCCCTCCCCTCAATGAGCCTAACATGCCACCCTTTATAGGCCCATCAATTGGACCGTACCATCAAAAGGGGTGGCATGTGCAGAGATGGTAAGCTCAGATAAGGAAACCAGTTAAATAACAATAAACATTTAGTTGAGAATACCAAACATACATTACTTAACAGAACTGGAAAACAAGCATGAGGATGGCTGTTTCTGAGTTGTTATGTGTTGACTGATTATCTGGTTGTAAACACTACTGTTATGAAGTTTGGAATGCCCTGCTGGGTGGACATCTCTCATTCAATAATCATAACCGAAAAAATATTATTCAGACATGAAGAAGAAGAAGATTTGAAATGATTAAGTCCATATCCCCACACGGTTCCATAACAGGGGAGAGTACTGATAGAACTTGAAACAGGAAGCTGCTCTTATTTAAATCTGCACACATGTTGATGCTAAGCTAACAGCTTCTCTCACCAATGACTGCTGATTTATTCTATTCTTATTGCACTGTTGCTCAGAGGATCTTTGTCTCTCTACACTGTCAGTCTGGATGAATAGCATTCAAATACAAAACAAACCCTTTATACAAAATAAAGTCAATAGTTAAAGCAGTTTTTCTACAAGCTAAATACATGAATGAGGTTCCGAATTATAGAGCAGTCCTCTCAGACATCTGACTGTACCAGGGGCGGACTGGCCATCGGGACGTTCGGGACAAACCCCGATGGGCCGGTACTGAAGTGGGCCGGTTGGACGATGTGGGCCGGCCGGTAACCGGCAGGGCTCGACATTATAAATGGCCCGCTGGCCCGGAAGCACTATTTAGACACCCCGGGTCAGCATAACGTAGGCCACCTTCCACTAAAAATATTGCTTTAAAAAAATGGTCCTGTGGTATTGGTATTTTGACTAGCAATTTAGTTAAATTGTTTCGTTTATCAACGCTACAACATAGCGTTCCGTGAGAGTGACAGGGAGCATGAGAAGAAGAGGGAGAGAAAGTTTCAGCCAGATTGATCGATGGAGTTGGCTAGCGTCCTAAAACCCTTTTTATAATCTATCGATTACATTTATAATTAGAAAATTATAAAAGTAGGGTAGACATGTGGAGATTATCCGGCTGAACAAAACATGCATTTATCAAACAGGTTTGTTTTCCACAGACCTTATTTCCAGCTATTTTCCAAAACCCTGTGGAGAAATCCCATTGCTTTCTGTCGAGGGAACCAGCAGCTTACTTCCTGGTTTTAAGACGCGTCACTGGCTGCACCTCTCAATATGATGCCAATATAAACAAGGTCTTCTGTCGGCTCTGTACATCAATGCCGACCTATGCTGACAAGTAAGTGAAGAGTAGACAATATAAAGGTATTGGCTTTAGGGAAATGTCCCAGCAGTTTTTTACATTACATTGCATTTAGCTGACGCTTTTGTCCAAAGCGACTTACAATAAGTACATACGACCAGGAAGACACAGCCCAGAAGAAAAACAGAATCATATAAGTACAGCAGGTATCATAGAGCCACACATTTCAAGTGCTACTCAGCTGGCTATAGATAGGCCAGTCCTATGTTAGTATATAAGTGCTTTGTTAGTAATTCTATCGCTCGAAGTGGAGTCGAAAGAGATGAGTTTTCAGTCTGCGCCGGAAGATGTGCAGGCTTTCTGCCGTCCTGATGTCAATGAGGAGCTCATTCCACCATCTTGGAGCCAGGATAGCAAACCCACGTGTTTTTGCTGATGGGAACTTGGGTCCACCTCGCAGCGAGCGTGCAGCGAGTCGTTTGGCTGATGCCGAGCGGAGTGCACGCGCTGGGGTGTACAGTTTAACCATGTCCTGGATGTAGGAAGGGCCAGATCCATTCGCAGCATGGTATGCAAGTACTAGTGTCTTGAAGTGGATTCTAGCAGTTACCGGGAGCCAGTGAAGGGAGCGAAGGAGCGGAGTGGTGTGGGAAAATTTTGGAAGGTTGAAGACCAGACGAGCCGCTGCATTCTGGATGAGCTGCAGAGGTCGGATGGCACATGCAGGTAGACCAGCCAGGAGGGAGTTGCAATAGTCTAGGCGTGAGGTGACGAGAGCCTGGACCAGAACCTGGGTGGCTTTCTGGGTCAGCTGGGGACGAATCTTCCTGATGTTGTACAGTGTATATCTGCAGCAACGAGTTGTAGCAGCGATGTTTGCAGTGAAGGAGAGGTTGTTATCTAGGGTCACACCCAGATTCCTTGCAGTCTGAGTCGGGGAAACAACAGAGGTGCCGATGTTGATCGTCAGGTCAAGAGTGGGACAATCTTTTCCCGGAAGGAAAAGCAGTTCAGTCTTGTCAAGGTTGAGCTTGAGGTGATGAGCAGACATCCACTGAGAGATGTCAGCTAGACAAGCAGAGATGCGTGCGACGACCTGGGTCTCTGAGCGGGGAAAGGACAGAATTAATTGGGTGTCGTCAGCATAGCAGTGGTAAGAAAAACCATGCGGGCTAATGACCGATCCGAGCGAGTTTGTGTACAGAGAGAAAAGGAGGGGACCAAGAACAGAGCCCTGAGGGACCCCTGTAGTTAATTGACAAGGGTCAGACTCAGCCCCTCTCCAAGTTACCCTGTAGGTACGGTCTTTGAGGTATGAGGCGAGGAGGGAGAGTGCAGAGCCTGAAACTCCAAGTTCTTGGAGAGTGCGAAGGAGGATCTGATGGTTCACCGTGTCGAATGCAGCTGACAGGTCCAACATGATGATGACAGAGGAGAGGGATGCAGCTTTAGCAGTGTGCAGTTCCTCAGTGACAGCAAGGAGGGCCGTTTCTGTGGAGTGACCTGCCTTAAAACCAGACTGGTGCGGATCCAGAAGGTTGTTCTGGTGGAGATAACAGGAGAGTTGTTTAAAGACAGCGCGTTCAAGTGTTTTAGACAGGAACGGGAGGAGAGACACAGGCCTGTAGTTTATAACATCGGACGGGTTGAGAGTGGGTTTCTTTAGGAGAGGGTTTACTCTTGCCTCCTTGAGACTGTTTGGAAAGTGACCAGAAGTTAGAGAGGTGTTGATGAAATGGGTGAGAAACGGTAGAATATCAGGAGCGATAGTCTGAAGGAGGTTTGAAGGGATGGGGTCCAGAGGACAGGTTGTAGGGCGGGCAGAGGTAATGGGGGTAAGAACCTCACTTGGAGAGAGAGGGGAAAAGGAGGTTAGTGAGTGGTTGAAAGGAGGGTCTGGTGACCCAGTTTAATGAAGGATCTAATCAAATCAATTACATAGCCATTACATGTCTAACTCCTAATGACAGGAAGGCAGAAAGTGCCTTATACAAATAAAATACTCATAATAATAGCAGACATTTTTTAACAATGACCACAATATCATTATTTTAATAAACCAAATATGAACAATTGAGGAAAATGAGGAAGAACTGATGATTCAAATGTTGTCGTACAAGTAGTAATGTAGTTGGTGCATAAATTAGGCTACTATTGCAACAAATGTGTTAATTTTACCCTTAATGTCTACCCCTGCGGTAAGTCACTAACACCTCTCTCTCTCCCCCCCCCCCCCGACAAACTAGCGGTATTTACTTGCGGTACCGAAGTGGGCCGGTCGAGAGTCCCGGGCTGATTTGTAGTCCCAGGTCCGCCCCTGGACTGGACCCAGACAAGTTTTGGAGATTACACACTTCTGAAAGAAATACCATTTAACCTTAATGTTTAAAAAAGTGTACTTTCTTAATGTTTTTTTCTCTTTCTCTTCAGGCCCTCTCCCAAAGAGACGCTCCTCACAGGAACTTTCTTCTTCTTTGATGGTCGTAAAGGGAACGGCATGGTGGACTACTTTGGACCAAACTAAGCAGATTTGATTCCCTACTTTGTTCCCTTGATAAATGATGTCGGTTTTTCCTCCACTCGTCATAAAGTTGTTTCATTTTTGGCATTTTGTTTCAAGTACAAAGTGATGTTTTTACATTTGCTAATAAAACCTTGTTGATTAAATGCTTCTTCTTCCTCAGCTCTGTGGATTAGTGAAACAATAACTCATGTTTTTTGGCTGTGTATCAGAAGTTGATGCCCTATGTAGTCCCACAGTTTAAAGGGAAACATGGGAGAAACCTCAGGGAGAGCAACAGAGGAGGGATCCCTCTCCCAGGACGGACAGACGTGCAATAGATGCCGTGTGTAAATTGAAAAGATAATACATTTACAACATTGGTAGTCAAAAAATGTTTGGAAATGCATGTGTCCTGTAATAAGAAGATGAATCGACAAGGATGTCAACAATCCTGTGGGAGCCATCAGTGAAGTAGTATGGTGAGAGTCTGGCAGGACCGCAGAGACAGGTTCAGCCACGACTCGAAGTCCAGGACTCAGATCCAGTGCTCAGGATAGAGGATCCAGGACACACGACCACAGCAACATGATTAGCCTACTTTGTTACATTTGTTTGTTATCACCAAAAATGTGTTCCGTGAAAGTAAAGCAAGTTCCTAATTAGATAGACATCGTGAGGTATTTATTTTCGGTACAGTTTATGTGAAACCGTTAGAGAGAGTGGCACATTTCTGAAGAGCCGCTTTCACACACCGCAGGACTTGCCGTACTTTAGTGCCGGCACTAAAGTACCACGGCACTGAATCCGCCAGGGGGCTAGTGCCAATCGCATTCACACCGCAGTACTTTCCCTGAGGCAAGATTACGCTGACGTCACTTCCTCTTCTTCTTCTCTGGGTTTACTGGCAGGCCGCAAAACCACTTCACGGCGAGTACAAAAAAAAAACGAGAGAAGAAGAACTACACGGGGGAGGGGGTATAAAGCCCACCCGCTGTATGAGGCGTTTGTTTACTGGTCTTTCGATCGTTACCACTCTTATTATTGTGGTCTTTAATCTTTTTATAGTCCTGCCTGAGTTTCTTTATTTTTACCCGGCATCCGTGTGCACTGCGAACATCGCTCAAACATTTGGAGTTGGGAACTGCTTTCTGTAGAAGCTGCTGCATCCCGTCCTCAGAGTAAATTGCCAGAAGCGCCGAAACTTCCCTCATCATTCCAATTCCACCGCTCCGGTGTTGTAGCACGTGTGGTCATAATTGCTTTAAAGTACAAAAAAACTACTCGCTCAGGTGTGGATGTGGTTTTGTAGTGAGGAAAAAAATGGCTGCCTAACAAAAAAAATTCAGAGTCTAACGGGGCGTGGTTTGCAATTCGCCCAGCCAATAGAAATAGAATAGAAATTGGCACTCTTTTATCACCTGGTTCGTACCACGTCTCTAGCAGGGACTGAAAATGGCCAAAAGAGTTCCCGGCACTGAGTAGTCCCGGCGGTGTGAACGCGACATTATTGGTACTAACGGAACTAAAGAACCAAAGTACCAGGGAAAGTCCTGCGGTGTGAATGCGGCTATTGAAGTGACTTGGAAGTACGCGACTACCAAACCAGCATCCTCGCGATTGAGAAATACCCTTAGTCCCACCCACAGGAGATGCGAGCGGAGGACTGAGGAGGGGAACCAAGGAGAGAGGAGGGGAAGCAGCAGGCGGTTAGAGAAATGAGAACTCCTCTCCTCTGAGCGGTCATTTTAAAGAGACGTCCATTAATGATGACAGGAGGCACAGTAGCACTCTGTCTGATGGACAGATGTGTTCATGACGATATTTACTTTGATTAATTCACAGTGCAGTATAATGAGACAATAACAGGCTACAGATGCGGATATATACACACACATATATATAAATATATACAATTTCAGAATCAAACAAGTATGAGAGCACTCTCATAATAACGTAACACAATCAGAGACTGGATACACAAAAAGTGGTAGTTTGGTAAACAGTGACATCAACGACATGTCTGGTCTGTAAAATGTCCAAAAGTAAAATAATGGGAGATAAATATCCCAAAGACTCCACATTTTATTATATTTTTAATGTGTTTCTGGTCCTCTTTCAGTTGAGACAGTGTAGATGAAGGATGTGTCAGGATGTAGAACTCTTGTGTGAACATTGGATAAAGCAGGTTCATATTCTTGTTTCATGTTGTTGACATATTAGAGTCAAAGGTTTGCACATGCAGAGCAAAATATCTTGCGCCATAAATCAGAAAATACTGCATTAAAAAAAGTCATTTCCTGCATGTTTATACTGAAACATTCACTTCACTGGCTCCCGGTAACTGCTAGAATCCACTTCAAGACAATGGTACTTGCATACCATGCTGCGAATGGATCTGGCCCTTCCTACATCCAGGACATGGTTAAACCGTACACCCCAGCGCGTGCACTACGCTCTGCATCAGCCAAACGACTCGCTGCACCCTCGCTGCGAGGGGGACCCAAGTTCCCATCAGCAAAAACACGTGGGTTTGCTATCCTGGCTCCAAAATGGTGGAATGAGCTCCCCATTGACATCAGGACAGCAGAAAGCTTACACATCTTTCGGCGCAGACTGAAAACTCATCTCTTTGGACTCCACCTCGAGCGATAGAATTACTAACAAAGAACTGCTAACAGAGCACTTATATACTAATAAAGGACTGGCTTATCTATAGCCAGCTGAGTAGCACTTGCAATGTTTGGCTCTATGAAACCTGATGTACTTATATGATTCTGTTTTCTTCAAGGTTGTGTCTTCCTGGTCGAATGTAATTATTGTAAGTCGCTTTGGATAAAAGCGTCAGCTAAATGCAATGTAATGTAATGTAATATAAATAATGTACAGGCTTTCAGATTGCTGTAGTTCACTAAACAGAGACATTAACGACATGTTTGGTGTTGAAAATGTCAGAAAAAGTGAAAGAATGGGAGATAAATATCCCCAAATCTCAAAATTGTATTATATTTTTTTTGTTTGTGGTTCTCTTTCAGTTGAGACACTGTAGGTGAAGGATGCTTCAGGAAAAGACCAAACACTAGATGTCTTTCAGTCGCTAAAATGTGTTTTCGAGACACTGATATTAACAGGGAAACCCTGCAGGACTCAAATGCCTCGTCTCTGTTCCATTAAACTCATTTGGGAGTGATTACCCTTCAGCCCCGGGGGTGCAGAAGAAAGGCAGCGTTACCCCCGGTCTGCACGTTGTTTCTCTTTCAGAAACACAGAGGACTGTTTGTATGATGGGATCCCAGACACGCTGCAAACGGTGTCCGCCAGAAGTCGAGTCCAGTGTCTATGTAGTGTCATTTTTATTTGCTATAGTTTGGGAAGATTGAAAATCGGTAGGGAAAGCCAGCTAAGTCGGTAGGCGGTAGAAACATGTCAAAAGCGGTTGACTACCGCCCAAATCGGTAGGGTTGGCAGGTATGCTAAAACATACAAATACAGAGAGTAATGAAGGCCTGTTATACTGAGTGATATATATTTTACACACTGCTCTGCTTTCTGCACGGACCTCACAGCTGTTCTCTCTGTAAACATCGCGTCGCCGTTCAAGCAGTTACTAAAATAATATCCAGGGGATGCATGCAGAGCTGTCATTGGCTGAGATAAGTCCGGCCGTGCGTCACGCCTCCACCGTTCCCGGGAATACATCCGCGGAGGAGCCGTGGAGGACCCATCAGTGGCCGTTTCTCAATCGTGAGGATGCTGGCTTGGTAGTCGCGTACTTCCAAGTCACTTCCTTCAGAAAAGAAGCAAGTATGCTTCCAAGCCACGGCTTCAGAAAACGAAGAAGAATGGAACAGGCTAACAAGTGTGCGATTCTCTCTAACGGTTTCAACGTATACTGTACCGAAAATAAATACCTCACGATGTCTATCTAATTATGAACTTGCTTTACTTTCATGGAACACATTTATGGTGATAACAAATGTAATAATGAAAAAATTAAAAACATAATGTATTGAACGCATTCCGAAACAAAGCAGATAAGACAGAACTAGACTCAGACATTATACGAATTATTGTAGAAACATTTTGCGCTGTTGCTGCAAAATGGAAACTTTGTTGATTATCTATTCCAACTGGCCACTGGAATCAGATAATTAATATAAGTTGAAGTTCAATTACAGTTTTAAATATAGTTTAACATTCTTTATGTTTCAAATTATTTCTCGTATCAACCAATTGGTCTATAGACATTACTAAAATTCAAATATTTGTTAAACTACTGACAAGTTTTCTGAAACTAAGCTTATGAACAACATTGTTTGGGTCCCTGGTTAAGCCAGGATCGATATGTTTGTTGAGGTTTTTAATGTGTGCATAATAAATATGTTAAATGAATTGAGCAATTCTTTAAAAGTATAATGTTGCAATCTCTTTAAAATAAGTAATTACAGTTAAAAAAAAAATAGAAAGGGCCTCTCCTTCACAGGCCCACACAATAAATCATGAGACTTGCAAATCATAACAGACAGAGATCAGTATCACTTTGTGTTGCAAGCCAAATCCACATAAAGGTTCTACTTGAGCCCAATTTAAATATCATAAAGAAAGTATTGAAGCCAGCTCAAGCTAAATGTCAAATGTATTTAATTAATGTACAAGTGTTTTGATTTATTTTAAATTCTCCAGTTGAGCTTCCTTCGAGTTCAGTCTAAGCAACACATTGTTTCTCATAACAGGCATGTCACATTTTCACTGCTGTCCCAAAGGTTTTAACCTTGTGCAGATAAGCTTGTTAAATCCAAGCCTGGTGCCCAAAACTTTGACTTGATAATTTTGTTCACAACATTAGACCTGTCCTCTAATCTCTACTACAATAAGATACGTGTGCATGTCTGGGTGTTTTAACACTCCTGTAATGTAGTAATGTACCTAATCTTGTTATGCTT